>OZ024745.1:128395933-128403433 GCA_964016885.1 Eledone cirrhosa
CGCTTGACCTTAAAAAGGGTTACGTTTATAACTGACCTCCAGCTTCAAACTTGTGTATATTAAGACTGTTTTCCTATTTCCAACTTAATAATTTAGATTGTGTTTGGTATAGTATGATATGATATGGTATGGTAGAATATGGTATGGTATGGTATCGTATAATATGATATGATGTGGTATGGTATGATATGGTTTGGTATGATATGATATGGTATGGTATGGTATGGTATAATGTGATATGGTATGGTATGATATGGTATGGTATGATATCGTATTGCATAATATGATATAGTATGGTATGATATGGTATGGTATGGTATGGTATGATATGGTATGGTATGGTATGATATGGTATGATATGGTATCGTATCGTATCGTATCGTATCGTATGATATGGTATGGTATGATATGGTATGGTATGATATGATATGGTATGGTATGATATGGTATGGTATGGTATGATATGGTATGGTATGATATGGTATGATATGGTATGGTATCGTATCGTATGATATGGTATGATACGGTATGGTATGGTATGGTATGATATGGTATGGTATGATATGGTATGGTATGGTATGGCATGGTATGATATGGTATGGTATGGCATGGTATGATATGGTATGGTATGATATGGTATGGTATGGTATGGTATGGTATGATATGGTATGGTATGATATGGTATGGTATGGTATGGCATGGTATGATATGGTATGGTATGATATATTATGGTATGGTATGATATGGTATGGTATGGTATGATATGGTATGGTATGATATATTATGGTATGGTATGATATGGTATGGTATGATATGGTATGGTATGGTATGGTTTGGTATGGTATAGACCCGTAAATCCTGAGGGAGTCGTAAGGGCATTTTTAAAACTAACGGAGTTCATCAACTCTCCACGTCTGAGTACAGAAGATTTCTTTCAGAGAAGGATAGAGAGAATGGGAGAAAGGAAGTGGGAAAGATATTGGGTCGACAAGTATGAAATTTGTACAAATTTACTTTTCTTTCTACAAATTTCTACAAATTTCATACTTTACGATCCAATACATAGAGGAATTATCTACCCCGGTACTTAAATGGATGAAAGGTAAAGTTGAGCTCGACGAGATTTGAACTCAGAGAGCTGAGTGCCTGAATGAATAACGCGAAGCATTCTATTCAGCGTTCTAACGACCCTGATTAATTCGCCGTCGTTTTTGTATTTAAAACAGTAAAATTTCTGGCTTCATCACTATTTCTAGAACTTCACTGTTTTATCTTCTGAGTGGATCGTTTATTACTACCGTATATTCTTGCTGTTACATAGTGCTCAAAACTTATAGGATTAGTGCTGTATTGATCATAAGAAGTTTGTTAACATGTCTGTATTTATATCCTATATCCTCTTATTTAAGCAAGGTTTTAAGGTTTTAAGTTTGATTAAAATTAAAAAAGTTAACATCTCTGTGATACATCCTAGAACCATTTTTGTATGGTTTGTTTTAGTTTCCAACTTCAATTTCCATATTTGGATACCCCGCTCTTTATTCCCTGACATTTTATTCACCTTTTCAGGTGTAACGTTTCTTTTTTGCGTTACGGAAAGATGAGATATGGTTATAGTCCTGCATTTGAAATTTCCCTCATATATCATTGAAATGGCGTTAGTATTATTGCGTTTACGTTAGCAGAATAGATTATTTCTTTCCTATCGCAGTTCTGTTCAAAGGGAGACAGCAATATGTTTTTCATTTGCGCCTTGCATTACCTTCCTTTAAATTAGTCGTTTAAGTCAAATATATTTTATGGAGGTTATGCAAATGTATCCGTGGTTTAATGAGGTGCATGTGTCAATGGTGGCTAAAAACATGTTTGCTATACAGATTCTGACAGTTAAAGAAAAAGGTGGATTAAACCTTGAGGCCTTTTTTCTTGTTTGTGATTTTTTGGAGTCTTATGATTGAATAGAATCTTTCCTTTAAAACCGCTATTACTCTGGGTTGTATTATAATGGGAGGCTGCTTTGCTGAATATGTCAGTGATGATAGGGCAGAGATTGTTTTGCATATGCCATTAATTATATTTATGGAACCGATGGAGGAGTGTTAGGAATTCTTATTAATGTACTAGAGATGTTCATTCAGTTCGTTATATGCTTGGTATTTCACTCTTCTAAATACAATGTTACATTTTAAAAAATCCCTATGCTCATACCTATGAACGTTGTGATTCTGAGACCGAAGCCGTTGAAGGTGTAGGTTAAACACTTTCTGAATTTAAATACACTGTCAGTAAAAGATGGTATGGTCACGGTTAGAATGAAATGATTGATGATAGGTCTGTTCGATCAAGACTTACTTGGCGCTAAACAACAACAACAACAGATGATGATTAATTCATAGTGATTATGATATGAGCCTATGTAAAGCAAAGTGAGATTTTTTACATATATCAAGAAGACATACGGAGACCAAAAATAGGCCAAACGGTGATTTGAATGAAACCTATATTTGTTAATATGATAAATTTGCAACACTATGGACGAGAGAAAGGAAACAGGTAAGAAGTCTAGTCTAAGTTTATGGCAGTATTTAGTTTCATCACTTTAAATAATGACTTCAAGTACGGCCAGAACCGACATTTCCTTCCGTCCGTCACTATGGTCGATAACATAAAATACTAGATATATACTGTTTAGATTCAACACCAACACAGACATCGAATACACTCCCACCAAATACAGACTCTCTCTCTCTCTCTCTCTCTCTCTCTCTCTCTCTCTCTCTCTCTCTCTCTCTCTCTCTCTCTCTCTCTCTCTCTCTCTCTCTCTCTCTCTCACCCATACACACTCTCTCTCTCACACACTCTCTCACCCAAACAGACTCTCTCTCTCACACACACACTCTCTCTCTCTCTCTCTCTCTCACACACACACAGACACTTTCTCTCCCCCCCCCACCCATGCAGACTCTCTCTCTCTCTCTCTCTCTCGCACTCTCTCCCTCTCTCTCGCACACACGCTCTCTCACTCTCTCTCTCACACACACACTCTCTCTCACACACACACACTCTCTCTCTCACACTCCCACCCATACAAACTATCTCTCTCTCGCCCTTCTCTCTCTCTCTTTTTCTTTCTTTCAGTCTCATCATCTCTCTCACCCTCTCTCTCTCTCATCCTCTCTCTCTCTCTCTCTCTCTCTGTCTCTCTCACACACACATACACACACACTTATATGCACAAATACATACATGCAATATTTCTTCTCACACGATTTCTCCTCTTTCTCTTTTTCAATCTCTCTCTCTCTCTCTCTCTCTCTCTCTCTCTCTCTCTCTCTCTCTCTCTCTCTCGCTCCCTCTTTCTCCTCTCTCACTTTCTCTCTCTGTGTCTATTTATCTTTCCCACCCTCTCTTGCTTTCTCCCTCTCCCTCTGCCTCTCTCTCTCTTTCCCACCCTCTCTTGCTTTCTCTCTCTCTCTCTCTCACTCACTCACACTCACACACACACACACACTCTCTCTCTCTCTCTCACTCACTTACACACACACACACACACACTCTCTCTCTCTCTCTCTCACTCACTTACACACACACACACACACATATCCTCTCTCTCTCTCTCTCTCACTTACACACACACATACCCTCTCTCCTTCTCTCCCTCTCACTCACTTACACTCACACATACCCTCTCTCTCTCTCTCATATCCTTACATCTTTCCACCATCCTTTCTTCTTTTATCTTCCTCTCACTCCACTATCATCCTATTCTTCATCACCCCCACCACCACCCCTCACACTCCCTTACTTCTCCATATTTTCCCATACTTCACACATTCTATGTTTCTCTCTCATTTATTCTGATTAATGTTGTTATTCTTATTTTTATTATTATTCAAACCCTCTCTACCATATTTTCTTTACCTTTTCCCTCTCCCCAAACGCCCACCCCCGCCATCTCCTTGCTATTACAACCTCTATCCACAACCCACCCGCTTCTCACCCTGGCTGACATTAGATAATTGATGTTAGAACAACGATCCATCATAGCAAGGACTTCTGCCAGCGGTTGTGTCACCTTCAAAGAACACCGCCAGTCACGTGCCTAGCATTTGCAGACAGGTGCCCGTCGCTGACAGTAACGGAGGTGCCCTAAAATTATGGATGACAGCATGTCTGTCTTTTTCTCTCGTTCTCTCTCTTTTCTCTCCTCCCTCTCTCTCCACACACACACACTTACACACACACATACACACACGTATATATATATATATGTATATATATATATATACCTACATATATATATGCATATACATTTACATGTATATATATATATATATATATATATATATATATATATATATATATATATATATAAGTATGTATGTATGTATACGTAGATATATGTATACAGACGTACAGTAGTATGTATATATATACATACATGCACACATATATATATGCACGTATCGGTTTAACGAACATTTATTATAATGCTCGGTTTGTTTGTTTGTTTGTAAACAAACAAACAGACCGAATTACGCCGTACAGTGTTTAGGCACCACGTCACCTTTTTGTTCAACACTGACACAGGAACGATGTACTAGTTTCAAGCTTACTAGCTATCGTCAGCATCGTATACCTTCCTGCCAGATGGTTGAACGTCTGAAAGTATATACTTTCCTTATGCATATTAACGGCTGAGCAGCCTAATTTGGATATCGAGTGAGTTCAGTCGGCCGGGCACACCGAAAACGATAAATGGAATAGAATGAAACGAAATTTCATTTCTCACTCTTAGTACGGCACTTACTTAAATGTAAGTATGTATGTATACGTACATACATATATGTATACAGACGTACAGTAGTATGTATATATATACATACATGCACACATACATATATGCACGTATCGGTTTACCGAACATTTATTATAATGCTCGGTTTGTTTGTTTGTAAACAAACAAACAGCCCGAATTACGCCGTACAGTGTTTAGGCAACCACGTCACCTTTTTGTTCAACACTGCAGATGTTATTGTTGTTGTTGCTTTTATTGCTTTCGGAATGCTTATTGATTTGTTTTTGGCGTTGTTGTTGCTCTTCTTCTTCTTGGTGGTGGTAGTGGTGTTGATGGTGGTGTTGATGGCGGCGGTAGCCGTGGTGTTGAGGATGGTGGTAGCGGTGTATGGTGGTGGTGGTGGTGGTGGTGGTGGTGGTGGTGGTGGTGTGGTGTTGATGGTGGTGTTGATGGCGGCGGTAGCCATGGTGTTTGTGATGGTGGTAGCGGTGTATGGTGGTGGTGGTGGTGGTGGTGGTGTGGTGTTGATGGTGGTGTTGATGGCGGCGGTAGCCATGGTGTTTGTGATGGTGGTAGCGGTGTATGGTGGTGGTGGTGGTGGTGATGATGATGATGGTGCTAGTGGTGGTTTTGTGGTGTTGATGGTGGTGTTGATGGCGGCGGTAGCCGTGGTGTTGATGATGGTGGTAGCGGTGTATGGTGGTGGTGGTGGTGGTGGTGATGATGATGGTGCTAGTGGTGGTTTTGTGGTGTTGATGGTGGTGTTGATGGCGGCGGTAGCCGTGGTGTTGATGATGGTGGTAGCGGTGTATGGTGGTGGTGGTGGTGGTGGTGGTGGTGGTGGTGGTGGTGGTGGTGGTGGTGGTGGTGGTGGTGGTGGTGGTGGTGGTGGTGGTGTGGTGTTGATGATGGTGTTGATGGCGGCGGTAGCCATGGTGTTTGTGATGGTGGTAGCGGTGTATGGTGGTGGTGGTGGTGGTGATGATGGTGCTAGTGGTGGTTTTGTGGTGTTGATGGCGGCGGTAGCCGTGGTGCTGATGATGGTGGTAGCGGTGTATGGTGGTGGTGGTGGTGATGGTGATGGTGCTAGTGGTGGTGTTGGTGGTAGTAGTGGTGGTGTTGGTGGCTGTGGTGTCGGTAGTGGTGTGTATACGTATCTCTTTCATTCTTAATAGTTGTCCATATAAAATAAAATATGGCTGTTCTAGATTTCATTCTTTCGTTGACTATAATGAAGGAAACAAAATGTCGCTAGTCAGACAACACTGTTAAAAGTATATTTATCGAAAGAAAGAGTGAGCCAACTGTATGTCAGTTTTGCAATGCTTGTTTTGAGTATACTTGTCTATACCAGTGTATGTGTGTATGTACGTCTGTGTACGTATGTGTGAGTGTGTGTTTGTGTGTGTTTATGTATGTACGTCTGTGTACATCTGTGTACATCTGTGTGAGTCTGTGTTTGTGAGTGTGTGTATGTATGTACGTCTGTGTACATCTGTGTACGTCTGTGTGAGTGTGTGTTTGTAGTGTGTGTGTGTATGTACGTCTATGTTCATCTGTGTACGTCTGTGTGAGTATGTGTTTGTGTGTGTGTGTGTGTGTATGTACGTCTATGTTCATCTGTGTACGTCTGTGTGAGTGTGTGTGTGTGTGTGTATGTACGTCTGTGTACATCTGTGTACGTCTGTGTGAGTGTGTGGGTGTGTGTGTGTGTATGTACGTCTGTGTATATCTGTGTACGTCTGTGTGAGTGTATTTGTGTGTGTGTGTGTGTATGTACGCCTGTGTACATCTGTGTACGTATGTGTGAGTGTGTGTTTGTGTGTGTGTGTGTATGTATGTACGTCTGTGTACGTGTGTGTACGTCTGTGTGAGTGTGTGTATGTGTGTGTGTGTGTACGTATGTGTACATCTGTATACATTATATATATATATATTTACGTGAGTGTGATTTCGTATTACGAAAGAATGAGCTCTCGTTATGTAAAGTAAGGTAATTTATATATGTTTGTCTTCCATACTGGTGATGAGACCTGTCAGGACTCATGTACAACTTAATCATAATGGTGAATATGTATTTTGCCAATAATGTCGATGAAACTGGCAGTTTTTTTTATGCCTTACTAATACTACAGACGAGGTGCCTCGTATATGGTTATCATAGGATAGTCATGCAGAACAGGTCGGATCTAGAGGAGTAAGCCTTGATCAAATCCGGCTTGTCCCATAGAATGAAGTTGCTCGTGTGACACGATCATCGGTTTAATTAGATGACCTCAGTGTCGTAAACACCTGTGGCTTCGTCGATGATTGACTATTAATTCGATAATAGATTGGTACAACTGCTTAGTTAGCGGAGAAATATCTTATTACATTACATTTTTAAACCGAACTTAACTAGCAACTACACAGACATCCTCTTCTCCATATATTAAATATATTTTATCATGTTTCGCTGTGACCCCGTCTTCTCTCTCCCTCTACCTACCTATTTCGTTACTATCTACTCTTCCCTCTCTTTCTTCGTCTCCCGTTCTCCCTCTCACTTTCACTCACCCTCTCTCTGCCAGTCACCTCATTGTTTCCCTCGCCTGACCTTATAGCAGTCCTTTTCTCACTTACACTCGCTGGGGTCAGTCGTGTCTTTTCGTTCGCCCACACGCTCTCGAACTTAAGTTCTGTTACCGCTGTAGTCTTGGATT
>OZ024745.1:128408433-128410933 GCA_964016885.1 Eledone cirrhosa
CAGCAGATCTATGAACGAAGGCGCTCCAACCATGACTATCCCATCCATTTTTGTTTTTCAACCTTAATGTATCTAGGCCTACATTAACCTCGGTGTCATTAATTTTTTAAGACGATAGGGTGGGATTTGTGGGTGATTTGGATACTATTCTTGCAGGTTTCTTTGCATAGAAATTTCTTCATCTTCGAGTCCAGACTAATGGCGGACAAAACGAGATTCACGCATGTTCGAACTGTTTATTGTATTTGTAAGATACATGACATCATACAGATAATCACATACATATACATGTTAACATACAAACACACTCAGACATACAGACAGTCAAATGTATATATACACACTCGTACATTTATGCAAGTGAGTGTATGTATGTGCCAGTATGTGTGTGCGTGTCAGATTATGATTAAATGTATGGAAACGTAATTATCTAGAGAGAAAGGGAGAGAGAGAGAGAGAGAGAGAAAGAGGGAGAGAGAAAGAGAGAGAGAGAGACAAACACACACACACACACTCTCACACATACACACTCACACAAACGCAGAGAGACAAACACACACACACACACACACACGCACACACTCTCACACATACACACTCACACAAACGCAGAGAGACAAACACACACACACACACACTCACAAATACACACATACACACACACACACACACACACACACACACACAACTCTTACACAATACATTCCAAAAGAGCGTGCTTTCTTATCCTTAGACATTTTTGTTTGTTTTCGAAAAGATCAAATATGCAGTTATTACGTAAATATGCCAGGTCTACACACTTCCGCTCCCTCGTGTGTGTATATATGTGTGTAGGGGACGCTTGTGTGTCTATGTGTGTGTGTGTGTATGCGTATGTATGTGCGTTTGTGTGTATATGTGTGTGTGAGCTTGTGTGTGAGCTTGTGTATGTGTGCGTTTGTGTGTATATGTGTGTGTGAGCTTGTGTGTGTGTGCGTCTGTGTGTATATGTGTGTGCGAATTTGTGTGTGTGTGTGCGTTTGTGTGTACATGTGTGTGTGAGCTTGTGTGTGTGCGTTTGTGTGTATATCTGTGTGTGAGCTTGTGTGTGTGTGTGTGCGTTTGTGTGTATATGTGTGTGTGAGCTTGTGTGTGTGTGTGTGTGTGCGTTTGTGTGTATATGTGTGTGTAGGGAGCGTTCGGGTATCTATGTGTGTATGTGTATGCGTGTGTGTATATAGGTGTGTAAGGGGCGCTTGTGTGTGTGTATGTGTGTGAGTATGTGTGTGTCTGTGTATGTTTGTGTCTGAGCGAGTATGTGTAAGTATTTGTGTGGGGGTGTTTATATGCATTTGTCTGTGTGTGTGTTTGTGTGTATGCATGGGTGAGGTTGTGTATGAATATATTTTTTACTAATTTTCATCTGAGCAGATTTGTTTATAAAGAAATGTTCACATAGTTTGTAACATTGCCTTTAAGATCTGCAGACATCAGGAAAACACATTTTACCGTTTGCTTGTTCCTATTAAAGTACAAAACAAAAACTACTTTTCCTAAGGGAATAGATAACAGAATTAAAACATTCCTCTTTTTTTCCTTTGTTTTTCATATTTTTATTGGTTTGATCTGGAGGGTGAAGCTATGCTCATGGCTAGTTGTGCCCCACCCGACACTTGTGAGATCGACGTGGTTAACGTTCTTAAAAAACTGCAAGTCGGCGGCTGTAGGAAAGACATATGCAGTGTGAGAACTGGCCCTCTGGGAGGAGAGTTTGGGCGTAGGTAAAGCATAATATAGGTCAAGTGATGAGCAAAGACGATTAAGTCAGAAGTATCTGATTGGTGGTGACATAAGGTTTGCTAGAGAGGATGAGTAGGGATCAGTGTAGTAGTGATAGAAAAGACAGCAAGCTGATGGTACATTCTTGGGTCGGAGGTTGTTGTGTGCTTGTGGGTGATTTTATGTCTCTCTTTGGATATGATCTACGATGCCTATGCATGTAACAACAACATCGTTCTAGATCTGGCAGCAATACTCTGTGGGTCACATCAAAGCTTTGAAGTAATGTTTAAAGGCTAAAAGTATTTTCTGACTTTCAAAAGAAAGATCATTCACTGAGATGCAGTTTATGCTCTGCTGAGGATGTGTGTTCACCCGGAGAAATCCTAAGTAATGGTGAGACCCCGTTTGTGTCGACTTCGAAAGTTTTAGTTGCATGCTGTTCCTGTTGAGAAGGTTTAATATTTCATTGACATGTGTAATGATTTTGCATGTTTACTTACAGTAGAAGGAGATAAGATTACCAATGCTAGTGAGACATTTTACCATATTTTACCATTCAGTTAAAACAAACCTATATACCAGCTGGTATATATATTTTAACTGAATATGAAAACATAGTTCAAAAAGGGGCCCCTGCATCTGATAGGAGATACATTAAGTATCAGTCATGCATTATGGTTGATCATCGCCTAAAAAATATATTATTTTCTATTATTTTCTTTTATTTTCTGCATATGCT
>OZ024745.1:128415933-128423433 GCA_964016885.1 Eledone cirrhosa
GACCTTAATGATTCCGTATCAAACTCAGCCATGCAGAGAGTCCATCATTTCTAGTAGTGACCACTTAAATGCTATATGGAAGTGTCGTAAATATGATTAAAATTACAAAACAACATATTTGTTTGGGAAGTCAGGTATTACAAAACGTTCGGTATTCGATATTAACAATGTGAGGGTTAGAATCCATATTGAAAAATTCATATCACGTGACAGATTCAGGTTTCCATGAAAATTATTGAAACAAAGGGAGAGAAGCACGTCATTTGCGATGATTTCGTCTCTGAATAAATTCGTAGGGTGATCATTTTCCATAACTGCACAGGAAGAAAGAAGTACTGAATTCTACAGAATCTAAAGAAAGGATTCTAGAGAAAGGAGGAAAAGGAAGGAAGGGAATGGAAAAGAGAAGAAAGAGAAAGAAAAGGAAGAAGAAGAGGCAGAAGAGAGGAGATGTATGCAGCTTCGAATAGATGTATAGAAAAGGGCATTCCGATCCGCTGCTATCGACAGAAGAGGATCGCGTACGTCATAGAAAAATACACGTACTACTAAATATCCCTCTGTCACGTGATCGCCTACGTAAAAATGTGGGGGAATATTTTGAGTGCGAAAGTTTTCGTAGAATGTACTTGCCGTCCTATGACACAAGTATAGTACTGTATGATAACATGTATATGTGTCTAAGTATTTATTTGATGTCGATATGGTACAGTTACTCGACAAATAGTCATTAGCGCAACACTAGATGATTTAATTTTCCTTTAGTGATTCAAAGATGTATATTTGTTCAAGTGGTTCCAGTTGCGTTCTTTTGACTCTCGGAAGGGGGTTTTGACATTTGCTGTTGGAAATAAAAACGAGCCAACGAGAAACACGTCCTTTGTAACAGTTTTATGTGAGTTGGATGCATCAGTGTAAACATTATGTGGTCTATTACAAAAACCGACTTCTAATTTTAGATTAAGTTAATTTGCAGAATCTTTAGTGGCAAATGTTTTGAAGAAAAGAATAGATTATAAAGTCCACTCTTTCAGCCATAAACATTGTCGTGGGGTCTTATACAAACAAGATAGCATGCATATTTAGAAGAAGCTAGACCACCCGTGACCCGTCGCGTCACGTTTGCTTAAAAATATTTTTTTTTTAATGTTGGTCACTTAAAAATGACTTTTAAATAATTAAAATACACACAATATGCATGTAATGTAAAATGAAATTGGAAGGCCAATATATATTTTGTGTGTGTGTGTGTGCGCGCGTGCGTGCGTGTGTGTGTGTGTGTGTGTGTGTGTGTGTGTGTGTGTGTGTGTGTATGTGTGTTTGTGTGTGTTAATGTGTGTGTATGTACATATATATGTATATGTGTGTATAATGTCATTCATCAACACCACCAGCTCGCGCTCTCTCTCTCTCTTCCATTTTTCTTCTCTGTGACCTCTACTCTCACTCTCCCTCTCTCTCTATCTCTCTATCACTCTCTCTCTCTATCTATTTTTCTCTTTCAGTATATATATATATATATATATATATATATATATATATATATATCACATAAGAAAGGGAGAATCAGTGGTGCGACGAATAAAATTTATTAGACATATTACAATCGTTTCTCTGGCGACCAGCTAGAGGCACGATCGATGCAATGATCGAACCTGACTCTGAAATCGCAAGATCCTCAGGTATCTCTCGATTCTACGTATGTAGAACGTATGTATGTATATATGTATGTATGCATGTACATATATATATATATATACATATATATATATATATATGTATGTTTACATCTATGTGCGTATGTATGTATATATGTATGCATGTATGTATATATGTATATATATGTATGTATGTATGTACGTATATATATATATATATATATATATGTGTGTGTGTGTGTGTATGTATGTATATGTGTGTGTGTGTGTATTATATACATGTATGTTTACATGTATGTATGTACGTATGTGAGTATATATACATGTATGTTTACATGTATGTATGTACGCATGTATGTATATATTTATGTATATATGTATGTATGTAAGTATTTATGTATATATGTACGTATGAATGTGTGTATGCATGTATGAATGTACGTATATATGTAAATATTTATGTATAGATATATGTGTGTTCACATGTATATACAACAGCTTATTTATGTCTGATTGCGTGCGTGTGTGCGCATGCGTGCTAAACCACAGACTGTCCCTGAACTTGAAACTCTAGGAATACTACTTCTATGAATATCACTAGATCTAGTTTATTCTAGCAAATGCACCGAATGACATTCTACGATGTGAATTCTAAGAAAACGGACAGAAGTTAGCTTCGCGGATTGTTTGAATTAGGTATTTTGATGCCATTTTCGGTTTCAGTTGAGTAATTGTTGACAGGGATTGGGCCAAAAACTGCTTCAGTTTTTCGATCTCCTTCACAACTACTACTACTACTACTACTACTATTAGCACTACTATTACCACCACTAACAACAACACCTGATCTATTACCACCACTAACAACAACATCCGATCTATTACCACCAACACTGATACTCGCTTTCATAACTACCACCTACTACCACCAACAATAACAAAAACACCCCTCCAGCAATTCTACCATCACTACCACCGCCTTCACCATCACTACCATCAATAACAACAACAATACTCGCCTTCATAACTACCACCGCCACCGCCATCACTATCACCATCACCACCGCCACCGCCATCACTATCACCATCACCACCGCCATCACCATCATCACCAGCAACAACATCAATACCTGCTTTCATAACCACCAACTACTACCACCAACAAGAACAACAACACCCCTCCACCAACTCTACCATCACTACCACCACCATCACCATCACTACCACCACCATCACCATCACTACCACCACCATCATCATCACTACCACCACCATCACCATCACTACCACCACCATCACCATTGCTACCACCACCATCACCATCACTACCACCACCATCACCATTGCTACCACCACCATCACCATCACTACCACCACCATCACCATCACTACCACCACCATCACCATTGCTACCACCACCATCACCATCACTACCACCACAATCAAAACCATAAACAACACCCACTACCATTATTACGTGGATTGGCAGTATCAGTAGAGGGTCTGACCCCATGCTTTGCAGCAAAGAGTTACGGGCCCTTATGATCTGAGTTCAAATCCCACTGAGGTTAACTTTGCCTTTCATCCTTACGGGGTCGATAAAATAAAGTACCAGTAATGCACTGGGTAATTGCTGGCCTTGTGCCAAAAGTCGAAACAATTATTACCACAATCATCATCATCAGCTATTTCTGACACCAACACTATCAACATCTGCCACTACCACCACAACTAATACAACAACTGCGATCTCAGCTCTCTACAGCCATTGTATGTTTTTCAAGATAGAAGCTTCAACGCATATATATATATATATATATATATATATATATATATATATATATATATATATATATATATATATATATATATATATGCATATACGGCCCGGCCGACTAACTCACCCGATATGCAAATTAAGCTGCTCAGCCGTTAATATGTATAAGGAAAGTATATACTTTCAAACGTTGAATCATCTGACAGAAAGGTATACGATGCTGACGATAGCTAATAAGCTTGAAACTAGTACATCGTTCCTGTGTCAGTGTTGAACAAAAGGGCGACGATGGTTGCCGAGCACTGTACGACGTAATTCGGGCCGTTTGTTTACAAACAAACCAAACATTATAATAAATGTTCGGTAAACCCATACGTACATATATATATATATGTCTGTGCATGTATGTATATATATACATACTACTGTACGTCTGTACACATATATGTATGTACGTATACATACTTATATATATATATATATATATATATATATATATGTGATTCTCATGAAAATTGGAAACCTCGGCGTATGGAAACTGTTAGAACAGCAAGATACCGTCGAAGCGGCGTTGAGTAAAATATTACCTCGAAGGACAGAGATCAGCGGCTGGATGTGAGTTGACTCAAAGACACGAAGATAAGATAGGACGGAAGAAAATAGTCTAACTAATTGGGCATAAAAACCCCCTTGGACGGAAAAAAATCGACATCGATGCCCGTGGGTCACGAACTCACATCTGCCGAACGGCCGAGCTACTGATTGCTCCAAAGCGAGACTGACGAAATTTTCCGTTATTTTGGAATCTTATAAATCTACCAAAATGTAAACAGTTTTAGAAACGTTGAACGAAAATGTATTTATCGAAAATCGACTTACAAATAGAAGTTTCAACGGTGTTTTGTTTTGTTTTTGTTTTTTTTTTACTATATAAAATAGTCATACAAATTAGGCATAAAAGCCCTTGGTTTTTTTCAAATTCTTCCGAAGCCAGCTTTGCTTTTCATCCTTTCGGATATTCATTTGGCGGCATTGTTGAAGATTCATAAGCAATATTTTGCTGTGTCTTTCCCCTCAATTTGCATTCCGGTTTTTAATCCAAATGATCTGCGTGTCACTTTGTGTTTAAGAATGTAACACGTAGATTTTAACGATCCAGTTTGCATAACCATATATAGCTAACAACAATGCACTTGTTGCTATTTTTGTTTCGTCAGCATCATCATCATCATCATCATCATCCGGCGGCCTCAGCCGAAATTGACTCAACAATTGATCTCCACGTGGGTCTGTCGTTCATTGCCGTTGTCAAATCCTGGATTTCAATACCAGATTCTCTGGAGATGACATCGGGATAGGAGAGCTTGCACCCCCTGTTATTAGTGACTGCTTGTGGTTTCCAAAGCACTAAAGGGGACACAGCCTCATATGTGGCACGATGGCAGTGGGTCAGCAAATTTTATTCTCTTGTTACGTACGACGTCAGATATGCGTATATCTCTCTCAAAGTCAGACTTTAACCAGTTCTGATTGAGTATGCTTGTGATCAAATGTGCTCCTTGGAAATACATCATACAATGTGTCATTACTTTTATTAAAACGACAGGCTTTAATTTGAAAGAGATTTGTTTGATATATCTAACAAGTCAACCGACTTCATAGACGCTCCCTCCTGTGGTTCAATTTGCTGTTGTAGCTCTGATAACTCTATAAAATTTGGTGTGTATTCATTTTCACATACGAAGATATAGTGCGATAGACAAGCAGCTCTTCTATATTTTATCTACTTCACTTTATGGAAGTCGGAGTTTTCTACCATCCTTATTGGTGCTTGTTACTCGGGAAGAATTATCCTATTCTGATATACTAACAACGATGTAATTGTTTGTACAAACCTTGGCTCATTTAACATCTTATTCTTGTGACTAGCGAATAAAATGAAACGAGTATTCTTGTTGGTAAGGAGGAAAACAACTAAAACGGTGTTCGAATTTCGCATGGATTTGCTAAAAAAGAAATATTTTGTTAATCTCATCAGAATCATGAAATAAATGTTTATAATATAATGTAGATTAATCTATTGGACTACAATCTCCTTTTTTTTTCTCACACACATTCTCCTTATTTCTCGTCTCCCTCATTCTCTGTCTGAAGAAACGGGTTCTCTGTACTTCAGAAATCCAACAGTTAAGTGCTGATTAAAAATAAAAACTTGCAACCATCAAACGCAAAAAATAAAATGTTGCATGAACACAGTTTTTACTTGTCTTACAATTAATGTCAAATGACTTCGACCAGAAATAGCCTGACATGGTTTTCAGTAAACCAGCAACTGTTTGGATAGTTTGTCATCGATTACATTGATTTTTCTCCCATCATGTTGCATAGCAACGATTTCACTTTTCTGATGTAGAAAGTCAATCTATATATTCGTCATCGTTAGATTCCCTGCCATATTGGAAGTAGCCTTGTCAACTAATAACCACAAAATTACCTTCTTTGGGCAGACTTTAAAATGTAAAGGAACTTCTGTTTTTATATAGACATAGTGAGTGTTAAAACAGGATAAATTACATCTATATCTCTATCAAACAAATATAGTTGGATGTGCCACTGTTGCTTGAAAAGCAGCTATGTGTGTATGTCAAATAAATGAGAAATATTTTAACGAATCATCAAGTAGTAAACAATTATAAATAATGGCGTCCAAATTGACTTGAACTTTAGTTGCTATAAAATGTTGTGACATGCATGCCTTTTCCAATGCATTTGTGAAATATGCGGGAATAAACTAGCTTGGCTCTCTGAAGGTTTGAAGCCACGTCGTTGTATCGACATGTTTCCTAGCATAATGTGTCATACATTCGTTGATATGGCTTAATATTGATATTCTTTAATAAGAACAACTGTAGTCTGTTGATTCGATTCCTAGTATATTACCGATATTTATTTAGTCGACCTCAGATAAATATAAATGAAACACCGATTTGATATGTAAACATAAGTGGACACAACTTAATACAGTAAAAAATACTGCCTAATACTCTGATACAGTGGAGGCGCGTGGCCTTGTGGTAAGGGTGTGGGATTTACGATTATAATGTCATGGGTTCGATTCCTGGGCTGGGTTGTGTGTTGTGTTTTTGAGCAAAACACTTTATTTCACGTCACTCCAGTATACTCAGCTGAAAATGAGTACCAGTAATAGCTGGGGGTTTAACCCTGCGATGGACTGGCGTCCTGTCCAGGGGGAAGTTTTGTACTCTCAGTTACTTCACGTCATGGAAACTAGGATAAGTACCGGTCTAACGAGTCTTCTGGCTTGAAATTTACTTTACTTTACTTTCTTCTGACAGCCTAATATCCGAGATATAGACTATGTAAGCATATCATCTATGTAGGCACCATGTGTACATTGAAGGAAATGCATTCACCATCTCAACATATCACATAATAAACATAGCCTTGAAATGCCGTTTAAATAGAAACAACCTATACGATGGAGTGCTGAAAAGTTCCTGGCTTGATCGCTGCCACATAGAGACCTGGTTGGAGGTTTACCTTCCGAGTTCTTTTTACGGGGCTTAGAAAAACTGAAGGACCGCTGTTATAAGTGTATGAATCTGAGGGAGGAATATGTTGAATAAAATCATAATTAACTGATCCTCCTGAATTTTTATTTACCCAAACCCAAAAAATTTTCAGCACCCCTTCGTAAATATTAAGTGGTCTTTTTTGTTTTACCACAGTATCAACCATGATCGAGAGAAATATTATCAAAGACCATATCACCTTTTTGGAGATATCTGGTGTTTCTTTTCTGCTTTAAAGACAGTAGGGTTCAATTTAATTTGATCTGGCTGTTATTTCTAGTATGCCAAATTATCACGTAGATGCTCCCTTGTTTAATGGTCAAATAGTGAATAAACACTAATGGTATATTTTGAGAGCCAAGGAATTATCTAATTACATTGATAAGACACAACGTGGCTAAAAAAAGATTGTACAAGTTCATGTCTTGATACAATTTGTAAGTATCGACTGATTCATAGACAGTCTATAGAT
>OZ024745.1:128440933-128443433 GCA_964016885.1 Eledone cirrhosa
GTAGAGTGGGTAATAGGAGAAAGTAAGACCCCGACGGCAGAGCTCAAGCAGTTTCGACGTCCAGAAATAGCCATCGAAACGGCTTGAGCTCTGCCGTCTGGGTCTTTCTTTCTCCTATATATATATATATATATATATATATATATATATATATATATATATATATATATATATATATATATATATATATATGTGTGTGTGTATATATATATATATATATATATATATATATATACAAATTAATATAAATTAATATATGATAAACACTAATACAAATATATAAGTGTTTGTATTGCAAATGACCAAGTTTGCTAGATTGAAAAATAGTAATTAAATTAATACAGTTTGCCTGTCTCGATTTAAAATAATAAATCAATAAAAACAAACCCATATTGGCAATAGCCGTGATACCTAATTTGTATTTCACTGCTCAGAAATACCTCTTTCTTTGAGCTATTTAATTGTAAAAGACTGTTTGAGTTTATAACTCTATATATAGTATATATATATATATATACACACACACATATATATGGAAAGAGAGACACACAGAGACACACATCAGTGTATGCATGTGTTTATACGCATTTTTGCACATTCTGAGTGTGTGTGTTTGTGTGTAATTATATATGTGTGTGTTTGTGTGTAATTATATATATGTGTGTGTGTGTGTGCACACGCGTGTATATGTATTTCATGGATAGTTTAAAGCTGTGGGCATAATTTCTGTAAATACAGACAAGTTCTTGGTACATTTAACCCTGTTTAAACTCCCAGTTACACCCAGTTACACCCAGTTACACCCAGTTACACCTACTTACTTCAATGCCATTTATTTACCATTTTAGTTTTCGGTTTTTAAAATTCATTTTCGTTAAATCACGTGTGAGCCCTCAAGGTTACGTACGTACATACATATGTACATACATACGTATGTACATTTATACATACATATGTACATACATACTTATGTACATTTATACATACATACATAGATACATACTTATGTACATTTATACATACATATGTACATATATACTTATGTACATTTATACTTACATACATATATACATACATATATTAAAAGCTACAGCAATGTGGAAGACATCCATGTACATAATATGAAAGAGTACAGGTGGAATGTTCCAGTAAAAACCCCAATAAAATGCAGGCATAACAGACCAGATATTATGATATGGCACAGGGAGAAGAAAACATGCACAGTAGTGGAAATTAGCTGCCCAGCAGATGCCAATATAATATCAAAGATTAGTGAAAAGGAGAATATTTATGCAGAACTGATGAGAAATCTGCAGATACTCCACCCTGATTACACCTTCAGATTTATGCCTGTGATTATTGGGGCACTGGCATATGTTATTAACTGCCTCAATACAAATCTTGAGAAGCTAGGCTTCACAGGAACAGAAAGAACACAACTAGTTAGGAAACTACAAGTACAATCCATTAATGGAACAGTAAAAATATGTAAAACATTCCAAAAATTTTGCATCTAATAACTACATATACACATATACAGATGCAAAGCATATACACATGCACACGTACAACTCAAAACATACACATCCACACATACAATAACATCCATATCTACACATACATACATATCTACCTAGTTGATGTCGTCTAAATTCAAATGAGAGTCTTGTGTCTATGTTAGAAACCGACTCTCTCTCTATTGGGAAAAATTTGTGAAATTATAAAACCAGAACATACATACAGACATGATGATGGCTCCCCCCTCGTTATCGAGTATGGCCATTGCACGATATACCATTATTAATATTAATTAATTAATTCTATCGTGCAATGCCTGTGCGTGAAGATATTTTTTAAAGTGAGGAAAGACTGTGCACTGAGCCAATACGTCAATACTCATCTTTTTCCATTTTTTCGAGGGTTCTTAACCCCACTATCAGGCTAAATAATTTCTTTAATTTCTTTAGTCAAAATACGGCGATAACTTACATTTCTAATAATAATAATAATATATATATATATATATATATATATATATATATATATATATATATATATATATATATATATATATATATATATATATATTTGTATATATATATATAAAATTGCAAGTTTGAAGAATTAGCTATGTATGTGTAACTATGTCTAATTATATACATATATCCCTTTGAATTTAACATATAATCCCGTAATGTTGAGTAAAACTTTAGGCAGTATCTGGCTGTGTTTTCTAGCAATCACCCTACTCGCCGCCTGGCAACCAATTACAACTTTCTGCCTTGACCGCTAGCCACGTGATAATTCTTAGCCATTTTTGAATTCATTTACAACTCTCAATTTAAATCAAGAACCTCGCTATAAATATTAAGTTCAGAGTTAGTCTTGTCCTAAGACAGTTCGTAATCATAAAGTGGTAAATCCTGTCACCTGAAAACTAACTTTTCTCTTTATTAGTAGAATACTTTTCAGTTCCTACCAGTTGGCCATGGTGGGATCT
>OZ024745.1:128449219-128454219 GCA_964016885.1 Eledone cirrhosa
AGTGGTGGTGGTGGTGGTGGTGATGGTGGTGGTGGTAGCGGTGTTGGTGGTGGTGGTGGTGGTGGTGATGGTGGTGATTGTAGTGGCGGTGGTGTTGCTGTTGTTGTTGATCCTCTTATTATTGCTGTGGGCCTGTAAACATTACCTTCATCATCATCATCATTATTGGGGTCCATTTAATCAACTTTCCTTTCCCCTTTGTGTCTAAATCAGAAACCATTGTTAACTTTGCCTTTCATCCTTACGGGGTCGATAAAATAAAGTACCAGTAATGTACTGCGGACGATTTAATCAACTTTCGCCTCTCTGTGTTGGCCTTGTGTCTACATGATGTATTGTTGATATTTTTTGTTTTCATATTTCACCAACAGATGGCATTAATGTTTATCTATAGATTTACTATCCCTCTCCCTCCTCTTGCGCCTTCTCCTCCCCCTCTTCCTCTTCCTTCTTCTCCTCCTCCTCCTCCTCATTGTAGTTACTAGTCGCTGATCGATCAAAATGCCGTGAACCTTCTGTGCTGTCATCATTTTCGTCATCGTACGCACTACACTATATATCATCATCATCACCTACAATAACAGCAACACTACCATCTTCATTATCTTCGTCGTCGCATCATCACCGTCATCAAGAACAACAACAGCATCAACATCAACAACATCATCATCTGTAACCACCACCATGCTTAACCACCACCATCACAACCACCAACACCATCATCACCAACATCATTATCACCACCACCATTTCCACCACCACCACCACCACCATCACCACCGTCACCACCACTAAAATCATCATCACCACCACCACCACCACCATCGACACCACAACCACCACCATCACCATCACCACCGTCACCACCACCATCACCACCATCACCACCACCACCAACACCACCACCATCACCACCACTACCGTCATCACCACCACCACCACCATCACCACCCACCACCACCACCATCACCACCACCACCATCATCACCACCACCACCACCACCACCACCACCACCACCGCCACCACCATCACCACCACCACCTCAGCCACCACCATTACCACCATCACCACCACCACCATCACCACCACCATCACCACCACCACCACCACCACCACCATCACCACCACCACCACCACCACCACTATCACCACCACTGCCACCATCACCACCACCACCACCACCACCACCGCCACCACCATCACCACCATCACCACCACCACACCACCACACCACCACCACCACCACACCACCACCATCACCACCACTGCCACCATCACCACCACCACCACCACCACCGCCACCACCATTACCACCATCACCACCACCACCATCACCACCACCATCACCACCACCACCACCACCATCACCACCACCACCACCACCACCACCACCATCACCACCGCCACCACCACACCACCACCACCACCACCATCACCACCACCACCACCACCACCACCACCACCACCACCATCACCATCACCACCACCACCATCACCATCACCACCACCACCACCACCACCATCACCACCACCACCACCACCACCACCACCACCACCACCACCACCATCACCATCACCACCACCACCATCACCACCACCACCACCACCACCACCATCACCACCACTGCCACCATCACCACCACCACCACCACCACCACCGCCGCCACCATTACCACCATCACCAACCACCACCATCACCACCACTAAAATCATCATCACCACCGTCACCACCACCATCACCACCATCACCACCACCACCAACACCACCACCATCACCACCACTACCGTCATCACCACCACCACCACCATCACCACCACCACCACCACCATCACCACCACCACCATCATCACCACCACCACCACCACCACCACCACCGCCACCACCATCACCACCACCACCGCCACCACCATTACCACCATCACCACCACCACCATCACCACCACCATCACCACCACCACCACCACCACCATCACCACCACCACCACCACCACCACTATCACCACCACTGCCACCATCACCACCACCACCACCACCACCACCGCCACCACCATCACCACCATCACCACCACCACCACCACCATCACCACCACCACCACCATCACCACCACCACCACCACCACCACCACCACCACCACCACCATCACCATCACCACCACCACCATCACCATCACCACCACCACCACCACCATCATCACCACCAACACCACCACCACCATCAACACACTAATGAGTGTTTGACAACAAACACTCAATTTCATTTTAAAATATATTCATTATTCCTTGTAGAATTTTGTTGAAAGCCATCAGCAACTTTTTATCTCACCTCCCGCCAACACTCTCCTCCTCTCACTCACTCTCTCATCTCTCCGTCTCCTACCCTCCCCCCTCTCTCCTCTCTCATTCTCTCATCTCTCTCTCTCACTCTTCCCCCTCTCTCTCACTCTCTCATCTCTCTCACTCTCTCTCTTTCTCTCTCCCTCTCCCTCTCTCTCTCACTCTCTCATCTCTCTCTCTCACTCTCCCCCTCTCTCTCTCACTTTCTCATCTCTCTCTCTCACTCTCCCCCCTCTCTCTCTCACTTTCTCATCTCTCTCTCTCTCAATCTCCCCTCTCTCTCTCTCACTCTCACATCTCTCTCTCAATCTCGCCCCTCTCTCTCACCCTCTCACTCTCCCCCTCTCTCTCTCACCCTCTTATCTCTCTCTCTCACTCTCTCCATCTCTGTCTCATCTCTCTCACTCCCCCCTTCCCCACTCTCACTCTCCCCTCTCTCTCTCTCTCGCTCTCTCTTCATATATCTGCCTCCCTCTATCTCTATGTCCCTCTCTCTCTTCCTGTCTATTCTCTCCCTTACACTCTCACGTAACTACTCACACTTTTTTTAACCCAGCCAACGTAATGCACACACACACACACATACACACACACACATACATACACACACACAGGCGCACACACACATACATACACACAAACATACACACAAACATACACACACTTTCTCTCTCTCTGTCTTTCTCTTTCCTCACGTCTAACTCTCTTTCTCTCAATCTCTCTCTCTCTGTCACACACACTCTCTCATTCTTTATCGCTATATATCTCTCTCTCTTCGTCTCACCCTCCTCCCCTTTCTCTCTCTTTTCTCTCACTCTCTCTGTCTCTCCCTTTGCCTTCCCTCAATCTCTCCCTCTATCTCTCTCTTTCTCGCTCTCTCTATCTCTTATCTGTCTTTCTCTCAATCTCTCTCTCTATCTATCTATCTATCCCTCCTCTCTCTCTCTCTCTCTCTCTCTCTATCTATCCCCCTCTCTCCTCTCTCTCTATGTATCTATCTATCCCCCTTCTCGCTCTATCTCTCTTTCTCTCAATCTCTCTATCTATCTATATATCCCCCTTCCTCTCCCCCTCTCTCTCTCTCTCAACATTCCCTTATCTCTCTCTATAGAACAGTCTCTCTTTTTCTATTGTTTCTCTCTCATTCTCTTGATATCTCTCTCTCCTTAACCTACTTCACTATCTCCTTCTCATTCCCTCTCTCTGTCTCTCCCTCTCTCTCTCTCTCTCTCTCTCTCTCTCTCTCTCCCCTCTCTCTCTCTCTCTCTTCTTCTCTATCTATCCTTCACTCACTCTCCCACCCTCTTTTCTCCCTCTCTCAATATCTCTCCTTCTCTGGATCACTATCTCTCTCTCTCTTTCTCTCTCACTCTTCCTCTCTCACTCTCTTCTCTCCCCTCTCTCTCGCTCTTCCCCCCGTCTCGCTATCGCCCTATCTCTTTCTCTCTCTCTTCCTTCTCCTCACTCTGCCCTCCCCCCTTCCCCTCTCTCTCAATCTCCGCCCTCTCGTTCTCCCCTCTCTCACTCCCTCCCCCTCTCACTCTCTCCCCTCTCGCTCTTCCCCTCTCTCTCTCTACCACCCACCCTCAGTCCACCCCTCTCTATCCCGATCTATCATCCTCTCTCTACTTCCTGTCTACTTCAGGCCTTAGAATCAAGGTGAGTTGTTGACACACCGTTGTTACGAAAGATCAATATACATCAATATCAGCCATTTTATTGATTGGCTGACGTCAGCCAGTCACATGACAACGTTTCATCACCTAAACTTCCTTCTTCTCTCAAAATTGTTTTTGTTATGGCTGTTGGTGGTGGTGGTGGTGGTGGTGGTGGTGGTGGTGGTGGTGGTGGTGGTGGTGGTGGTGGTGGTGGTGGTGGTGGTGGTGGTGGTGGTGGTAGTGGTGGTTGTAGTGGTGGTGGTGGTGGTGGTGGTGGTGGTGGTGGTGGTAGTGGTGGTGGTTGTAGTGGTGGTTGTAGTGGTGGTTGTAGTGGTGGTTGGTGGTGGTGGTGGTGGTGGTGGTGGTGGTGGTGGTGGTGGTGGTGGTGGTGGTGGTGGTGGTGGTGGTGGTGGTGGTGGTGGTGGTGGTGGTGGTGGTGGTGGTAGTGGTGGTGGTGGTGGTAGTAGTAGTAGTAGTAGTAGTAGTAGTAGTAGTAGTAGTAGTAGTAGTAGTAGTAGTAGTAGTAGTAGTAACTATAGCATTAATAGATGGTAGTGGTGGTGCCGGTTGTAGTGTTATAGATAGTAGTGGTATAGATGGTAGAAATGTTGTGGTGGTATAGATGGTAGTGATGTTGTGGTGGTAGTGATAGTAGTGGTATAGATGGTAGCAATACTTGTGGTGGTAGTGTGATGGTAGAGCTGGTAGTTGTAGTGGCAATGTTGTGGTGGTAGTGTGATGGTAGAGCTGGTAGTTGTAGTGGCAATGTTGTGGTGGTAGTGATGGTAGAAATACTTGTGGTGGTAGTATGGTGGTAGAGCTTGTAGTGATGTAGTTGTGGTATAAATGGTAGTGGTGTGTAGTGGTATAGATGGTAGTAATGGTAGTGTGGGGGGTATAGCTGGTAGTAATGCTGTGGTGGTAAGAAGTTGTGGTGGTATAGATGGTAGTAATGTTGTGGTGGTAGTGTAGTGGTAATCAAGTTGTGGTGGTATAGATGGTAGTA
>OZ024745.1:128459219-128461719 GCA_964016885.1 Eledone cirrhosa
CACCGCCCACTATATTTATATATAATATGTACCATTTGATATTCAATATGCTAATATATCATCTCTACCGCCCCTGCCCCACCGTCCCCTGGATCCTCTCAACGCCCCCCCGCCCCCCCTCGGGAGGCGGTTGTGTCCACTTTGTGACCCTCTACTCCAGAAAGTCAATATAATAAATAAGCTTGAGGGATTATCCACACAGTTGATCTAACTGCAATAAATACCAACGAAATATATATCTTAGGACTCATCTTACTGTCTTAGATAAAAAAAAAAAGAAGGATACGGCTGCTAATATAGTTTGGGATTCACAATGGCTGAAAAAAGACTGGGAAGCCATGGCTGGAAAGATTTTGAATATAAGTCTGTTTTATCAATACTTGTCAGAGACTAAACAAATCAATAAATATAGATACGAGATTTGCGATTATGGATTGAATTTTTATGTTTGTTCTATAGGGGTTGACTGACTCAGCGACTGACTACTACTACTACTGCTGCTACTACTACTACTACTACTGCTACTACTACTACTACTACTACTACTACTACTACTACTGCTGCGGCTGCTGTTACTACTACTACTACTACTACTACTACTACTACTACTACTACTGCTGCGGCTGCTGTTACTACTACTACTACTGCTGCTGCTGCTACTACTACTGCTGCTGCTGCTGCTACTACTGCTACTACTACTACTGCTACTACTACTACTACTACTACTACTACTGCTACTGCTACTACTACTACTACTACTACTACTACTGCTGCTGATGCTGCTGTTGCTACTACTACTACTACTACTACTGCTGCTGCTACTACTACTACTACAGCTACTACTATTTTACTACTGCTACTACTACTACTGCTGCTGCTACTACTACTACTACTAACACTACTACTACTACTACTACTACTATTGTTATTCTTCTTATTCCTATAAGGGGCTGGATTGATAGAATCAGTATTTTGGGAGTAGGGGGAGGTAAATAGTTACCTGGCTGGTAAGCAGGTATACAATTTAGAAATCCACAGTTCTTTAGTGAAATCGTAATAAAACAGTCACAACCTCTATAGGAAAAACGGTTAGCCAATGAAAATAAGATGGCGCCGATGCAAAGAAAGCACAAGAACGCTCGTGCCAATTCCTGAGAATGGAGTCAGATTCCCAGTAATCATTTGCCGATGTATGTTAAAGTATTTGTATTCCCTGCCTTAAAATTTCTATTTCAATTTTGGTCATATCTAGAATGTTTTATAGGGATATTATCAACCTCTAGTACTTGGGCGGTAACTTACTGCATTGAATCTAAACTATAATAACGTAAGGAGTGCGGGACTGCGTCCAGAATATGTTTTTTATCTCGTTTGTAAAATAAGTTGGATTACTTTGAATAAATAATTGTTTCTACTTTAGGCACAAGGCCAGCAATTACCCAGTGCATTACTGGTACTATATTTTATCTACCCCGTAAGGATGAAAGGCAAAGTCAACCTTGGCGGGATTTGAACTCAGATCGTAAAGGGACGAAACTATGCTGGAAAGCATGGTGTCCAATGAATGAATATTACATAATTTATCTACTAGTTTTCGTTATTCTTGATTAAATATAAATAATTTTGTTGTTTATTTTAAGATTCACTTCTTTAAAATTTTCAAATGTCAACACTTCCGGTTAGCGATCGTTTAAATAAACATTCATATATTTCCGTCACTAATTTTCTCCTAATGCAGTTTATATATAATATCGTCTTTTTTTATGTATCCTGGATTACGTTACCGATTACATAAGACAGTGTAACGCAGTCTTCGTTCAATTTCTGTGTATATTGTCAATTACGATTTTATTTGATGTATCATATCTACATATATATATATACTTGCGTATAATATCAATATACACACTACACATGCTAGCAGAAAACCACCCGAAGGGTTGTTTTTCTGATAGTTTAGTTTAATGGTAAGTTAATTTCGGCGAGATTTGAACTTGGAACATAATGGGTCTTTCTCTTGCATCTGCAATTTTCGACCGTTTATTAGATTGCGTCAGGGTGACCAGGGTCGAATTTAGACCTTGGGCAGCCCCGGGCACGTCATACACAAAAAATTTAGAATGCACATCTAACCCCCCAATTTTATATGTCAAAGTTAGCTTGGCGCAAGTAATTGGAATTGAAAAGTTATACATACAGCTATTGAATTAACAAATTCTAACCATTCTAAAAAAAAAACCCAGCTGAGGGCACAAATAAATTGTTACGGTCTTCGCTGGTGAAGACCCCTACTGAATGGAGACTAGGACAATTAACCCCTTTGTCCCCCCCCTCCCCCCATCAAATCTGACCCTGAGAAGAAGGAGTTCTAGATTGATTGTTTTATCACATCTTAAACAGAGCAGTGGATTGGGAAAGTTGTTAGAGCTGATCCCCCCTACACTGGGGACCGGGGAAATTGTCACCTGCCCATCCACCCACACACACACAATTAAATCAG
>OZ024745.1:128466719-128469219 GCA_964016885.1 Eledone cirrhosa
CTACAACAAACAAAGTGGTCCACACCACAGACTGGACAATACAGGAATCTTCAACAAACAAAGTGGTCCACACCACAGACTGGACAATACAGGAATCTTCAACAAACAAAGTGGTCCACACCACAGACTGGACAATACAGGAATCTACAACAAACAAAGTGGTCCACACCACAGACTGGACAATACAGGAATCTACAACAAACAAAGTGGTCCACACCACAGACTGGACAATATAGGAATCTTCAACAAACAAAGTGGTCCACACCACTGACTGGACAATACAGGAATCTACAACAAACAAAGTGGTCCACACCACTGACTGGACAATACAGGAATCTACAACAAACAAAGTGGTCCACACCACAGACTGGACAATACAGGAATCTACAACAAACAAAGTGGTCCACACCACAGACTGGACAATACAGGAATCTACAACAAACAAAGTGGTCCACACCACTGACTGGACAATACAGGAATCTACAACAAAGAAAACAAAGAGTCACTAGAAGGAAGTTAATAAATAAATATAAACACATATTTCTGTATTTTTCGTTTTTTCGATGCAGGTCTCAGCAAGTTGAAACTAATCGAAAATAAGAAATGTTAGCCACCTCCTCCGCAATAAGACCAATAGTAAAGTGTCTATGTGTGTGTGGTGTGTGTGTTGTCTGATGCGTGTGTGTGTGTGTGTGTGTGTTGTCAGAGGCATGTGTGTGTGTTGTCAGAGACGTGTGTGTTAATATGTGTGTGTGATGTGTGAGACGTGTGTGTGTTGTCTGAGGCGTGTAGGGGAGGTATTTGTGTGTGTGTATGCGTGGGGTGTATGTGTGTGATGTATGTTACATGTGAGAGAGAGAGAGAGAGAGAGAGAGAGAGAGAAAAAATATAAAGAAAATGTGCGTGTGGGTGGTGGGGGGATGTGTGTATATGTGTGTGTCTGTGTATGTGTGGGTCTATGTGTGTGATGTGTGAGACGTGTGAGAGAGACACAGAGAGGGAAAATATAGAGAAAATGCGTGCGCGTGTATGCGTATGTGTGGGTGTGTATGCGTGTGCGCGTGTGTGTGTGCGTGTGTGTGTGCGTGTGTGTTTGTGTATGTGTGTGTGTGTGTTTGTGTGTGTGTGTTTGTATTCATTCATGCGTGTAAACATGTAAACTGGCTGATTGTAATTTTAAGAACTCATAAAATACACACACACACAGAGATTTATATACAATGTATATAATCAACCGGGATTGATATATATATATATATGAATTACACAATAATCAAACCTATGTTCAAAGCATTTTATTGGTGACAATCGTTTCTTCCAAACTATCGTTTGGAATCATCGGAGCAGTACATATAATTACCCTCCTATTCAATATATATAGATAAACATTGTATATATATATATATATATATATATATATATATATATATATATACAATGTATATCTGTCTATATATATATACATATATAAGTATGCACATATATTGCACATATATGTATATATATGTATATATGTATGTATATATATATGTATGTGTATAGATAGATATACATATATATATATATATTTATTAAAATAACAGATTAAAGTTTAAGCAAAGTATCACTGCTTTCACCCTTAACAGAAGATCCCGTTAAGGGTGAAAGCAGTTATTCTTTGCTTAAACTTTAATCTGTAATTTTAATAAATATTTGCTCTACGGTTCTTATCTATTTAATATATATTTATCCTTATCGAGCTCTCTTTGGATTTTAGTTTTCAAATTTATTATTATTACTATATATATATATGTGTGTGTGTGTATGTATATATAAATATATGTATATGTATATATATATAGATATAGATATATATACATATATATATACATATATATATATATATATACATACATATATATATATATATATATATATATATATATATATATATATATATATATATATATATATATATATATATATATATATATATATATACATATTTATACATACATATATACATATATATACATATATGTGCAATATATGTGCATACTTATATATGTATATATATAGATATACATTGTATATATATATACATATATATCTATATATATATATCTATATGTTTATATATATATATGTATAAATATATATATATATATACATATATCTATATATATATATCTATATGTGTATATATATATATATATATATATATATATATATATATATATATATATATATATATATATATATATATATATATATATATGTATATATATGTATACATTTATATATATATATACACACACATATATATATATATACACACATATATATATATATATATATATATATATATATATATATATATATATATATATATATATATATATATATATATATATATATTAATAAGAGGAATTCCAACTTTGTCTGATTTACTCGTTTTATTTACAATCCTTTAAAATTTATAATGGTATTATAATGAAATATTATGATAGAATATTAAATT
>OZ024745.1:128479219-128494219 GCA_964016885.1 Eledone cirrhosa
ATACGGAGCGCCTGGAGACCAAGCATGCTGACCTGATGAGAATGATGGAGAGATTGAACCTCGTTGACCCGACACTCTTCCTCCTGAAGAACTGCTTCGCCCTCTCCAAATTTCCCTTCACTAAGCGCTATGCTTTGTCATTCCCTCACAGATCTCCTCGTCGGACTCGATGCCACCCTCTGACGCTCTGCTGAATTTATCTGCAATGTTTGTTTTGGTAACACATATTTGACTTTGGTAACGTCCTAACCATTCAAATAACCCGTGTCATTCTCAACAGAATTACATCCAGACTTGTTGCAGATATTTACCCTGAAAACTAATGTGGTTTCGGTACAGGTCGGGGTACTATTGCCATGATCTCCCTCGCTAGGTTGCAGAGAAGGTTCGTAAAAACAACCTGGAGCTGTTTATTGTTTTGGTCAACTTGACCAAAGCTTTTAACAATGTCAATCGCAAAGCTCTCTGAAAAATCCTGGAAAAGCTTGGCATACCTGCCACTAGGCTGAATGTTATGTCCTTTCATCGGAGCATAAAATCATCAATTATATCAAATGGCGAATGCTCTCAACCGTTCGATGTCATAAACGGTACGAATCAAAGATGTGACATGACTCCTGTTCTCTTTGCTTTATTCTTCTCTGTAATGCTCCAGTATGCATTTAGTAACTTAGACATTTGTGTCAGATTTGAATTCCATACAACAGGTAATACCTATCGGTGCTTAACGGTTCGAACAAGTGTTAGTCATGATTTACTGTTTGTTGCTGCTGCTTCAGTTGCTGCTGCACTTGTTCCAACATCCTTCGAAGAATCACAAGAATTGATGAACTGGTTCTCGCTTGCCTGTACGTCGTTTGGCTTAACAATATGTGTGAAGAAGACCCAAGCGGTACATTAACCATAACCATTAAAAAAAGAACTGAAAAGACTGTTGAACCCTCATACTCTGAAATACGACGTGAATCCACCAGACATATATGTGTGTGTGTGTGTGTGTGTGTGTGTGTGTGTGTATGTGTGTGTGTGTGTGTGTGTGTGTGTGTGCGCGCGCGCGCGTGTGTGTGTGTGTGTGTGTGTGTGTGCATGTATGTATATATAAATAGATATATATATATCTCCATAGTTAATTTATTTGGCAATCAATGTTTATCATTGATTGACCAACGGTTAAAAATACAGATATAAATACATATATATATATAGTCTATCAAAGTTCTTTCGTTGCACATAAATAAAAATGGCGTAGACATTACAGTACAATACAACACAATGGGAGGAAACATAATAGTACCACTGATGATGTTGCAGATGTGCAACGAAAGAATTTTGATAGACTATATATATATATATATGTATATATATATATATATATATATATATATATATATATATATATATATATATATATATATATATATATATATATATATATATATTTTTTTTTAACCGTTGGTCAATCAATGATAAACATTGATTGCCAAATAAATTAACTTTGGAGATATAAAAGATACAGAAGCGAAAACCAACCAAACAGTGAGTATATATATATATATATATATATAAAGCCAGAGTCCTGGTGTTTCTCCAGCGCAACGCGCATAAACTAGTCCACTATGATGATAAAAAGGTAGGGAGCCAAAGTATCTCCCTGGATCACTCCAGCCAGTATCTCAAAGAACTCTGTCATCGCATCAGGTGTAATGACTTGGGCTTTGGTGTTGGTGTAGAGCAGTGATATCACTGGAAGAGGAAGACCGAGGTTAACATATGTTGATGACCTAAGGACAGACACTGGTCTGTTGGAGACGCAGGACATGGCAGAGATAATGAGGGACAGAGACCGCTGGTGAGAACTCGTCCATGGATCTCGGGAATTTTACCCCCCCTAGATATATATATATATATATATATATATATATATATATATATATATATATTCAATCCAAAGCCTTTTCACTTCCACCGTTTTCTGTATTTATGGTTTTGGTCATGTCAGGGGTGTAGCCGTACTCACCACGCTTGGCCAATTGCGAGTTGGTGAGGCCTATACACACACAAACACACACAAACACACACACAAACACACACACACACACACACACACACACACATATATATATATATATATATATGTGTGTGTGTGTGTGTGTGTCAGGTTGCTCTCGAGTGCTACTGGTAACATGTAACCCAGTACAACCTGTCTCATGGTCGAGTCGTCGGCGACTTAACCGGCAACCCCACCAAACTAGCTTGGTGAGGAGGGTGGTATTTGGACACCCTGCGGGATGAAATACAAGACCCGGCAAATGGGGGAGGAACTCAGCAGAGTCAACGGCCATCCAAATAGTACTTTTTTTTTGGGGGGGGGGGTACCAGGGAGTGAAAGATCCTCAGTTTTTGTCACAAAATCATTCTGAAAAGAAAACATCCGATAATGTCGATTAGTTCACTTTTCCGGGTAGTGTTTTCGATGCTCAGAGAGTGGGATTGGTCGAGTGCATAAACTTCCCCCACTTAAAAAACCTTCAAAGCACAGACATTGCTTGTTCAGGATATGTTACAGGTTCGTGTGGCTGGCCGTAGCCTAAAAGTACACCGAACTCTATAATCTGTCAAGCGATTGCAATATTCTTAGCAGAGTTTGCAGCCATCATATATATATATATATATATATATATATATATATATATATATATATATATATATATATATATATATATATATATATATATAGTATATCTTAATTTCGTAATAAATATCCAAAGCTGGTAGAGCAGTGAATCTGAGGAACGAATGTTATATATTATTAATACATAAATGTTTATATCACGTTAGGTTTAACTATCTAATGATAGAGCTAATTGGAATATGTGTTTAGATGAATATCTAATTGAAATGAAAGCCGCATACACTATAAGTGCATATACTTAATTAAATACCGCTGTGTGTTGCTAGATATTGATATCACATAGTTTAATGTGTTATATTCATAACTCCGCTGTTGATTTGTGTATGTAGCTTATGAAACTTTGAGATATCACAAGCCTTCAGACTAGTGATATCTGTACATGTAGATAACATTGTTTTAAGTGCATTGAAATATATTATATATATATGTGTGAGTGTGTGTCTGAATATATATATATGTGTGTGTGTGTGTGTGTGTGTGTGTGTGTGTGTGTGTGTGTGTGTGTGTGTGTGTGTGTGTGTGTGATAGAGAGAAAAAGTGGTATATTTTACATATGTATAATATGCATATATATAACGTATATGTATATATTTATAAATATATATATATATATATATATATATATATATATATATATATATATAGGAACCAGTAAGACCCCGACAGCTGAGCTCAAGCCGTTTCGACGGCTAATTCAGTCCAGAATTAGCCGTCGAAACGGCTTGAGCTCAGCTGTCGGGGTCTTACTGGTTCCTATTACCCACTCTACTACCTCAAGTATTGAGTACTTTGGTGCGTTATGGTCCACCGTGTTCCTTACCACATTTCCTTCGTTATATATATATATATATATATATATATGTATATATATATATATATATATATATATATATATATATATATATATATATATATATATATATATATATAGCGAGAGAGAGAGAGAGAGAGAGAGTTGGAGAGAGATTATAGAATTACTGTAAAGCCCAAAACACAAGAAAGCTAGCAGTGACGAGACAGCCAAATCACATGACTCCGAACATCTGGTAATTATGAAAGCCTCAACTGACAGCCAGAGGAAATACCTCAGCAACTCTTTGCAACTCTTTGCTACTTTTTTCTTTTCCACTGGTAGGCATTTATTAATATTTATTTGTTTATTAATAATTTGTTTATATATTTATTTGACATAAAGTGTAAGCTGTCACCATCGATAAATTCCCAGTGTGTGGTGGAGGTTTTTCGTGACATCGACCGGCTCCTAACTTCGTTTTCAACGGAGACTATGTCTCAAGTGTTGCTGTGTCTCCTAAGATGAACCGTATTCCATACAAGCCTGCCTTCTTTACTATAAGATTCGAGAGAGATAGAGTGAGAGTGAGGAGAAAAAAAAAGGGGAACAACAATGAGACAGGGAGTCAAGCAAACATAGAGTCAGTAAAAGAGAGAATAAAAGAGAGAGAGAGAGAGTGTGTGTGTGTGAGAGAGAGAGAGAGAGAGAGAGAGAGAGAGAGAGAGAGAGAGAGAGAGAGAGAGATTCTGTGAAATAGGTACAAAGTGACAGAAAAGTACTGTTGCTCTCGCAATAACGGCAGCAGTCGAGTAACGGTTATCCGACCAACACCCACACACATATAAACACACACACACACACAACCTACTTCCATGCAAACCTTGTGGTACCCGACCGTAGGGCTGACTGAATTCCTCGGAGGGGAATCAACAAAGAACGAAATCCAACAGCTTTAATGTAGAAATATAGTTGAAAGAAAACATTGGATTTACGTTTCGGCTTTCCTCGACACAAACACGAGAAAGGGACATATAGGAACTAGTTTAAATAGTACATCATACTACACTGCACTTATGACTTTATAGACAGTATTACACAACACTATCTAGACAAATATACAAACGAGGAGGCCTCTATGTAGTCACTTGGCTTGCTAGGAATAGCAGGCAAATCTCATTCAAATCTCATCCTAGCACCTTATAAAAAGCGCATGTTGGATAATGTGCTCTTTGGATCCTTCAAAGAGAGAAAAGTTAGGATTGTCGTTCTCCTCGATCAGGGTTTGACCTGGACAACAACAACAACAACAACAACAACAACAACGACGACACCACCAACAACAACAACACCAACATTTTTTTGGTGGGGAAAGTCGATTAAATCGACCCCCACTACGTTACTGGTGCTTTATTTTATCGCCCCTGTAAAGATGAAAGGGAAAGCTAACCTCGGCGGGATTTGAACTCAGAACGTAAAGAGCCGTAACTCTATGCCGTGAAGCATGATGTCCGACGCTCTACCGATAGTGTTAATCAACCACCCTCCCCACAATAACAATAATAACGATTTCAGATTTAGGCAGAAAACCAACGATTTTGAGAGGGGGAGAGGAAAGTCGATCAAATCGACCTCAGTGTATTACTGGTACTTTATTTCATCGACCCTGTAAGGATGAAAGGCAAAGTTAATCTCGGTGGGATTTGAACTCAGAATGTAAATGGTCGTAACAATATTCCACAAAGCATAATATCCGATGCTCTACCAATTCTGCCAATCTACCATCCTCCTAGCAATAACAATAATAACAACAACAAAACACAGGCGCTCTAACATATGTACACACAAATCGATACTATTTTAGAATTTTTTTTTTTCGATATTTCATAGAGAAAAAGTTGTGATTTGGCAAAATCGATAAAAGATCTAACATAATACAATTTGCAGAATTTAGTTGTCCCATTATATTTTGATTTCAATTCCAGTTGAGGTCGATTTTGCTTTTCATTCACTTGGGATGTATAAAATATAGTAGCAGTTAATAATTGGATCGATATAATTGGTTATTCCTTTTCGCCAAAATGTGTTGGCTTATGTGTAAATGCTAGAAATCAATTGAAGGTATAGGGAAAAGCCGGTTCAATGCAAGTTAGAAATACAAGAGTGAAAACTAGAGAAGAGCAAAGTAAGTATAGCCCAACAAAACAACAATTTTCACATTTCTATTATTTCATATTTCGCGGTTAAAACAACCTACATTTCACTCTTGCATTTCTAGTTTGCAATGCATCGGATTTTCCCAATCAATCATAACCATATATATTATAAACCAATAGATATTTAATAGAGAAAGGGGTAGACGAAGAACGTTTAGTTTGTGATACCTACTCGATACTTCTTAGTGACTTCTGAATTAGCCTCGACAATACTGAGTGTTTGTTTAAGCGAAACATTGGAGGTTTCAATCCTCGAAGCAAATCCTCCGAAATCAACTTTGCTTTTTATTCATTTACTATCGATAGAATAAAAGTACAAGGTCTAATGCAGTGGGTTGGACGAACTGTCAGGCATTTATTCTGGCACTTTGCGTTCTTTGATGAAATCTAAGGCTTATATGGGTGATAGATTTATTCTGTTACTTGGTTTAACAGCAATATTTGGTCCTTACGGGGTCATGAGTGGCGCTCATTCTGTTGCAAGCATTCTAGCTAGATATCCAATTTCTGGGTATTTTCCTCCATTCCTTACAACAGTCACGTAGACCTTAAAATTAGTCATGAGCACTGCTTTTCCCTCCATGGTTAAACAGTAAAAACAAACTTACTGAAATTGTTGTCTTGAGTGAGTATAATGAATTTATATATGTTGTGTGAGGGGATATAAACATGTTCAATTAGCCTAGTGGGTTTAATTAGTAATTGCGTGTTTGTGACTGTGAAAAGAATTTCGTGTGTATATCAGTTAGGTTTTCTTGTTGGTAGAATGAGAGAGAGGGGGGGGTGTTGGATAAGGAGTGAAAGAATGAGTGAGAGAATGAATGGGTCAGGGAAAGAACGAGAGAGAATGTGTGAGTGGAAGAAGAACAAATTGAAAGAGACTAAGAATGATTATAGAGTGAATGAGACAGAGATGGCGAGAGAGAGAATGTTGAAATTTGAAGACTTCAGCAATTGGCAGGACACAAAACAAGCCAACATTCAAATTTTGAGAATTTGGTTGGTGTAAACTGTAATTAAAATCGAGTGTCACAGCAGACTGCGGATAGCGGTTTCTAGACACACCAGACCAATGAAGCATTTGTTAATTCTTCAAATAAACCCTACTATATAACTGATCCTATATATATATATATATATATATATATATATATATATATATATATATATATATATATGAAACAACACCCTATTATGCAGGTAGTCTTTACATATTTATATTGTCGCCATAATTAGATTCAATTCCTCTCGCAAGGAAGCTACATGTAATAGACCAAGCGGCCGATCCAGGAGTGATTTTACTATCATCTGCTTAACAATACTAAATACAATGTGTTTGTGTGTGTGTGTGTGTGTGTGTGTGTGTGTGTGTGTGTGTGTGTGTGTGTGTGTGTGTGTGTTTTCTGTGTATGTCTGTGTGTGTGTGTGAATGTTTCTATACATCCGTATGAGCGATAATGTGTACGTATATGTAAAATGAATGTGAAAGAAAATGAGTTAGTGTGCAAGTTAATGTATAAAATGTGACTAAAGAGTGTGTGTGCATGTGTATGAATGTGTGTAAACATCTACATGTGCAGTGTATATGAATATATGTAAAATGTAATTGTGAAAGAGATTGTGTAATTGTGTAAGATATTGTGTTAAATGGGATTAAAGAATGGCTGTGTAGACATGTGTTGATATCAGGGTATGTATATGATATATGTCGATATCAGGGCAATTGGATAAAGACACCCCCCCCCCCCTCTGTCACAAATGGCCATGAGATTTTCCACCCAGAAAGCTCCCCTCGGTGACACAAGTCCGGGCAAGGTTGTTTATGGAATACCAACAGTCGTCCATGCATACCAGTCTCCCCTCTCCACGCCCCGATGTTGTCCAAGGGAAAGACAATGGCCGATACAGCTTGACACCAATGACGTCGCAACACATTTCTATATCTGAATGAACTGGAGCTACGTGAAATAAAGTGTCTTGCTCAAGGACATAACGCATCATCCGGTTCGAGAATTGAACTCGCAACCTCCCGATTGCAAGCCCAATGTACTAACCACTAAGCTTCATATCAGGGTATGTATATCATATATGTTGATTTCAATGTATATATACCCATATATATTTCTACTATAGATGTTTGAATGGGACATATGTTAAAGTCACAGTGTGTACATACGTGTGTGTGTTTGCTTGTGTATTTGTCCATATATAATTGTGCGGGTGTTTGAGCATGTGTAAGACGTTGAGTCTTATATTTGTAAAAGTTGATACCAGTGTATATATATCCGTATATATTCCTACTATAGATGCTTCTATGTGACATATGTTGTGGTCACAGTGTGTGCATGTATGTTTGCGTGTGTAATTGTCCGTGGATGTTTGTGTAGATGTGTGAGCATGCGCAAGTGGATCATATATTGCGTCTTACATTTGTAAATGCATGCAATATATGTTAATTTCAAAATGTGGGAGTACATGTGTGTAAGAGTTAAGTATGTATGTGTGTAAGAGTTAAGTATGTATGTGTTTATGTATGTTTACAGGACATTGATACTCGTACATATGTCAATATTGTTGCAGTTTTCCTGTGCATGTATATATGTATGTATATATATATATATATATATATATATATATATATATATATATATATATATATGTATATATATATATATAAATAAATAAATTTATATATATATATAAATAAATAAATTTATATATATATATATAAATAAATTTATATATATATATATATATATATATATAGATACATGCATATACATATATACATACATATATATATATATATATATATATATATATATATATATATATATATATATATATATATATATATATACATTTATATATATACATATATATACATTTATATATATACATATATATATATATACATACATATATATATATATATATATATATATATATATATATATATATATATATATATATACATATATATATATTTATATATATATATAGATATATTTGTGTGTGTGTATAAATTTATATATATACATACATATATATATATATATATATATATACATATATATATATATATATATATATATATATATATATTCGTATGTGCATTTATCAATGTACGTGTAAGAATGAATATATGAATACATGTATGTATATATATCTGCATGTGTGTTGTCTGTGTCGGGTATATATGTAAAAACGCTTAGCAAGAAATGCTGCTAGATTACAAATAACAGACGGGGAAGGTTAATTCTTAAAATAATCTGGTTGTATAGGTTTTCATATCCTTCCGTGGGGATTTTTTAATTATATCTGACGAGGTGAGTCGGTGCATAGTAATGATTTTTTTTTTTTTTTTTTTTTGGGGGAGAGGGAGAGAAAGAAATATGGGGCCAGAAATTTATAAGAGAATGTGATATAGTCGATTAACTCAACACTAGTTTATAACTGGTACATAACTATTGTATAGGCCAGGCATGTCAAACATGTGGCCCGTTACAAGCAAGCCTGCGGTCCGCGCAGAGGTGTTTACAGCGCGAGCATGTTTTATCTTTGTAACATAAAATTAAAAAAATTAGTTGGAATGTGCGCAATTAGTTGTCGTGTGTGGCCCTCTGACAATACATATGTGACCCATGTGGTCCTCGGGGTACCCTCAGTTTGACATGCCTGGGCTAGGCCATAGTGGTGAGGACGTCGACAGCAATAATTTGAAGTTAAACAGTAAAGACACACAACTAAGCTATTCAAGACATACACTGAAGTATGCTCTATTCTTTGTTTCACGTCTACCCTCCATAAAAATAACTGTTTTTACTTTTGGCACAAGGCCAGTAATTATTCCAGTGCATTACTGGTATTTTATTGAACAATAAAGTCCTAGATACACTATGTCAAGAGAAAGAGTGACGGTCACGGCGGTAACGCTTTGGATGATAGGTCAACTCGATCAAACCTAATTCAGGTGAAACAACCGCAGATTAACCGTCACACACACACACAATACAAACACACACACACACACACATATATATACATACACACACACACATATACACAAAGACACACATACACAGAAAGACACACACAAACTGATAACAAAAATACTCTGAATAACAGAACGCTTCTACAATATAAGAAGACAGTACAACTAAATTACACTAACACACAGGCAGACTATTTGGCCAGCTCAAATACACAAGTATAGAAATAACAACAGGAATTTACGAATAACATATTAAGTCTCTCGTGTATTATACTCGTCCTGACTTAATCACCATTATCTCTCTATAATAAACTACAAAGGACACAGATCAACTCACTTTGTATGATCACAGTCAGCTCATAAATCCCAGCTGACCAACGACACAATGGATCAAACTAAATGAAAGGACCACCGGGATATGTAAAGGACATATCCAAGCGTTCCAGTTCTTAGCACTATATGATCAAACTTCTCCACCAGACATCATTACATATCTCTAACAGTCCCTAAACCTACCATTTACATCCCGTTTATTCAGAATAAACATTTTAAAGAACGTATAAATTAGTAGTAGTAGTAGTAGTAGTAGTAGTAGTAGTAGTAGTAGTAGTAGTAGTAGTAGTAGTAGTAGTAGTAGTAGTGTATATATATATATATATATATATATATATATATATATATATATATATATATATATATATATATATATATATATATATATATATATATATGTATCCCGCCCGTCCCGTCAATCTATCTTATTTCTCATTCTTTCTTCTGATGAAGAACTAGCGTCCGAAACGTTAAGACCCTCTTCCTGCTATTTCAAGCGATAAACCAATATATTCCTTCCATATACTGTACCGATTGTTTTGTTATTCCCGTTTACCTGTTACATACATACGTACATATATATATATATATATATATATATATATATATATATATATATATGAAAAGATACCCCGACGGTTGAACTATATATCAACTAACATTCGTTTGCAATTATGCAAACAAGCCTCACTGTTATAGCCATGTCAGTAGAATGAACACTTCATTCTTGCTCTTATGTTGGCATACGAACAACATAAGAGCAAGAAAGAAGGGTTCATTCTATTGACATGGGTATAAAAGTGAGGCTTGTTTGCATAATTGCAAACGAATCGAATGTTATTATTAATATTCGAAAAACTCAGATTACATTTATATATATATATATGAAAATGTTCAAGACCATTTTCCTATTACCCACTCTACTACTCTAAGTATTAAGTACTCTGGTGCGTTATGGTCCATCTGGTTCCTTACCACACTTCCTTCGTTATATATATATATATATATAACCGTCGGTAACAGCAATAGAACAGGTGAATATTTAAATCGTTTTTTAATTTATTTAAAAGATTGCTTGATAATTGCTTGCTCCGTTCATTTTTATAGTTCTGGTCTCTCAAATTAGTACCATCGAACCACAACTATTATAAACACCATGCATATTTCTATAGGTACCTAGTGCCTGTTGGAATATCCATACCCTTTTATGATTTTTCTCCTTATGTAGAGAACAAAACGTTGTATCGCACTGCTATTTTAAGTGGCATGATCAACAAGTTTATAATAACCAGCTTTTACTTGTAGCCTAATTTTGCGTGTGTGTCACTTAAACGGCTTGACCGCATGCGTCGGGCAGGAAGCGAAATATTGACTTACTATGAGATTTGCACCCTTATGGTGTGGAAATAAGCTGTCTGAAGATCTAATTCTTTCCATTGGAAATTCTCTGGATTTCCAATCTTTGGATTAGTGAAACCGTCGGTAACGGCAATAGAACAGGTGAATTTTTAAATCGTTTTTTAATTTATTTAAAAGATTGTTTGATAATTGCTTGCTCCGCTCATTTTTATATTTATATATATATATAAATATAAGTATGTATACATACATATATATATGTATACAGACGTACAGTAGTATGTATATATATACATACATGCACACATATATATATGTACGTATGGGTTTACCAAACATTTATTATAATGCTCGGTTTGTTTGTAAACAAACACCCCAAATTAAGCCGTACAGTTTTCTGCAACCATCTCTGCCCTATTTGTTCAACACTGACAGGGGAACGATGAACTAGTTTCAAGCTTATTAGCTATCGTCAGCATCGTATACCTTCTTGTCAGATTATTGAACTTTTGAAAGTATATACTTTCCTTATGCATATTAACGGCTGAGCAACCTAATTTGCATATCGAGTGAGTTAATCGGCCGGGCGTACCGAAAACGATAAATGGAAAAGAATGAAATGAAATGAAATTTCTCACTCTTAGTACGGCTGATACTTGAATATAAGTATGTATACATACATACATATATGTATACAGACGTACAGTAGTATGTATATATATACATACATGCACACATATATATATATGTACGTATTTGTCAGTGTTGAACAAAAGGGCAACGATGGTTGCCGAACACTGTACGGCTTAATTCGGGATGTTTGTTTACAAACAAACCGAACATTATAATAAATGTTCGGTAAACCCATACGCACATATATATAAATGTGTGTGTGTGTGTGTGTGTGTGTGTGTGCGCGCGCAGATGTTTGTCTGTGTGTATGAGTGTGTATATGTATGCAATCTTATACTTTGGTATATACATAGATACATACATACATATATATATATATATATATATATATATACGCATACGTACGTTGAGAAATAAATGCACATCCTAAAAACATTCGTACACGAATTTAGCAATGTATTTGTCTGTAGTTAAATTCAACACATTTGCTGCTTATATCGCTGTCATCTGTAAACTGTTATATAAATGTATACTCCTTGGCATCAACGATTATATTGCCAAAAATTCTTCTATGAGAAGTTAAGTACTTCTGATTAGTTCTTTATGTGTCAACAGAAATGGTAGATTATATTCTTAACATAGTAATTTCGATTCGGGCTATCCAAGAATAACGATAATAGTAATAAAACTAATAAGAATAATTCTTGTTGCTACTGTTGATGATGTTGCTGTTGCTGTTGTTGTTGTTGTTGCTGTTGTTGTTGTTGTTGTCGTTGTTATTGCTGTTGTTGTTGTTGTTGTTTTTATTATCATTGTTGTTGTTGTTTTTGCTGCTGTTGTTGTTGGTGTTGCTGTTGTTGTTGTTGCTGTTGTTGTTGTTGCTGAGTTGTTGCTGAGTTGTTGTTGTTGTTGTTGTTGTTGTTGTTGGTGTTGTTGTTGTTGTTGTTGTTGTTGTTGTCGTCGTCGTCGTCGTCGTCGTCGTCGTCGTCGTCGTCGTTGTTGCTGCTGTTGTTGTTGCCGTACTTGCTGTTGTTGTTACTGTTGCCATTGTTGTTGTTGTTGTTGTTGTTGTTGCTGCTGCTAGTATTGTTGTTGTTGTTGTTACTTACGTTACTACGAACATATGGAAGACTTTGAAGATTATTCTAGACTAAAATATCATGTGTTATTATTTATATTTACATTACGCATTCGTTGGTTCGATTTCCGATTGTTGTCTGGTGTTAATTTCTAGATATGTAAATAATTATAGCTGTCGACAGGCTAGCCACCTCTTGCATCCCCTTCTTTCGTTCTTTTAGTGATATCGTGTCTCCCTATTATGGACTTTCAAGATGATGAAGACGTGCATTGGTTTAGCTAAACCAAGACTGCATATCTCAGACACCAACGACATTTTAATGTATTATGCATATGCAAAAATCAAGGGCGACTTGAGAATCCCGAAAGATCTTCTCTATACAACAACCTCTGTATGTCAACACGATGAGGAAACTATTTCATAACTGCTAAACGTATTTTATTTCTAGAATAATAAAATTGTTTCTACTTTTGGCACAAGGCCAGCAATTACCCAGTGCATTACTGGTACTTTATTTTATCGACCCCGTAAGGATGAAAGGCAAAGTTAACCTCGGAGGAATTTGAACTCAGAATGGCAAGGGCCGTAACTCTATACGTCAAAGCATGGCATCCGACCCTCTACCGATACCGCCGATGATAATAATAATAATAATGTTTTCTTATATAGTCATAAGGCCAGCAATTGGGGGGGGAGTCGATTAAATCGACCCCAGTGCGTGACTGGTACTTTATTTTATCGACCCCGTAAGGATGAAAGGCAAAGTTAACCTCGGTGGGATTTGAACTCAGACAGTAAAGCGGCATAACTCTATGCTGTAAAGCATGGCGTCCGATCCTCTACCGATACTGCCAATCCACCGCCCTATAATAATAACAATAATAAACAAGAAAAGGAAACAAAAGAAAAAATAGGAAAATATAGAGAAAAAAAAGAGAAAAAGAAAGAAAAAAGAACGGGAAAGGGGAGGGAATGGCAAGAACTCTGGTGTCACAGAAGAGAGGGGAAGCGTGAAGGGGAGGATGATTGGGCTTTGGGCCTAGGGCAAGGGGGAAGAACGGCTGCGCCCCGTGGACATGACCGCGAAATCATTCCCGCGGACAATGGCCAGTGACACCCACTGCAAAAGCCACCCAACCTCGCAGGGCCTCCTTCCTCAGACGGGCCACTGAGATTCCGATCTTGCAGAGGGGCTCGGCTGTACGGGGTTATTCAAGTGATGTGTTGTAAATAGTTCCATGTGAGATATCATATACGAAACTATATTGTCATTGAAGATGTTTAACCTATAACGTTGACTGGAGCACCACCGGACAATGTCTGTCATTTTCAGTTTCTTGGTTCCCTTGAGTAAATAACTAAGATTTTCTTAAAACAGTCGTAAATATTTTTCTCAATTCTCACCTGAGTAGCAGACCTGTCAATTCTCCCCGTCCGACGACGAGATCTCTCACCGACTTTTGTGGGGGTAAGAGATGTCTTCTCTTGTGAAAATGGTTATAGCTTTTATTATGTAAAATCTTCCCATTTGCCTTATTTCCCCCCGTTTGGAGACACTTTTTTTCAGGATTCTCCGCGTTTGGGGACACTTTTTTTCAGGATTCTCCGCGTTTGGGGACACTTTTGTTCAGGATTCTCCCTGTTTGAGAGCACTTTTTTTCATGGTACACCCCGTTTACGTTTTTAGAGGTTGGCAGGTCTGGAGTTGGGCTTTGACGATGGACACTATCGTTATACAATTTTGGAATGGAGGAATTATGCAGAGAACTTGCAAAAGGAGAGATGAACGAAGTCTAAAAAAGTTACATATGCCTAACATTTACAAAATAGTTAGGCGTATAAAAACTCCAACACAAAATAGAAGGTTTTACGTACATGCTTAACTACTAAGGTCCATACATT
>OZ024745.1:128504219-128506719 GCA_964016885.1 Eledone cirrhosa
AAATCAAAAGATGATTAAAAGAGTTTTATTTTATTATGCGCATTTCATCTGATTATTTTATCTGATGAGAACGCAAATATCATCCCATGATGATATTTGTTTTTGAAATGCGCATAATAAAATACATAATAACCATCTTTTGATTTTATATTATATATATATATATATATATATATATATATATATATATATATATATATATATATATATATGTATATATATACATATATATATTTGATGATGGGGTCGAGTAGCAGGCACCTACCCAGTCGATCAAAGACCTAGTTGTGGTTTTGTTGTAAATTTTCAACCTGATTACCTTACACTTGTTGGTTCTCCTTGGATTAAGAATGTATGGGAGGTGCCCCATGAAACCTAGCTCCTCACTATAGCCACTACAAGTAAGGGTTTCTTAAAATAGAGTGCGACCCCATTAAATCTAAAGCTAACACCACCTCTTCCACCATTATCGCTTCCATCTTCATAACCATCAGTTCTACTCCCTCGCCGTCCTCCAGGGTAATGTATTCTCCATGATGTCGGCCAGGACCCTGAGGCGGAGGGTAAGTTAGTTGGAGGTGGAGGATAATTGTTCGGACGTCTCAGATTTCCTCTTCTTTCCAGAAGTTATTTCTAGAAAGGAGTTACTTACACACTAGTAAACACTCCCCGGTACTACCAACACCATATCCACATACGCTATGTTTACTATTCCCCACCCTCACCCACCCAACAACACAGCCACCGCCAACAAGAGGGACCCAGAGCAAATGGAGGAAGTCCCTCCCTGGTGGCTCGACATGCCAGAAATAACAGCTAAATCTGTCTCAAATTACGCTCTATCGCCTTTAAATAAAAATACACTGTTGGTACACTGTCTCTGCAGAAAAAACAGGATGGTCACATCTGGAATAGCTTTTATCATAGATCAACATCTCTACAACAATATTATCATCCTCACTACAACCATCACCACCATCGCCATCACTAACACCACCACTACACTCCTCACCACCACTCCAAACCTCACCACCATCACCACCACTACCACTTCACCACCGCTCCAAACCACACCACCACTCCAAACCTCACCACCATCGCCATCACTAACACCCACACCACCACTACAGCCTCACCACCATCGCCATCACTAACACAACCACTACAACCCTCACCACCACTACCACCCACACCACCACTACCACCCACACCACCACTACAGCCTCACCACCATCGCCATCACTAACACAACCACTACAACCCTCACCACCACCACCACCAACACCACCACCACCACCATCACCACTAAAACCACCAACACCAACACCACCACCACCGCCCTCACCACCACTACCACCACCACCAACACCAACACCACCACCACCACCACTAACACCACCACCACCACCACCACCACCACCACCACCATCACCATCACTACCACCACCACCATCACCACCACCACCATCACCATCACCACTAACACCACCACCACCAACACCACTAACACCACCATCACCTCTAACACCATCACCACCACCACACCCCCACCACCATCCCCCCATCCATCATCAACACCTCAGCCATTAACACCATCATTAGATACCACCTCCATCATCAATACCAGCAGCTTCATCACTGTCAACATCACACAACCTACAAAACTAATGTTACTTCCACCACCACCACCACTAACACCACTACCACCATCACCACCACCATCCACCCATCCATCATCAACACCACCACCACTAACACCACCACCACCATCAACACCACCACTAGCAACATCACCACCACTACCACTAACACCACCATCAACACCACCACCACCACCAACAACACCACCACCACCACCACCACCAACAACAACAACAACAACAACAACAACACCACAACCACTACCACAGCCATTACCACTAACACCACCAGCACAACCTTCACCAAACCACCACCACCACCACCGCAACCTTCACCACACCACCACCACCATCACCACAATCTTCACCACCAGCACCACCACCACCATCACAACCGTCACTACACCACCACCACCACAGTTATTACCACTAATACCACAATATCACCACCACTAACACTGCTACCACTGCTACGGTCTACTAACACCACAACAGTCACTCCCACTAGAGTTCCCCCCCCCTCCCACCACCACCACCACTACCACTACTACCACTTCCACCACCATGAGAAATGTTGCTCCTACCACCACCACCATCACCACCGCTAACCACTTTACCACCACCATTACTAACCCCTTCACCACCACCACCGCCATCACTAACCCCTTCAGCACCACCACCACTATCACTAACCCCTTCACCACCACCACCACCATCACTAACCCCTTCACCACCACCACCGCCATCACTAACCCCTTCACCACCACCACCACCATCACTAACCCCTTCACCACCACCACCACCATCACTAACCCCTTCACCACCACCACCGCCATCACTAACCCCTTCACCACCACCAC
>OZ024745.1:128511719-128516719 GCA_964016885.1 Eledone cirrhosa
AGAGAGAGATTGTGTGTGTGTGTGGGGGGGGGGGGGGTGTCTGTGAATACATGACTTGGTCAACAAAATCTATGAAACTACGAGATAATTTACTGTACAGCTAACACACATATATATATATATTTGAATATGCCCGAAACGTCGTTCCCCACCACCACCCACTCTCAAAAGCGTGAAACTAATAAACCTTTGTTCGTACTGCCTCTGTGTTTTGTTCCCGTTCCATTTTTCACTATATATATATATATATATGTGTGTGTGTGTGTGTGTGTGTGTGTGTGTATATATATATATTTGTGTATATATATATATATATGTATATATATATATATATATATATATGTATATATATATGTGTGTGTATGTGTGTGTGTGTGTGTGTGTGTGTGTGTATATATATTGTTATACTTGGGGAGGGTCATATTTGTGTAATAATATTGCCAGAATTAATAACAGAAAACACTCACTGTTTGGTTGGTTTTCACTTCTGTGTCTTTTATATCGGTTAATTTAATTTATTCGGTCCTCAATGTTACCATTGACTGACCAACGGTCAAAAATACAGATACAATATAGACACAAACACATATATATAGTCTAACAAAGTTCTTTCGTTGCACATCTGCAACATCGTCAGTGGTGCTATTATGTTTCCTCTCGTTGTAGTGTATGCTTACGCCATCTTTATTTAGTCTGTTTATTTATTTATTTATTTGTTTATTTTTTTGTCTTCTCTGCGCATGCGTTTGCGTGTCTGTATAGTGTTTTGTTTGATGTGTCTTCGTGTTTGGGTGACTGTGTATTGGTTATTGTATTCTATCTTAGTTTATTAGTGTGTGTTTATATGTGTTTGTTGTTATTGTGCTTGTGTATGTATTTATTTATTTATTTATTTATTTATTTATTTATACTTCTCTTAGGTCAGTGTTGTTTGTTTGGGTGTTATTGTTATTCCATTTATTTTTTTCTGTTTAGCCTTGGCCTTCTAAGTTCTATTTCGCTGGCCTCTCTGATTTGCCTATCTGCTGGGTCATTTCTATGTTTAGATATTATTCTAATTTCTATGTTGTCTATGTTACCGTCGTGTTGTTGTCTGGCATGTTGGTATAGTACTGAACCGTTTTTTCGTCCTTTTAGTCCCCCCCCCCCCCCCCCAGTGTTGGTCTATCCTTTCACCTATGCTACGAGCTGTCTCGCCTATGTATGTTGTTGTCATGTTTCTGCAAGTACCCTCTGTACATCTTATGCTATAGACTACGTTTCTAGTTTTACAGTTTATCCGGGGGTTTACTTTACATATGATACATTTCCTATTAGTACAGTGGGTTTTCTTAAAAGGGTAGGTTTTGCTGATCAGGGATTTTATGGTGGTTCCTGGCTTTTCTACCACATTAATCTTTAAGTGGGTCTTTCTCATGGCCTTTCTACACTGGTTAGCTAATTTCCCTCCAGGGGTAGCGTCCACAAACATGACACTCTGGTATCTCTGCTTGTCGTACCATGAGGTGGCTTTCCCTATCGTATGTCTAGTCCTATCTAAGCTATTCCATGATTTGCTCCTGTATAATGGGCAAATTCCTTTCATGTCCAGTTCTATGAGGGTCTTATACTTCTCCGTGGCTCCTTCGTATACTCTGATTCTGTCTCTTTGGTTGTAGTATATATATATATATATATATATATATATATATGTGAAAAAATGGGGAGAAGAATACTGCAGGTTGCACATGGATAACATGTAATAAAATGAGTCCCTCATCAGTGATTTGCCGACGATCATAGATATTTCATTGCATTAAAAATCATATACCTCACGTCGGTGATTCGTTAAAAACAAAAGAACTCCGGACTGGAAACTGTCTTTAAAATGTTAATCCGGCGGAAGCACTATATATACTTCACGTGTAAACAATATAACATAAATCATATATATATATATATATATATATATATATATATATATATTTCTTGTGGCACGATATTAACGCTGACTTATGTTCCTCTCCCTTTCTGTTTTCCTCTGTTTGACCGGTAGTAGCACACTATAAGCTTTAGCCACGTCACTTGAGGGCGACCGGCAAAGGTGGAAGATGTTGGATGGCGGTCGTCCTCCAGTCTTTGGTTTTCAGCCCCCATGGATTTTATCTATTACATTCACTTATTATATTTCGAATACCTGATGATATCACTGGATTCATACGGAACCCGGTCATTGAAATGATCATAGTATAATAAACCTTTCAAGGATTTACACAAGTCCAGCCTCCTGTCATTTCATTATTATATATATATATATATATATATATATATAGAGAGAGAGAGAGAGAGAGAGAGAGAGAGATAGAGAGCGAGAGAGAGAGAGAGAGAGGGGGAGAGATTTATATATATATATATATATTTACATATGAGAGAGAGTGAGACCGAAAGAAAGGAGAAGAGATACAGATGCATATGCATATATATATAGTTGTGTGTGTGTGTGTGTGTGTGTGTGTGAGTGAGAGAGAGCATTTGTTTATAATGTGATAGGAGTGAGTAAGAGAGAGGTATGAGGGGTAGAACAGAAACTTTACTAATCTCAAGTACATACCTAACAAATGACACAATTGTTTCCAGGATGTGGGCTTGTAGGGTGAGTGGGATTCGGCTGTTAATTCTGAGATATATAGATAAATACTTGCGCAAACATGTGCATACACACATAGTTACATGCAGCACACATATACACACATTCACAAACACATAGATTCCAACATTGAAACACGGATGTACATATACACAAACCATGTATTTATCATGTAAGAATTGTTTCTATTTTTGGCACAAGGCCAGCAATTATTCCAGTGAATTACTGGTACTTTATTTTATCGACCCCGTAAGGATGAAAGGCAAAGTTAACCTCGGCGGGATTTGAACTCAGCATGCCAAGGGCCGTAACTCTATTTGTCAAAGCATGGCGTCCGACCCTCTACCGATACTGCCAATCTACCGCCCGTATTTATTATGTAATAATAACACACATGTTCTAAACACATCAGTGTTACTATAACAGAAATATGCTTTAATTTCAATTTTTTTTTTTTTATATACCAATATTTCATTATGTTCAGTTATAGAAAGCTGTGAATTAGCAGAACTAAACATATTTTGGTATTTTTTTCAAGCTCACTGGCTCTGAATTGAAATCACACTGCGGTTACTTTGCCTTTCATCCTTATAAGCTGAATAATAACCCAGGCTTTGCTGCACCTCGGGCCGAGGAGGGTAAACTCTCCAAACAAGAGTCACTCTCCGACAGGTTTGTATATATCTATTTTCTTTTTTTTTTTTTATGGAGCAAGAGATTCCTAGTCTTCATTAAGACATCTCTCTAGAAGAAGGTCACTCTGATATAAAACCTGCGACTTCGTTTGCAACCAATGATATAGACAAATTCTTTTTTGGTAAATGCATTTGATATTCAGAGAGTGGGATTGGTCCAGTGCAAAGCCTTTCCTTACATAAAAAAGCTTCAAGCACAGGCATCACTTGATAGGTGACATTTTTGGCGATGCATAGTATAGCTGGCCATATGCAAGTCCCTAGCAGGACTAAAAAGCCATATCTTTGATGCTCATGCTTAAGTATCAAGTAATAGCATTACTCGAAAGCGAGTTGCTGCCATCATCATGCATGTATGTATGCACAGGCATTGCACGATAGAATTAATTAATAATTATTAATAATGGTATATCGTGCAATGGCCATACTCGATAACGAGGGAGCAGCCATCATGTATGTATGTAGGTATTTATGTATGTATGTATGTGTGTGTGTGTGTATCTATGTATATATGTATGTATGCATGTATGTATGTATGCATGTATGTATGTATGTGTGTATGTATGTGTGTGTGTATGTATGTATGTGTGTGTATGTATGTTCTTCTGGTTTTATAATTTCCCAAGGGTTTACCAATAGAGAGAGAGTCGGTTTCTAACATAGACACAAGACTCTCTCATTGAAATTTACACAACATCAACTAGGCAGATTATGTATGCATGCATGTGTAGATATGGATGTTATTGTATGTGTGGATGTGGATGTTTTGTGTTGTATGTGTGCATGTGTATATGCTTTGCATTTGTACATGTGTATATGCAGTTATTAGATGCAAAATTTTTGGAATGTTTTACATATTTTTACTGTTCCATTAATGGATTGTATTTGTAATTTCCTAACTAGTTGTGTTCTTTCTGTTCCTGTGAAGCCCAGCTTCTCAAGATTTGTATTGAGGCAGTTACTAACATACTCCAGTGCCCCAATAATCACAGGCATAAATCTGAAGGTGTAATCAGGGTGGAGTATCTGCAGATTTCTCATCAGTTCTGCATAAATATTCTCCTTTTCACTAGTCTTTGATATTATATTGGCATCTGCTGGGCAGCTAATTTCCACTACTGTACATGCTTTCTTCTCCCTGTCCCATATCATAATATCTGGTCTGTTATGCCTGCGTTTTATTAAGGTTTTTACTGGAACATTCCACCAGTACTCTTTCATATTATGTACATGGATGTCTTCCACATTGCTATAGCTTTTAATGTGTTTATTATCGGGGCAATCTTTTTTACGAACTGCATTGTACAGTGTTTTGGCCACTACATCATGCCTCATAGGTAGATAGTACCGCGATGACATCTTTGGACAGCTGCTGATGACATGGGTGATATCCTCGATGTTAGTTCTGCAGAGTCTGCACTTGTTATCACATCTAGGTGTGTTGCCTGCATCCTTATCTCTTTCGTGAATCAGGTATTTCGTGTTAATCTCCTGTTCTTGGATTGCAAAAGCGTATCCTTCAAAGTGGGAGCTAATATAGCGGTTGTTGGTCCAAGATAGACTACTTTCCTTATCTATATTACTCTCACTCTGGAGCTTCCTGGCAACATATCCATGCATGATTTTTTGCTGATAAGTATGCAGTTTTTCATCCATGGATTCACTGCGATACTGCTGAG
>OZ024745.1:128521719-128529219 GCA_964016885.1 Eledone cirrhosa
TATTTAAGGAGCTGTTTTTCTTTTTTTTCTTCTTTGATTCGTCAAAGTGACAATATTGTGAACGCTGAATGGTAAGAGATTTGAATTCACAATCGTGAGGTTGTGAGTTCGATTCCCGGACCGGGCGATGAGTTATGTCCTTGAGCTTTATTTCACTTTATTTCACGTTGCTCCTTCTACCTGAAGCTGCGACCGATAGATAGTATTAGCAATTGGAAAGACTAATGGAAACACTGTTTCCTCAATCCGATTTGACAAAAGTCGGTTGACTGTCGATATATATTTATATGTGAGAGAATATGCTCCGAAATCATTAGACGTGTTCGTCGAGCCTGCGGGTCCAGAATCAGACAGATCCACACAGTGATCGCGTCTCGAGCTGTCCGCCGGGGAAACAGTTGTGGCGCACAATAGATTGAGTTCGAATGCATCACTGATTGTTCATTTTCTATTCTATATATATATATATATATATATATATATATATATATATATATATATATATCGACATATACATATGTATATATATATATATATATATATTAGGTATAGGATTACCCAAGATGTAGTAATGGTTAATTACTACACTGGATATGGTTGACGTACGGTGAGAGGTTACTCTACGAGTTATGGAAGAATTGTTGAAGAAACTTAGTTCCTGATCCTTCTGTATTCCGGAGTGTATATAAAGAGGATACAGTGGTCACAGCATTGGATATTTGAGTTCTGCAAATTCTTGTAAATTTGTACATAGCATAACTAGGCTGTAGTACCACCGTGGAAACATTTGTAAGCACACGGAATAAATTACCTTTTTATGATGTCTACCTGTTATTATTCATTCTTTATATATATATATATATATATATATATATATATATATATATATATATATATATATATATATATATATATAATTCTTCATTGAGCCACACCGTGAATGGTTGCCAAAAACATATATATGTATCTATGACTTTGTCTAGTTTATATGTATATACCCTTTAAATTTTATATACTCCCGTAAGGTTGAGTAAAACTTTAGGCAGTATTCGGCTGCGTTTTCTACCAACCAGCCTACTCACCGACAGGCGCCAATCACAAACTTTCTGCCTTGACCACTGACCACGTGATGATTCTTAGCCATTTTGAATTCGTTTCTGGAGGGGATCATGGTAGAAAAATCTTTGTCCAATAGAGTTATCTCCTGATGAGTTCCAAACCTTGTTGATTTATCCAAGATCGGATATATCCAAAAAGAAAACGAAACCGCCGGGTGGTAGAGATATTATGAAGATTTTGGTAAAGTTTATGTACATTTTTTCTTCTAACTTTGATTTTGTACCTAATTATGTGTAGTTAACTATATGTCTAGTCAATTTCTCCAGGCTAATAGAAATGTTAGATAATTTTTTGTAGCTGTGAGTCGCGGATAAGAAGCTATATCATTTATTTATTGTTTCTTCGTGAGTACATTTAAAACTTATAGCCTCGTTTAAATGAATTTTTGGTGTGGTTGATTTATACTGATTGGGAGGGGAAATACTGTATATATTTTATCTGATGAAAGCACACCATAATTTAACTTGGTGTCCTTGAAATATGTATAATGAAATAAATATGGTTTTATAAATATAGTTTCCATTTGTTAATATCGTATATATATATATATATATATATATAGGAAAAGAGTCAGGACCCTGACGTCTGAGCTCCGGCCATTTCAACAGGTAGGTCTGAATCTAGCTGTCGAAACGGACTTCCAACAAATTAAATACCACTTCTACTTATATATATATATATCGCATTCTCCGAAGATCTGACTGGTTATAATTCTGTATTGGCGATCGAGTGACGCAAAATTAGGCGGATAGCGATCTCTAGACATACCAGTTCAGTGAAACAAATGTAAGCTATGTGATTAAAAACTTTTTTGTATAGCAAACCATGTAAACCTTCTTTCCTGATTTATTATTACTCCAAGTGTTTACAACATAGGAATTACAGCATACCCGCAGCATCACTATGAAAACGCCTTGTTGAGTCAAACCAAGCCAAGCGTTAATATCATCCACTACCTGGAATACCATAACTGGACTTCACCTAAGTGGACTGCATTTAACTATTATTTGTTAATCCGTATATATATATATATATATATAATTGTGAGGTTATGGATTTGATTCTCGTACCGGGCTTTGCGTTGTGTTCGCGTTGCTCCAGTTTACTCAGCTGTAGAAATGAGTATCAGCCATTGCTTTTTCCTTGGACAACATCGGTGGTGAGGAGGGAAGGGCATACATGGGTGACTACTGGTCTTCCACAAACAACCTTGCCTGGACTTGTGTCTCGGATGGGAACTTTCTAGGTGCAGATCCAATGGTCATTCGTGGGTCTTTATATATATATATATATATATATATATATATATATATATATATATATATATATATATATATATATAAACCAAACCTATATATATATATATATATATATATATATATATATATATATATATATATATATATATATATATATATATGTATATAAGCAAAGGGATATTTAATTTGTTGGTAATTCAACAAATATATTTATAACAGATTCAAAGCACTCGATAGGTTTTCTGGAGTATAATATCAATGATATTAATAAATGGAAACTATATTTATAAAACAATATTTATTCTATTATATATTATATATTTATTCTATTATATCTAGGTGAAACTTGAACCGTTAAGGTCTCATTCGTTGATATGTCAATATTTATAAAACAACTTTTGTATTTTATCTGATGAGAGCATACCAAAGTTTTGTTACCCTTGAAATCTTGAAATATATATAATAGAATAAATATGGTTTTATAAATATAGTTTCCATTTATTAATATCATTGATATATATATATATATATATATATATATATATATATATATATATATATATATATATATATATTATATATATATATATATATATATATATAGGTTTGGTTTTTTATACAATCGACAAGATCCCAGACCTCACTCGCTTGCCGAGTTGAGTGGATCTCGTAAAATCGGTTCAAGAAAACAATGTTTCCACACACACACACACACACATTTATATATATATATATATATGTGTATGTGTGTGTATGTGTGTGTGAATACTTTACTCCGTTCCTGCACCACCCACTGGTAACCACATAATATTAGCAATGGAAAGACCAATGTGTAAACGGTAAACAGAAATAACAACACAATCGGTACAATATATGGAAGGAATATATAAGATTAACGCTTGAAATAGCAGGAAAGGAAGAGAGTCTTAACGTTTCGGACGCTAGCCCTTCATCAGAAGAAGAAAGAATGAGGAATTAGAAAGATTGATGGGGTGGAATTGGGTATGTATGTATGTTTGTATATATAGGTGTAGGGGTGTTCATATAGCATAGATATATATTAACGAACACGGGTGGCGGGCTTTACATTTTACATATAGTATAAAACTGTAGGCGTTTTAGATATGTAAATTGAGATTATATACGGAGACAGAAAAATAAAAAATAATAATACCGCAGACAGCGTATGTACCGTTATATGTATTCATAAGATTGCAGACCAACAGACGGAGCTAGAGAATGTAATGAGTTGAAAACCATTCCAAAGGGTTACTCGCTATTTGCTATACCCGTTAAAACATCCTGGTTTCGCTCTAGTAATTTTAATATCTTGGGACGTCTTTGAGCCCTCCGCCTTGTTTTCTTCTTTGCTTGCTGTCTGGTGTATGTGTGTGTGTGTGTCTGTGTGTGTCTGTGTTTGTGTGCTTACAAAGAGAGAGAGAGAGAGAGAGAGTGAGAGAGAGAGAGAGAAATATGGTTAAATAAATATATGTAAATATATAACATATTAAATATATAGTAAATATATAACATATATTGAATATGTATATATATACATATATATATATATACGTACACACACACATATATATATACTCACATATAATATATACATATACATATATATGCATATATATATACCTCCACTACTGTATATATATATATATATATATATATATATAGCGGGGTTATAAATTCAAGCACATATTTATATGCTTGTATATATATATATATATGTGTGTGTGTGTGTGTGTGTGTACACATATATATATGTGTGTGTGTGTGTGTACACATATATATGTGTGTATGTGTATGTATGTGTGTATGTGTGTGTCAATAGAGTTAATGCATGTATACAAATATATTTACTATATATAGTTGTGAGAATATAGAGGAACAGATTAAGAACAAATGATGCGCTACACGCAGCCAAACAATGGTGCCGCTTCTTTCGACCCTTCTACTGTCTAACTGACAAGACATTAAGACATAATTGTTTCTACGTTAGGCACAAGGCCAGCAAATTACCGAGTGCATTACTGGTACTTTATTTTATCGACCCCGTAAGGATGAAAGGCAAAGTTAACCTTGGCGGGATTTGAACTCAGAAAGGCAAGGGCCGTAACTCTATACGTCAAAGCATGGCGTCCGACCCTCTACCGATACTGCCAATCCACCAGACATAATAAGTACTGAATATAAAATAATAACTAAAAAATTGCAGTATTCTTCCAGCCACCCTCCAGGTCAAACCCCGAAACTATATTCAATATAAATTGTGAGTGTGTTTTTGTTTTTCTTTAATTTTATCTATTTAACACGAAACAGCATTAAGTAGTATAAGCTGATTATATACTTATTTATAACTAGGACAGCAGAAAATAAATGCAAATTTTCAACATTTTTGTAGGTCCCTGGTGCAGTTGCACCATATGCAAATAAGACACTGGAGAAAATTCTTAAGTGTCTCCTTTGCCTAGATTTTCTACTCTCGGGTCATGAATAATAGTGCTCCCACCCACACCCACTTATTATTTTTTTTAAAGATTTTTTTTCAAATCAACCCCGCTTTTATTCCCCCACCCCACCCCGTTTATTAAATTTTTGCTAATCTATCTCTGGCGAAATTTTATTTTAAGTGGTAGCATTCCTGCGACAATTAATTTTCTTTAGACCTTAAAAAACATTATACATTACAAACAATCTACATTACTAGGAATCCTACCTAAGCACGTCACTCCGGATGCAAGAATGCTTACTTGCCTACCCTAGCCATTCTAATAAACACTTTCTTGTTTAACCTTCCAACACCCTCTTTCTTAATAAAAGACTAACGTCCGATATGTTGAGACATTCATTTTTCTTTTCCGTTTCCAACAAGTGTGAAACTAATAAAATTTTGTGAAATTGCCAATCTGTGTTTATCTTGTTTTGATCTTGAATTCTATATACACATACACATATACATAGATACATACATACATACATATATATATATATAGAGAGAGAGGGGGGGGGGGAGAAGAAGAAGAAGAAGAAGAAGAAGAAGAAGAAGAAGAAGAAGAAAGTGGAGGTGTTACATAGAAGATTGATTGCTCAATCCTGGTCACAAATGTTTCTCAGGCAGCTGGTTCATGATCTGGGATGGTACCCCAGACTAGACTCCGAGTCTGGCTGCTTCGTCCACAGATTTGATGTGATTTTTCTTGTGTTAACACTAGTCTGTGGTTCGGACAGACTTGGAATCTGGTCTGGGAAACATTTGTAACCAGGATTAAGCAATAAATCTCATATGTAACATCTCCACTTTGTTCTTATTGTATACACTCTACTCTGGGTCGAGTGCTGGCTTTGGTACTCTCATCAATTTTCTTCGGACTTACTGAACCTTCTGCATATAAATTTATACCGACAGTCGAACGACTTTCATCAAATCGGACCCAGGAAATAATGTCTCCGTTGGTCTTTCCAATTGCTAATATTATCTATATGTCTATCTAACGTGAAATAAAATGTCTTGCTCAAGGACATAACGCATCGCTCGGTCCACGAATCAGTCTCACAACCTCACGATTGCTAATTCAATTCTCTAACCACTCAGCGACGCGTCTTTATATATATGTATATATATATTTATATATATATATATGTGTGTGTGTGTGTGTGTGTGTGTGTGTGTGTGTGTGTGTGTGTGTGTGTGTGTGTGTCTGTGTGTGTGTGTGTGTGTGTGTGTGTAGATCCCAAGTTAAATCGGGGGTAACCACAGTAGAATAAAGTACTTAATACATTGGATGAGGGGAAAACATTAATATTAATATAGAAATGGCTCCTATGGGACTAGAACTGTTTCATTCGTATGAAATCATCAGGTGATGATTTCATACGAATAAAACATTTCTAGTCCTTAAAGGTCATTTCTATATTAACTATTGATATACATATATATATATACACACACACATATATATATATATATATATATACATGTATATATATGTATAAATATATATATATATATATATATATATATATACATGTATAAATATATATATATATATATATATATATATATATATATATGTGTGTGTGTGTGTGTGTGTGTGTGTGTGTGTGTGTGTGTGTGTGTGTGTGTGTGTATTATATATATATATATTCCTATTTCAAATTGTGTTTTGCTTTATGCAAAACTACCACAACGCCTGGATTTAACTACATAACAGATGAAATTCAATCGGGGATATAACCTCTTCAGAACGGAAAACTGTTAGATGCAGGTGCACAGATAGATACATGGTGTACATATGTACAATAACATATATACACATATATATATATATATATATATATATATATATATATATATATATATATATATATAAAGTGGGGTGTGTCGTGAGAGTATCTGGGTGTGTATATGTTAACGAGAGAGACTTATAAATATACATTATATATATATACATATGTAGCAATTTATGTATACAATATATGGAATACATATGTCTTATATTTTATGTATATCATATTATATTACATTATATTACATGTACAGTTCTTTATGTGAAACCTTCACGCTGCATTGCGTTTCACATGATAATCTTGCTAAACTTATCAGATCTAAGCCAACAACCCTTCAACACTGACATAATAGAACTGCAAGACTACGATGCAATTAGCAAGTGTGTAGAAATACCCCCAATGCCTTAGAGTTGTTATCCATTGGCTTGTTAGAAATTATTTTAATTAAAGAGATCTCTTTTACATAATTAGTTCAAACCCTTTGCGTTTTAGATCTGTTTTTGTCTTTCATAATTCGGGTGTGGGCAGGGTTTGAATTAGACCCTGGGGGACCCAGGGCATGTCAGGTTTGAGGGCCTCCTCATACTCAAAAAAATTCGAATATATAGAACCGCCTCCTTTCCCTAAATTTTACATATCAAAGTTAGCTTGGCGAAAGTAATTGGAATTGAAAAGTTATACATACAGGTATTAAATTCAAAATTCTAACCATCCTTAAAATAGAAAGTCCAGCTGAGGGTACAAATAATTTGGTACGGCGTTCGCTGGTCCCCCCCCCCCTTAGTGCAGGGGGCCATGGAAAAGTGTTCCCTTTGCCTCCTATTAA
>OZ024745.1:128534219-128536719 GCA_964016885.1 Eledone cirrhosa
CCCACCCCCCTCATTTTTTTTCTCCCAATATCACACATCAATCTAAAACTACTTTTCATATTTTGATTTAAAACTGCACTATACACAAGTGTTTTTTAACTTTCATATCATGTCTCCCTATTTTATCTGATGAAAACGCAAATGTCATCGCATGATGATATTTGTTTTTGAAATGCGCATAATAAAATACATGGAACTCTTTTAACCATTTTTTGATCTTATATATATATATATATATATATATATATATATATATATATATATATATAATAACTAGAAATTGATTAACATATAAATAAACATGAATAATCACAGGAGATAATTTTTACAAGTGTGTAACCACACATAGCTAGGTAGGTAACTAAATAAAGTTGACCAGAACTTCAAAAATAGATACCTTATAATATGATTAATCTTCCCTGTATATATTCCATTAAAGAAATATATTTCACCAATTAATCAGATGGTAAACCACGGAAGTTGATACTTGGATTTTCAACAAGGAAGAAATTTCAGCGATCCGTGTTTACACTTCAAGTTCAAATCAGCGACTGGCCAGCGACACGTGCTATATCTACTAGAAATACACACATCATACTAGCTTCGTCCCAGTGGCGTGAATAGGGTTATCGACAACTAGAAACAGCAGTCGAGTCCTTTCAACAGAGCTAGCTCTACAATTAAGGAGCCGTATTTATATATCTATATCCAAAATTAAGATAAATCAAATGAATTTAATCTAAATCAAAATTATGGGTGTCATGCCAGAAAGACATGCGCCATATCACCGGTCAACTTTATTTAGTTACCTACCTAGCTATGTGTGGTTACACACTTGTAAAATTTATCTCCTGTGATTATTCATGATTATTTATATGTTAATCAATTTCTAGTTATTATAAAATGCTCGGACCTACTCGTTAGAATCTTAGAGTTTATTTTGCGGGTGATATGGCGCATGTCTTTCTGGCATGACACCCATAATTTTGATTTAGATTAAATTCATTTGATTTATCTTAATTTTGGATATATATATATATATATATTATTAGAAATGTAAGCTGTCGCCGTATTTTGACTAAAGAAATTAAAGAAATTATTTAGCCTGATAGTGGGGTTAAGAACCCTCGGAGAAATGGAATAATCTTTTTCCATTTTTCCGAGGGTTCTTAACCCCACTATCAGGCTAAATAATTTCTTTAATTTCTTTAGTCAAAATACGGCGATAGCTTACATTTCTAATAATATATATATATATATATATATATATCACATACCATTGTATACGTCTAATATTGTATTTCGTCTGAAGAAGGCATGCTATGATTTAGCATCCTTGAAATATATATAACGAAATAAATAATGATGCTATAGTGATATATATTCCGGCAGTATTGGTAGAGGGTCGGACGCCATGCTGTGCAGTATAGAGTATGGCCCTTTACTTTCTGAGTTCAAATCCCGCCGAGTTTAACTTTGCCTTTCATCCTTACGGGGTCGATAAAATAAAGTACCAGTAATACACTGGGATAATTGCTGGCCTTGTGCCAAAAGTAGAAACAATTATTATTTCTATTAGGGCGGTGGATTGCCAGTATCGGTAGAGGGTCGGACACCATGCTTTGCAGCATTGAGTTACGGCCCTTTATATATATATATAGAGAGAGAGATAGAGAGATGGTGATGGTAGTGGTGCTGATGGTGGTGCTGGTACTGGCAGTGGCGTGGTGGTAGTGATAGTGGTACTAGCGGTGGTGGTAGTAATAGTGGTAGTAGGATGATGGTAGTAGTGGTAGGGAAATATATAGAAGAAAGGAAAAGTGTAAATAAAAGAGAAGCGGCATCTGTTAAGAATTAAGAATAAAAAGGAGAGTTTTGCGCACCTGACAGAGATAGAATGAAGGGCGGTGGTGTTGGTGGTGGTAGAGGTGGGGGATGGAGCTAGTGCTGTTGGTGGTGGTGATGATAGTGATGGTGGTGGTGGTGGTGGTGGTGGTAGAGGTGGGGGATGGAGCTAGTGCTGTTGGTGGTGGTGATGATAGTGATGGTGGTGGTGGTGGTGGTGGTAGAGGCGGGGGATGGAGCTAGTGCTGTTGGTGGTGGTGATGATAGTGATGGTGGTGGTGGTGGTGGTGGTGGTAGAGGTGGGGGATGGAGCTAGTGCTGTTGGTGGTGGTGATGATAGTGATGGTGGTGGTAGTGGTGGTGGTGATGGTGGTGTTGGTGGTGTTGGTGGTGGTGGTGGTAGAGGAGGGTGGTGGTGCTAGTGTTAGTGGTGTTGGTGGTGATGGTGGTGATGGTGGTGTTGATGGTGATGGTGGTGGTAGAGGAGGGTGATGGAGCTAGTGTTAGTGTTGGTGGTGATGGTGGTAGTAGTAGTGGTGGTGGTGGTGGTGGTGGTGGTGATAAGGATGGGTTAGATTGTAGTGTTTGCGGCAATAGAGGTGATGGTGGTGTCCGTGGTGCTGGTGCTAGTGAAGGTGGTGGTGTTGTTTGTGGT
>OZ024745.1:128541719-128549219 GCA_964016885.1 Eledone cirrhosa
GTGAGTCTTGTTACTCTGGAGTTTCGCCTGTTTAACACAGGGTCATCAGACAGTAACTATATATTACTATATTATATATATCGACAGTCGATCGACTTTCGTCAAATCAGACCGGGGAAACAATGTTTCCGTTGGTCTTTCCAATTGCTAATACTATATATCGGTTGCAACTCCAGGGAGAAGGAGCGACGTGAGATATATATATATATATATATATATATATATATATATTAGAATTGTGGCCCGACGGCAGAGCTCTAGCCATTTCAACAACAAAATCCAGAGTCTGGAATTTGTTGTCGAAACGGTAAGACTTCTGCCATCGAGTCCCAATTCTAATATATTTATACTCTACTTTACTAAGTATCGAGTACTCTGCTGAATAATGGTTTTACTAGTTTAAAATTGATAAAATGCTGATATGTATCTATCTATCTATCCCTCTATATACATAGATCTTGCCTCGAGCTGATCGATAGAGAAACATGTAATATGCTATTATGATACAACACTAAATTCTTGTTCCTTATCCTTATAGTATATACTAGCATAATGGCCCGGCGTTGCTCGGGATTTGCTCTAGCGTTCTTATATATTTGGAATTATTGTTCCTTATCCTTATAGTATATATATATATATATATATATATATATATATATATATATATATATATATATATATATATATTATATATATATATATATATATATATATATATTATATATATTTGAATTTATTATATATATATATTTGAATTTTTTATATATATATATATATATTACAATATATATTTGAATTACACACATACACGCACACACACACACACCCCACACCCACACACACATACATGACTGTGCCATGTATAAAATATGACTTGCAGCAATTCAAATAACAGATTGTTTTAGCAATGTGAAGTCAAGAACTCTGTTTGAAATGTTTAAATAACTACAAACACTAAACGAATATAATAACTAAAAAAATATAGGATTAATGTAAATTTTAGCGAAAGGAAAAACGCTGCGTCTTCTGCAACAATAAAGTTCAGATTTTCATAAATGTAATATGATAACGTTTCGAAAAATGTTTAATTTATTTTGTTTAAAATATAATGAATTCTACTATAGGCACAAGGCCAGCAATCTTGGGAAGAGTAAAGTCGATTAAATCGATCCTAGTACGTTACTGATACTTTATTTTATTAACCCCGTAAGGATGAAAGGTAAAGTTAACCTCGGCGGGATTTGAACTCAGAACGTAAAGGACCGTAACTCCGTGCCACGCAAAGCATGTGAAGGCGCATAGCTTAGTGGTTGCATTGGGCTTGCAATCGAAATGTTGTGAGTTCAATTCTCAGACCGGGTGAATGTGTTGTTTCCTTCAGCAAGACACTTTATTTCACGTTGCTCCAGTTTACTCAGCTGTAGAAATGAGATGATAGGACTGGGGTCCCTATCATTAAATCACCCAAGACACCTCCAACGAGATATACCTTGGAGGAGGCCAGCTAGACCTGCAGAGGTGTGAGCTGTAACAACAACAACAAAGCATGTTGTCCGACGCTCTACCGATACCACTACTTCACCGTTCGGGGAAATAATTGTTTCTACTTTTGGCACAAGGCCACCAATTACACAGTACATTACTGGTACTTTATTTTATCAACCGTTCGGGAAAATAATAGTTTCTGATTGAGCTAACCGTTCATGAAAATAATGGATTCCCAGTCATTTAAAGGGAAGGGTTGCAGTGTCGATTAATTCGACGCCAGTACGTTACTGGTACTTTGTTTTATCGACCCCGTAAGGATGAAAAGCAAAGCTAACCTCGGCGGGATTTGAACTCAGAATGGAAAGGGCCGTAACTCTTTGCTACAAAGCATGGCGTCCGACGCTCTACCGATACTGCCAATCCAATGCTACGATTTCTAGCAAATTCTCATTCTTAGGCTCCTGTGTTGTCAGCGTATGAGTAAGATAGGTGTATAGTTGGAGAGACGGTCCGGTGATTTAAAGGTGTGTGAAAAACAAAATACCACTTAACTTGCTGAGATCACAGAGACAGGGATAGTGAGAATGTGGGGTGTTGGGAGGAATAGGTTTGATGTTGAGGTTGAGATGAAGGTTAAGTGTGGGTAAAGTGCTGGTTGGTAGGTCTACATAATTGACCTGTGTCACACAGGACATTGGTCAAGGAGATAATCAGTACGAACGAGGCCGACACGGTTCACAGAATAACGTCTGACTCTTTACAGAAAAACAGACAACACAACACATACATACGCACACACGCATACATACACACACACACACATGCATACACACACACACACATACATACACACACACACACATACATACACACACACATACATACATACATACATACACACATACATACCCCCCCCATACACACACATATACATACACATACACACACACATACACACACATACATACATACATACATACATACATACACACACATACGCACACACCCACACATACATACACACACACATACATACATACACACACACGCATACATACACTCTCTCTCACACACACATATACACACACATACACACACACATACATACATACATACGTACATACATACACACATACATACATGCATATATATATATGTGTGTGTGTATAGGTATGTGCGTGTATATGTATGTAAGAGTGTGTCTGTGTGTGTATGTGTGTAGATGTTCCTGAATACATACAAATATATATGTGCGTCTGTTTCTTTAATTGTCTATCGACAAATGTATATACACAATTAAATTAGATACCTTCGCATGTGTGAATGAGGGCCTTGTTCCTTTAACTAATTCCAGTCATTCAAGTGTTACCATGCTGGGGCAATGCCTTCAAAAGATTTAATCGATAAGACCGTCTCCAGTATTTATTTTTCAAGTCTGGTACTTATTTCAATATGGCGGCGAATTGGCAGAGTCGTTAGAGCGTACGATAGAATGCTTTATGTTATTCCTTCCGACTTTCTTCTCTCTGAGTTCAAATCCCGCTGAGGTCAACTTTGCCTTTCATCTTTTTTCGAGGTCAATAAAAAAAGTACCAGTCTGTTACTGAGATCGATTCTTCCTATCTTTCTCATTTCCTCTCTCACAATTTCTATCTTTCTCTCGAAGAAATCTGCTGTATCCAGGCCTGGAGAGAGAGGGGCTCCGGCAGGCATAAAATGCCCAAGAAACGCCGTATGTCAATACGGTGCCGCTACAACTCTGTCAGGAGTTGCGGGACCATACATACTTATTGTATCGAACTGTTTTGTTAGGGTACATAAACAAACAACAGATATAAATGCAGACATGGAGAAACCCACAGACACAAACACACATATATAAATCTCCAAAATGGCCGACTAAATACGCACGTGTCCCCCTCTTATTATATATATATATATTTATACATATATACACACACACGCACACAAATATATATATATATATATGTATACATATATACATATATACATATATATATATGTGCGTGTATATACATATATATACATATATATATATATATACATACACATATATATATATATATATACACACATTTCTGTTTACCTTTTACATACATATATATATGTGTGTATGTGTGTTTGTGTGTGTGTGTGTGTGTGTATCCTTCAATCTATGTAATCTAATATCTAGTTAAATCTACATTAAATGTACCTTAAAATCTTCACATATAGGCTGTGATCTAGCATAAATATCTGTAATTTAATTAATTACGCTGCCAAACATATGCACACCATGCAAATCATTCACTACTATTCAGTGAACACGCTCTACTTCAGTGTCTTTCAAGAGATGCCGCTGGCTCTTCTCTTGAAGCTATACTTTCTCTCACTCAACTTTCTGAATTGGACGTTAGCAACGAGGAACTCTCAGAAAACTAAACAAAAATGTTTTGTCTTTCGCCTTTCTCTATGTTCAATTACTCCCTCTATCGCTCATCAATAGTTGTTTGATTATCTCACTCCCCCCCCCCTCTCTATCTCTCTCTCTCTCTCTATGTATCTATCTATCTGTATCCCCCCTGTCTCTCTCTATCTATCTATCACTATCTTCCCCCCTGTCTCTCTCTATCTATCTATCACTATCTTCCCCCCTCTCTCCCTCTTATCACCCCCAATCCGTCTCTCTCTCATGTCATCGTCCTAGGTGCCTTTATTATTCAAATTCTTAACCTCTCTTTCATTCCCCCTATACCGACACTACTACCACAGAGACCCAAAATAGTTGGCATTCTGAACTGTTTCCACCAATTAGTACCTTTAGTTATTCATATTTGAAACTGATGCCTTACTTAGATCCCTTTCAGACCTAGAAACATATCAACTACTCTATCACCTTCTTAATCACCCCGAATCTGTATCACAGCTGTGACTACCAATACGGTTCCCGTACAATCGGATCTCTTGGACATGCACTATCCTACACCTATAAATGCACTAAAATATGCACAATTCTACACCAATCAGAAGTACAAACATAGTACACATAAAAAGGCGGCGAATTGACAGAGACATTAGAACTTCGGATAGAGTGCTTTGTGGTATTCGTTTCGTATCGCTGAACTCTCTAAGTTCAAATCCCGCCGAGATCAACTTTGCCTTACATTCATTCAAGGCTGAGGACAAAGTACCAGTTTAGTACTGGGGTCAATTCTTCCTCAATGTCTATTTCTCACATCCATTCAAGGCTGATAAATAAAAGTACTAGTCTAGTACTGGGGACAAATCTTCCCCTATGTCTATTTCTCACATCCATTCTCTCACTCCCTATCCTTCTCTGGAAGAAATCTGCTGTATTCGGACCTGGAGAGGAGATGGGCTCCGCCAGGTTTTTAAAAAGTGTCCTAGAAACGCCGTGTGTCAATACGTCGCCCCTACGACTCCCTTGAGAGTAAATAACTAGCTTTCTGTAGAAATACTGATCGATGAAGCTATAAAATATTGAAATCTTGTCAAACTAACTCATTTCTTATTGATTCATTCTAGTTATAACAAAAATAACAGGGACAGCAGGAAGGATAGAGATAATAATTGCTTCTATTTTTGGCACAAGGCCAGCAATTACCCAGTGCATTACTGGTACTTTATTTTATCGACCCCGTATGGATGAAAGGCAAAGTTAACCTCGGCGGGATTTGAACTCAGATCGTAAAGGGACATAATTCTATGCTAGAAAGCATGTCCGACCCTCTACCGATACTGCCAAATGATAGAAAGGGTGTCTCCGTGTAAACAAGTACAAACAACCACGTTGCGGTTTCCGTTCGTTACCTTGTATGCAAATTCTAAGTGGTTACCAATGTGTCAGAACGTGGAAGAGCCGAACTCCCACTGAAATTGCCTCCATCTCTCTCGCCCTCCCCATCTCTCTGTATGGTGAGCAAATGGAGTCCCACGTGCTGGCCGCGTCACAGCCCCGGCGGACAGAATAGAGAAGGCGTTTCCTCGGAGGATGGTAACGGAGATGCGCTGGAAGAGCCATTCCATCTCGCGAGGCTCACACCTGCGGCTGGCCGGGTCATCGCCTATGGTGGTGAGTAGGGAGGTAGCCCTGCAGCCAAGGACACCAGAAGTCTCCACTGCCAAGGGCACGACCGCAAACTTGTCGGAGAGTGACCCCGGTATTTGGAGAGCTTGGCCTCCTCAGCCCAAAGTGCAGCAGAACATTACGGCACCACATATACCATACACATAAAATGCAATCGTAATCCAGTTGTTAGTAGCTGCTATGATGTATAGACGGTGTAGTAGCGGTAAGAGGAATCGTGTGGTAGTTGTTTTTTATGGTGGTAATATTATGAAGATGAGGCTCTGATGTAATGCTATATAGATAGTAATGCGTACGTGATGAGGTGGCAGGGATAGTATACAGATATACCTGCATGATTAAATGTAAGTATGTATGTACGCATGTATGTATGCATGCATATATTATGAATGTATGTACGTATGTATGCATGTTTGTATACATGTATGTATGTATTTATGTATATATGTATGTATGTGTTTGTGTGCGTGTGTATACATTTATATATATATATATTCGTGTGTGTCTATGCCTGTATATATATATATATACGCGTGTGTGTATATGTGCGTGTATGTGTGTGTGTATATATTCATGTATATATATATATATATATATATATATATATGTGTGTGTGTGTGTGTGTGTGTGTGTGTGTGTGTGTGTGTGTGTGTGTGTGTGTGTGTGTGTGTGTGTGTGTGTGTGTGTGCGTGTATATATATGTATGTATATGTATACGTGTGCCTGTGTATGCATGGAGGAGAGCTTTTCTTTGAAACATGTATTATTAAAACATTACAAAGAGAGATCTATAGAATAAAATAAACACAAGTGAATAAAGCAAGTACAAACAAGTCGATAGAATAATCGAGGAAACAATACAGAAACAAATTCAACACAGCAAAACACAAACGAAATAGAACCAGATACTACGCTAACTAAAAATAAACCATATACAAAGAGTATTATAAAGTCTGTTTTAACTCAGGAGACTCATCAAGTCGGTGTTATCCCGGTTTCGTGGCCTGACACCAGTCCATCGTAGGGTTATTTGAAGCATGGGAGTTCGGCTCTTCCACGACCGGACCATATCTCTGTGGTTGTGTTTATTATCTATAATATTTAAGTAAGTAAGTTTGCATCAATCTATTTATAGTCCGATGTTACTCACTTTGAAAAAAAGAAGGCAATCTTCAACTTCAATTATAATATGAACCTCTCTACTAACAAAAAACACATCATCTTCTCATCTGTGACTTTAATGCAAGGTTAAAGTCTATCTCAATCCAGTAAGCTCGTCAGATCTGTTCTAAATCCTCGGTTTCGAGCCGTAAAGTGACTGGGAGTACAAGTATTTCCCCTGGACAGGACACCAGTCCCTCGCAGGGTTATGTAAAGTATATGTATAATGTTAAGTTAAAGTTTGTCTGAAGCCAGAAATGTGCTTATCCCGGTATCGTGGCGTGAAGCGACTGAGAGTACAAGACTTCTTCCTTGGACAGGAGTCCATCGCAGGGTTAAACCCCCAGCTATTGCTGGTACTCGTTTTCAGCTAAGTGTACTGGATCAATGTGAAATGAAGAGTTTTGCTCAAGAAGCCAACACACAACCCAGCCCAGGAATCGAACCCATGTCATTATAATCGTAAGTCCTACATGCCTACACCTGGTCACCATCGGACTGAGTCGATGGATTAAGTGTTTAATAAGATTTTTGAAGTAATTCTCACAGGTTTTGTGTCAGTTTTCACCCTTAATATACATTATGCTGTGGGAAGTTCTCGACAAGTTCCCAAGCACTTTTCATGACAGATATTGCTGAACAGAAAGACACAGCGCCTGGATGATCGCCCTCTAAAGTTTTGGAAACTGGAGAAGCTACGGAAGAATTTCCTGAAGCTCTGTAATGAAACTTGTCATAAGAAC
>OZ024745.1:128564219-128586719 GCA_964016885.1 Eledone cirrhosa
GTTGGCCAGACTTCTGCCTCGGAGGGGATTTTTCTAGATGCAGATCCCATGGTCATTTCTGACCGAAGGGGGGTCTTTACACTATAGGGAGAGTTATTGTCCAGCCTTAGACTATTGACGTGTAGAAGCAGATAATTACTTTCCCTTGGTGGTCAAGGTAATCTGTGGTCCTGTAGGATACCTTGATTGCTCTTAGGCGACCCTGTCCCCTGTTTCAGAATGTTCTATTCTGCTATACTTTTTGTCTATTGATTTTATTATTTACTTTTTACACGTACGTAAACCCCTACACTTATTTCTTGTATCCTTGTCTCTTGTGGCTAGTAAAGGTATTATTACAACTCTAGTAATAATAATTGTTTCTACTTTAGGCACAAGGCCAGCAATTACCCAGTGTATTACTGGTACTTTATTTTATCGACCCCCGTAAAGATGAAAGGCAAAGTTTATCTCGGCGGGATTTGAACTCAGAACGTAATTATTATTATTACTAGGGCAGTGGAGTGGCAGTATCGGTAGAGGATCGGACGCCATGCTTTGCAGCATAGAGTTACGCCCCTTTCCGGTCTGAGTTCAAATCCCGCCGAGGTTAACTTTGCCTTTCATCCTTACGGGGTCGATAAAATAAAGTCACGCACTGGGGTCGATTTAATCGACTTTCCCCTCCCCCAAAATTGCTGGCCTTGTTCCTATAGTACAAAAGTAGTAGTAGTAGTAGTAGTAGTAGTAGTAGTAGTAGTAGTAGTAGTAGTAGTAGTAGTAGTGGTGGTGGTGGTGGTGGTGGAGTAGTAGTAGTTGTAGTAATAGTAGTAGTAGTGGTGGTGGTGGTATAGTAGTAGTAGTAGTAGTAGTAGTAGTAGTAGTAGTAGTAGTAGTAGTAGTAGTAGTAGTAGTAGTAGTAGTTGTAGTAGTAGTAGTAGTTGTAGTAGTAATAGTAGTAGTAGTAGTTGTAGTAGTAGTAGTAGTAGTAGTAGTGGAGCTGATAGTGTTAGTAGTGTGGTACGTAATGTTGTAAATACGAAATCAAAGTGTATTTACTCTATTTTTATCTTATTTATTTATTTTTCATTTAAATCTCAGGATAATTTTCTCTGAGATTATTCCACGTAATCTATTCACTAAATTGGAATTGTTAAAACAGTCTACGTAATATCGTTACGTGTAATATTTGGTTTGGCAATCTCGCTAAGACTTTTGATAAGTAAAATTCATATCACAATTGGCTGACAACCAAATCATACATTCTATATCCATTAATTCAAATTAACTTTACCAAACAGCAGCACCTACCCTACCCTATAACTACATCAACGGTAATAATAATTTTGTAAGGTTTCTCTAGCAATCGGTTGCTAGGTGAAGTGTGTTAATATTAGCCTCAGATCAGTTCCTGATCTCAGAGGCTCAATATATCATGTAGAATTCTGACGGTCTTAGTGATGGTACAAATTTGGAGACTGTCTATGGCAGGGGTGTGCAACATATTCCATTGGCGGGCCACTTTTGAACATTGGAACAACTATTAGGGTCATTAATATTTATTAAACATTATTTCAAAGATTCAACTTCTTTCCATAACATGGAACTGGGAAATTATAACACATAACCCTATCAGAACAACTATTAGAGCCATTAATATTTATTAAGCACTATTCCAAAGATTCACCACAACTTCTTTCCTCCATAACATGGCACTAGGAAATTATAACACATAACCCTATCAGAACAACTATAAGGGCCATTAATATTTATTAAGCACTATTCCAAAGATTCACCACAACTTCTTTCCATAACATGGAACTGGGAAATTATAACACATAACCCTATCAGAACAACTATAAGGGCCATTAATATTTATTAAGCACTATTCCAAAGATTCACCACAACTTCTTTCCATAACATGGCACTAGGAAATAACACATAACCCTATCAGTGAAGCCCTTTAGTATAGGTCAACTAACAGGAAATTGTATTACGCTTACGAAAAAATTCTATATAAGTCTACAAGATTAAAATTAAAAACGGTCATCGCGGGTCACTCTGACAGGTCTGGCGGGCCGGATTGTGGTGTGGCCCGCGAGCCGCCTGTTGCACGCCCCTGCTCTATGACGTTGGGGATCACAAGGCTTTTGATGAAAGACGTTTAAGGACCATGCCTAGAAATATCCTGACGATTGGCACGACTTTTGTCTCTACATGGTGCTCAGTTCTTAATAGTGCCTGTAAGGTCTGCATACTTATTGATCTTTTTCCTTTTCAGCCAGATTGTGGCCTTAAGGGATCACCATATCAATTAGAATTCATTTTGGGGTTTGTTTATTTTCACAATATCAGAGCGGTTGTGTTGGAATTGTTTGTGGTCTTGATTTCGAGGTCTCAAAATACTCTAAATGAATCACTCCTTTCCTTGCGGATAATCATGGAATTTATGCAATGTACACATTAATTGTGTATACATTAATTCTGTATACGTTTCACAGATGCATTGAGTTCTAACTAGATTTGAAATCCTGCTTCGACAAAGAAGGCTGCTATTGCTACTATATATATATATATATATATATATATATATATATATATATATATATATATATATATATATATATATATATATATGTGTGAGAGAAAAACCACAAACCCGCCATCTCAATTCTACTTTTGAAAAGCAGAAGAACTGCGAAACCGGTAAAGGAACCAAATAAATATATATTTAAAAAAAAAAAGACTCCAGTTGCATTTTCAATTTCATCTTTTTTCCTGATATATAAATATATATATCTTGTGACGCTAAAGTTCGCCAGTTGCAGACTGCGCATTAACATGAGATATCTAGATCCACAAAGTTCGATCACCAGCAGCAGAGTTTCAAGAGCAAAGATCAAGTCCAGTTCATGAATTGACAATGTCAAGCCATCGTTTTGGCTGCCGGCCCCTGCTTCTCTTCCCAACCAACCTTCCTTCCAGGCGAAACTGCAGTCGGGACTTTGAAGAAAAAATAGGTATATTTTTGTCTATTATTTCCTCATATTTTGTAATTTAATATATATATATATATATATATATATATATATATATATATATATATATATATACAGTATATATACATAACCAAAGATTAATATGGTTCATTGATTACTCAATGAATATAGTTTTACAATAGATTAAAAGCACTCTAAAGAGAAGTTTTCTGGAGTTATTAATATTATTCAGAATATTAATAAATGAAGACCTCTTTCGAAATATATATAATAAAACATATATTTTGATTATGTGAATGTCTTCATTTATTAATATTCTGAATAATATATATATATATATATATATATATATATATATATATATATATATATATATATATATATATATATATATATATATATATATATATATATGATTGGCTTTGTTTTTATGAGTGTATTTCTCACGAATTTGTAATCCGATGGTCTTATCCACTAGATATTTCGTTTATTGTTGGCGTAGTTTGTTCTCTGAGTATATTATTTAGGTACACGGCATTTGATGATTGCTTTGCGTTTGTTCTGGGTGTGTCTGCGTTCGGATTTGTTTGTTTGACGGTCCTACTTGCTTGTTTGCATATATATATATATATGTGTGTGTGTGTGTATATATATTATACACACACACACGTATATATATGTATGTGTATATATATATGTATTACACACACACACACACACACACACACACACACACACACACACACACACACACACACACACACACACACACACACACACACACACATATATATATATATATATATATATATATATATATATATATAAAGAGCTTTACCCCGTGATCCTATCTAATGAATTTTCGCTTGCAAGATACTGTAAATATAACATTTAAGTTTGATTAAATCATTCTTTGATGTTAAAAAGAAATAGTGGACAAAATGAGAGAATATAACAATTTAAAAATGATATTGATAAATTGATAGAAGTAATATTTAAAAAGAGATTATATAAATAAAAGCAATATTGATTTCTTACACAAACACTGTATGTAAAGTAATATTTAAACAAAATATTAGTTATTATTAATAAAATATTAATAATATTTGGTTTTTAGTCATGGAAAAATTTCAGGATTGATTTAATGTATTAGATTTTAGTTCTTTTATTCCTCCCCCACCCCTCACCCCACTTTTTTTCATTATTATCGTTGTTAGCATCATTATCATCATCATCATCATTATCGTACCAGCAGACATATGTGTTATACCGAATATAATGCAACAGATGTGAGGAGTTCTACATTGGTAGCACGACTCCAGCACTCCACACTCGCATTAAAGGACACATCAACACACGCGCATGCTCATTCAAAAAACACATCGACACATAGAAACATCAACCGACATATTACCGTAACCATTAAAGCCAGTGATAGAAATGAGGGCAACTTAAGAATTAAGGAAGCTTTGCTCATTCGTCGAGTCAACCCGTAAATAAATAATTGTTTCTACTTTTGGCACAAGGCCAGCTATTACCTCAGTGTATTACTGGTACTTTATTTTATCGACCCCGTAAGGATGAAAGTCAAAATTAACCTCGGCGGGATTTGAACTCAGAATGGCAAGGGCCGTAACTCTATGCGTCAAGGCATGGCGTCCGACCCTCTACCGATACTGCCATTCCACTGCCCCTCCAATCCACCCGTAAAGAAATAATAGATTAGAACTCAGCACAGTACTTGACATGAAAAGACACACCGACAGGCACACACAAAAAACATCTCATACAAGAAGAAGAAGAAGAAGAAGAAGAAGACTACATTTTACATTCTCTGAAAGATGAATGAGGCGGACGGGATATTTGAATTCGAATTCTTGTTGTATAATATTGGTCCTTATTTTATAACCCACGCACCGTTCAGCCGGGAGATGAAAGTTAAAGTCAACCTTGGTGGTATGTGTACATATTTGGCAGCTACTACCAGACACTTAAAAGCAAGAAGGGACTTCGGTGGTAACACGGCTACATGTTTCTAGATTACAACATATCAGAGCATCCCATCAAGGGCTTTACTGAAAAGAAAGAAATATTTCTACTGCCATTAGGGAATGACTTTGGAATTTATTATTCTTTTATGTCTTTAAATTCATCTCCCTGTAAAATAAGAAATGGGAATGAGGGATCTTAGTAAATTACAAAAATAGATGGAGATTCATTTTATCATCTACCTCTTTATATATTTATTTATTTATCTATCTATTCAGCTATTTCTGATATATATATATATATATATATATATATATATATATATATATATATATACTATATATATATATATATATACTGTATATATATATATATATATATACTGTATATATATATATATATATATATATATATATATATATATATATATATATATATATATATATATATATATATAAATACACACACAAACTCACATATATATAAGTATACATATATATGCATGTATATATATGTATGTATATATATATATATGTATATATATATGTGTATATATATGTATGTATATATATATATAAATAAGTATACATATATATGCATGTATATATATATATATATATATATATATATATATATATATATATATATATATATATATATATATATATATATATATATGTATATATGTATGTATATATATATATATACACACACACTCACACATATATATATAATGTCAGTGTAGAAAAATGGACGTAAAATGTTGACGTTGATGCATATATATTTATGTATTTATATACATATATATTTATATACATATGTATATACATATGTACCCCCCCCCCCCACACACACACACACACCGTCAGACATACACACACACACATATATAGATGAATATTCAACAGACGCAACAAGGCTATCATCGACACATGAAAAGATTAAGGGGTTATTAGTATTTTACTGAGGTCTCAGTATATTAATAGTTGTACTTATTTTGTGAGCCAGTAGTGGCTGTTGTGGTGGTTGTGGATGAAAGAAGGTAGAATCCAGCGAGACCAGAATTCAGAACGAAGAAGGCGAAGACTACTGTTAAACAAATTAGATATATTTTTTGCATTGGCATGAAGCCATATATTTTTAGGGGAAGGGTAAATTATGTGGTTGAATCGACCCCCAGCTCATACATACCTGGTTATAATTTTATCGAGCTAGGGGACTATGAAAGGGCCAAGTAGATAGCATCGGGATTTGAACTAAAATAAAAGAAATACATTGGAATATGTATAATGGACCAGTAACTCCTGCTGGAGTCGTAGGGGCGCCGTAGTGACATTCTTGGGCATTTAAACCCTGGAAGATCCCATCACCTCTCTACGTTTGAACACAGCCGATTTTTGCCAGAGAAAGAAAGAGTGATAGGGCTTAAATAAGAAGATATTGAGGAAGAATCGCCCCCAGTACAAGACTGGTAGTTATTTTTATTGACCTCGAAAGGATGAAAGGCAAAGTAGACCTCAGCAGGATTTGAACTCAGAGAGCAGAGACCCGGAACGAATACTGCAAAGCATTCTATTCGACGTTTTAACGATTTTACTAATTCTCCACATCACACTGGAACATACAGGGTGTCCCCCCAAAATGTAGACACAGTTTGATTTCCTGTACAGACAATAGTTATTAGAATGCTGTTGAAGTGTGTATACATTTTTGGGGGACATCCAGTATTTATAGTAATATAGATTTATATTTAGTTAGGTAGAACTAGTCGAGAGTTAATTGTAGTGGGCATGAAAATAACACAAAATAAGATCTTTCGGTCCTCAGACCTCAAATATTCTCTTTAAGTGTTATATCAACATTATTTTAACATAAATTGTAGGGCGGTGGATTGGCAGTATCGGTAGAGAGTCGGACGCCATGCTTTCCAGCATAGTTACGTCCCTTTACGATCTGAGTTCAAATCCCGCCGAGGTTGACTTTGCCTTTCATCCTTACAGGGTCGATAAAATAAAGTACCAGTAATACACTGGGTAATTGCTGGCCTTGTGCCTAAAAGTAGAAACAATTATTTTAACATAAATTGGGGGATTGGCCTATCGGTAGAGGGTCAGACACCATGCTTTGACGCATAGAGTTACGGCCCTTGCCATTCTGAGTTCAAATCCCGCCGAGGTTGACTTTGCCTTTCATCCTTACAGGGTCGATAAAATAAAGTACCAGTAATACACTGGGTAATTGCTGGCCTTGTGCCTAAAAGTAGAAACAATTATTTTAACATAAATTGGGGGATTGGCCTATCGGTAGAGGGTCAGACACCATGCTTTGACGCATAGAGTTACGGCCCTTGCCATTCTGAGTTCAAATCCCGCCGAGTTTAACTTTGCCTTTCATCCTTACGGGGTCGATAAAATAAAGTACCAGTAATACACTGGAATAATTGCTGGCCTTGTGTTAAAAGTAGAAACAATTATTTTAACATAAATTTTCCATATAGGATAAATTAATTCATGTGTTCTATAAATCCTCACATTACTGATGCTCTTGTTGTTGCTCTAGTTGTTTAGCCCCTGGTTATTCATGATCGAGAAGACCTATGAACAGTCCAGTCAACCTAGCTGTCATACTCTCAGATATTATATATCTGAGACTACATTGTCTAATATGTTCAAATACCACTGAGATCGATGTTGTCTTGATTCCCTTCAAGATCAATGAAAAAAAAAAAAACACCAGTTGTTGATGTCATTGTTGTTTAGCACCAGCATTGCCCTGATCGGGAAGACCCACGATAAATGTTATTCCAGCCGTGACAATCCCATCTATCAAATTATACAATGAGTCTTTATCTCTAGGATGGTTGAGTGTAATTTGAAGAAGTTTAAGCTCTTATTTCTAGCAGTATGAGCGACCATGTAGAGGCTCTTTCTAGTTGGATATAATTGACTATTTCCTATCAACACCTTCTAGACTATATTTTGAAATTAATATTATTACAAGCAGGATCGTTATTAAGTGGTTGCTTTTGCTGGTATGAGGTTCGGCGTAGGGCAAATGAAAAGAGTTGGTTGGATGTTAGATATATATACATATTAACACGTAAATATTGTTTGTCCATGAAGAATTACCAGTACCACATTGAAAGACAATTTAATTAATTATGTGCAACACATTAACTTCATCAACCATGTGCTAGTGATATTTATAATCACCATTGAACCATTAATACCTGATGAAATTCTACAGGAGCCAAGTAACAAGTGGCGATTCTTAGGTATTTACACCTGATGGGACTCATCTTTTGCTAGGTTTGAGTACAGTCAATTAAATGCAAGAATGAAAGAAAACCACAGAAGTTTCGACTCCTGTACGGGATTGTTTCTTTAGTTATTGGCTCGGAAAAGATGAAAGGCAAAAGTAACCCAGTGGGATTTGAAATCACTGTACTGGCAGCTGGAACGGATACCACAAAGCATGTCCTTCGACACACTAACGACTTTGTCAATTCACGGTCATTAACCTTTTAACATCTAAACCGGCCATATCTGGCCAGAATTCTCTTACCTCTTTCTGTTCAAACCGGCTGTAACTGGCCACTCGTACTGATGTTAAGGTATTGTTCTCAAAATAACTAGTATAAAAATCTCATAGATTCGATATTATGTGAGATAATTATGTGAGGTAAAGCCTTTACCGCGAAAATATAATAGAGGCGTGCAATAGGCGACCCGCGGACCACAATCCAGCCCGCCAGACCAGTCAGAGTGGCCCACGATAACCGTTTTTAATTTTTAACCATAATACAATTTTCTCTTAGTTGACCTATACTAAAGGGCCTCACTGATAGGGTTATGTGTGTTATAATTTCCCAGTTCCATGTTATGGAAAGAAGTTATGGTGAATCTTTGGAATAGTGCTTAATAAATATTAAAGGCCCTAATAGTTGTTCCAATGTTCAAAAGTGACCCACCAATGGAATATGTTGCACACCACTGATATAGAGTAATGTAAATGCTAAAGGGTTAATGCTAATGTTAAAAATCTATCCTATTATTCTTCTTATCATGACGTTTAGATGTGATTAAATCCCCGCCATCTATATTTTCCAGCCTTTTACAGATTGTAAATTTGAGAATTGGTTACTACCATCATCATCATCATCATCATCATCATCATCATTAGCATGTGTTAGTGTCGAAGACAGGAGTTCATTATTTTAAGGTGGCTGTTATAAGCCTATTTTTGTAACTAAAGTGACCCTGGCAATGAGCAGAGTCCTTGAGAACTGAAGAACAGCTGGATGTAAGAGGTTTCTTTATCAATCTGTTTTCCAACGTTGGCATCTGTTTCTCTCAGCTTCCTCAAAGGCATTGAAGAAGCAACATACATGGTTTCTCTTTGTTCATTGTCCTTTTCGTTAAAGAGGAAACATGATGCCATGTGTGGTCAACATTTCATCCTCTCACTTATTACCAAAATCGTCCTAGATTACAATATATACGAAAAAGGCTTGCTAAGCAGATCTGAGCGAATTTAGCCCTATAGCATTTAAACCGGCCATATCCGGCCAGAATTCTCTAACTCTGGTAGAAGAAGGCAATTGTGTGTGGATAGCCACTTTATCAAGCGAACCCTGTTAGAGTGGAAAATCGACAGTCCACTGTAGTGGAATGCATTTCGCTCTTTTAAAATATATATATATTTTTACTCTGCGACCAAGATGCTGGAAGCGAAGACGGTGAGGATCTGGTCTCCAATATCGATCTCTATCTAAAAAAGATTCAGCGAAGTGTATATGAAATAAAAGAGATACAATAACAAAAATAACAAAGAAAATCAATAAGTAATAATACAAAATCGAAGAGAATTTTTGAAAATTTTATTTTTTATGTACAAAGCAAAAAAAAAAAAATAATAAACAAAAAAAAAACAAAAAAGACCCCTAAGTGTGAATTGAGAGAACAATATGGTATTAACTCATTTGTTTTTTTATTGAATTTGTAAAAAAAAATGGCTTTCATTTTTTTCTTCATTTTGTGTTGTCTTTTTTCTTGTTAAAAAAAAAATTTTTTGTCCATATAATTTAATGAGAGTTCATAATAATTATAATAATAATAATAATAATTATGATGATTTTTTGATTTTTTTTTTATATGTATATTTTTTTCAATTTCGTATCCATTCACTAAAGGAACCAAAATTTGCTTGCTATTTTTTTTAAAGTTTTTTTTTTCGTTTGTTTAATTATACCTTTTTTTGTAGTCATCATTTATCGATTTGTTTTTAGTGTGTCCTTGACTTTGGCACGAGGCCAATCTTTGTATGGGGAGGGATGAAAGAAGTGTTAGATTGAATCAATTCCCACTATAATATATTACTGGTACTTTACTTAGTTTATCATAGAAATCACGGATGGATGATTGATGAAAGGCAAAGTTGACCCCGATAGCGGTGATATATAAATCTACATATATATATATATATATATATATATACACACATATATATATATATATATACACACATATATATATATAAATTTATATATATATAAATTTATATATATATATATATAAATTTATATTTATATATAAATTTATATTATATATATATATATATATATATATATATATATATATATATAAATTTATATATATATATATATAAATTTATATATAAATATATATATATATAAATTTATATATATATATATGTGTATATATATAAATTTATGTATATATATATAAATTTATATATATATATGAATTTATATATATATATGTATATATATATAAATTTATATATATATATAAATTTATATATATATATATATATATATATATATAAATTTATATATATATATAAATTTATATATATATATATATATATATATATAAATTTATATATATATATAAATTTATATATATATATATATATATATAAATTTATATATATATATTTATATACATAAATTTATATATATATATATATATATATAAATTTATATATATATATATATATATATATATTTATATATATAAATTTATATATATATATATATATATAAATTTATATATATATATTTATATACATAAATTTATATATATATATATTGATACAAATATAAAAATTTATATATATATATATTTATATATATATATAAATTTATATATTTATTTATATATATATTTATAAATTTATATATATATATATAAATTTATATATATATATATATATATATATATATATTAATTCAGAAGTCAGAGCCACGAAACTAAAATTCTGCCAGTTTCTTAGTCTGTTGCTCCACTATTTCTGTTAAACTCATCGCCTCAGTTTCAATCACATATTGCACACACATATATACACATATACATAATATATAAACACACCCACCCACCCACACACGCACCCAACACACAAGCGTGAACCTAATACAACTATGTACAATTGACTCCTGCGTTTGTTTGTCTATTTGAACTATATATATATATATATATATATATATATATATGTACACACACCTATATATATATAGACATATATATATTTACATATATATATATATATGTCTATATATATATATATATATATATATATATATATATATATATATATATATATATATGTCAATAAATATATATATATATATATATATATATATATATGTCTATAAATATATATATATATATATATATATATACATATATATATATATATATATATACCTATATATATATATATATATATATATATATATATCTATATATATATATATATATATATATATATATATATATATATATATATATATATATATATCGCAGATGCAAATTTACAAAAAATATATACATACATTCATATATATATATATTAGCACGAACACACTACCTTAACGATAGCGTATTGTATTGAATTCTCTTTTAATTCCTTTTATGTTACACACATTTCATGAAAATTGAAGTGGGTTTTTGACGTTTGGAAAAGATGGTAAATATTGTGAGTGATTTAAAAAAAAGGGGCTGTTGCGAAAGAAAGTGATCGTTGGCGAAAGAAAGAGAATCAGTGTAAGAAATAAATATACAAAAAAAAATTAAAAAGAGAATATTAGTTCCTCCTCCCATTTTCATTATGAAAATCAAGAATACAATTAAACTGAGGTGAAAATTTTAAAAATAAAATGAAAAAAATTAGCTAAAAAACAACAACATTGTCTTGGAATAGCTTTTGGAATTATACCAACAACAACAAAAAAGACATCATGTTTCTCTGTATTTTGGACATAGATATTATTATTTTCGACGGGGTTTGAACACAGTACATAATGGAACGTATCTAGACGGCTTACGTCATTGCCTCTATATTCTACCAACACACTGCCCGTTAATGATAATTTCTTACATTAGCAGAAGAAGGTTAGAAATTGGAAAAATGATTGGAATATTCGATGAAATCAACCCATTATTTAACTGGTACTTTATTTTGTTAACACTAGAAGGATGAAAGGTAAAAAGTTGTTCCTGGCAGGATTGGAACTCAGAATGTAAAGAGCCGGAACATATACTGTAACGCTCTGTCAGTGTTCTTATATACAAAAACCAGAAAATCTGGCGTAAAGATTAACTTAACTGATTAACCTATCGATTCATAATTAGCTGATTGAATGTTTCATTGTTTTATTTAAGATTTTGAATAGAACTATTTTTTTTTTTGTTTCACATACGTGCAATGCCATTAGATAAATTGTTTTTTAGTGTCTATAAAGGGCGTTTGCGTAGCTCCCTAAACACCAATGCCTAGAAAACAGCTGATTTAGGATGATGCGTTTGTAAACATTATAATAAGTACTTATACGTCATGCGACAACGGAGTGAACTAAGTCATTAATGCAATTTCGTTAATCAGAATTTGAGGTCATATTTGCCTAACTCCCTATCATTTTGAATTTGGGGTCATGTTTGCCTAACTCTGTATCATTTTGAATTTGGGATCATATTTGCCTAACTCCCTATCATTTTGAAGTTGGGGTCATGTTTGCCTAACTCCCTATCATTTTGAATTTGGGGTCATGTTTGCCTAACTCTGTATCATTTTGAATTTGGGGTCATATTTGCCTAACTCCCTATCATTTTGAAGTTGGGGTCATGTTTGCCTAACTCTGTATCATTTTGTATTTGGGGTCATATTTGCCTAACTCCCTATCATTTTGAATTTGGGGTCATGTTTGCCTAACTCTGTATCATTTTGAATTTGGGGTCATATTTGCCTAACTCCCTATACTCAATCGTTTTGAATAGCTCTTTGCCCCAAAGTAACTATAAATCCCCTTACTAATTTGAACTCTGACATTACCAAATCCACAACAGACTTTCTTTAACGTAATCATTATCTGTTATGGTCCCAACGTCGTGTGATTGGTATTGTCCATTGATGGTATCTTAATCCCTAGGAAAAACTTAAAGTCAGAATTAACACTGCGAGGTATCTCGTCCAACGTTTTAACAACTGCACCAAGCAACACACTACCAAAGACTTGTACTACATTTTCTCGACATCGTCAAAATGAAATATAAAGTTGACCACGACGGGATTTGAACTCGAGGAGTTGACAGCCGGAACAAATAACACAAGACATGCCACTGTAATTAGAACTTTATAAAAAAACATAAAATTTAACAACAGAAAGAATGACGCCACATGATTATTTATGATATCGACAGTCGACAGACTTACGTCAAATCGGACCTGGGAAACAATGTTTCCGTTGGTCTTTCCAATTGCTAATACTATCTATCGGTCGCAACTCCAGGTAGAAGGAGTAACGGGAAATAAAGTGTCTTTTTCAAGGACATAACGCATCGCCCGGTCAATGAATCGAAATCACAACCTCACGATTGCAAATCTAATTCTCTAACCACTCAGCCACGCGCCTTCACATTTATGATATTTAGATGAAATATTTTCTCGAGTGGTTTAGTTTCTGTACACCAACCAGAGAGCTCTTCCTAACGACAAACGTAGGTCGGGAGTTGAAGTTGGGGATGAAAATGGAAGGTTTTTCTTTATGTTCATTCATTCATTCTTTTCAATCATTTTCATACTTTTCTCCAACAGTGATGTCAGAACGTCGTTGATGAAAGTGTAAGGAGAAAACAACAGCAACACAAAACACGCTTGTTGATGTATAAATTGAAATCATGCAGGATAGCCGGCTCACTGAGAGTATACCTGTTGTGTTTCTATTTCTCTGTGGCCCTTATTAGCGTTATATTTGACAGCAATAGTTTACATGTGACGGATACGAATAATGACTTCTTTTGATTAGGCAGACTATCAGGTTTTGTGGTAGACAGAGGCGGAAGGATCAATTAATTTATCTCAGCTATATTACTATTTTATTGATCCATCGTCCAGAATAGGGGTCACAATGTAAAGAAAACTAAGGTAAATGTTTAAAGGTAGTCCAGCATTATCTTGCCATCTTTTCACCTGTAAATGATTTGAAATAACGATGTCTTTGCTTCACTTAAATCCGAAGAGGAACTCAGACATTTGGCTCAGAGGAATGAAACTAAATATCTGGATATTCTAGTTCAATATATCACTTTCAGTTAACTCTTTTATTCTTTATTAAATACTTAATATTACACACACACACATATATATACATATATATATACATATATATATACACATATATATATATATATACATATATATACTTATGTATACATACATACATATATATATACATATATATCCATATATGTATGCGTATTCATATGCATATCTGTATATACATATACACACACACAAACATTATATATATATATATATATATATATATATATATATATATATATATATAGAGAGAGAGAGAGAGAGAGAGAGAGAGAATGGAACGTTGTAAGTTTCGAGACTTTTCTTGGCCTCAAACCGAGTATGTATGAAATACGACTACAAAAAGTTTACTTCTTGTCTTTACACAAATGCTGCCACTGACCAAATATTACTCCGATGACATAACAACTAAATGTGTTTGCTTTTATGTTATATATGTTTTCTTGTGAAAGAATGTACAGATGAGTAGCGAGTGATTTGTTGTTGTTGTTGTCTAAACTTATGTCACACCTTCATCTAACAAACCTACAATCAATGGCATTCCAATCGTTGGACATATTTTACGGGCGAAACCAACAGGTAAGAGACCCAGGGGTAGACCCCGAGCAAGATGGTTGGATAATATCCATGAGCTTGGTTGGTCATGCTTGGGGATCCAGCCGGATCAGTTGGAGATGGTTGCTTCTGATAGGAGCCGCTGGAGGGAGTGTTTGAAGACTCTGCTCCCACGACCCTCTCAGGAATAAGTAGACGAAGAAGAAGAAGAAGAAGAAGAAGAAGAAGAAGAAGAAGAAGAAGAAGAAGAAGAAGAAGAAGAAGAAGTGCATGTAACCCAGAACTACATTTGCCAACCACTCATTTATAAGACGGTTTGGCTGATATTTCTAGCCGGTTGAATGATCACGTAGAGACGACTCGAATGAATGAGCCATTCAATAAGGTGTCGAACAAACTAACGGAGTTCATAATTCGTATCTTGTTGCTGGCAATGTGTTGTGTAAGTAAACCTTGTAATCAGCAGCCTCGTATGACACAAGTGTTTCGTTAGCTTCCAGTGTAGTTCCCAACATGTGGTCCCCCAGCATGTTGAGTATAGAGGAATCTGAGATCCGGAGGAAAGTTTATTTTAATGAACGGGGTTCTCAGTAGTGGATAGAAATCACTGCTCTAACAATATTTTCCCATAATATCTTCAGCAGAAAAGGATGGACAATTGCCGTGGTTCTTTTTAGGGTTTCCATAACAGACGGAGACTTATCTTAATGCTTGCAGCAGAAGAGATTCTGTAAAAGAACATAAAGATCATGTGGTGGTGATGGTGATGGTGGTTGTTTTAAATCGGACAACGCATGAAGTCTATCGAAGATATATACACATTTAAAGATAAAATCTTCATTCGGTAGTGTCTTCAACATCATATTGTTTTTTTCTGTTTAAAAGGATAAAAAATTGTCGCGGCGAGAACAGGTCCACGTACAAAGGGTATAGATAGATGTGGCGCGCATGCCCTTTTCCCAAAGTTGTTAATTAAGTGAAATAGTTCCCCCGTAGGTATTTTAAAACTAAATTATGTAGATTTATAGAATATAAATAAAAGAATGTGATCACTAATTTTCACGATATTGCTGTCGTTCTGTGAAACATTGATACCAAACCTGGAAATGAAACTGGGTTATGGATAGGACTAGCAGCATGTTTTGTTTTGTTTTGTTTTTTTCTAACTTGGTAGAAGTTCACAGAATTACGGAGAAAGAGAATGCAAGTCGATTACATTGAATGATTTTATCTTACCGGCTATGAAATGATGAAAAACAAAGCTGGCCTCATCAGAATTTTAACTCAGGACGTAAAATAACGTAACTAAAAGCTCCAAATTTCTGCAATCCCAATTTTGTCGTGAATAGTCGTCCTCGTAATATTTCAACAGCCACCAAGTCATTCTTCGTCTTTAACTTCGACTACGAACGTTGCCTAGATTCAATTCTCAAAATGAACACATATCCATTCGAATTACACGGCCACAAGAGAACTTTCTTCTAATTTACACTCATGCCTACATACATTACTCATTTAATTACTTTGACACCTACCTCCATATTTTCTCAACTCACTTGCACTCCGTCAATCGAGTTTCTCTCGTAAATCCTTATTATCTCAGAGCTTTATAAATGATCACTGTACTCCCCTTTAACAGAATCCTTTAGTCCCATAGCACTAAACAAGACTATGTTACTTCTCCAGGTCGGCAGATTGTAAAAAGATACACGACATCATGATGAATAATCTGACAAACATTTACAAGAAATATGTATTATCTCCATCGCATTGATCTCAAATCCGCCATTTTAAAAACCATCTTGAGCTGTTTGCGGTTCTGAAGGCAAGGAAAACACCAGAAACATCAGTAGCAGTGGTAAGGGATAACCATGACACTATCATGAATTTATTTATGTGTGTGTGTGTGTGTGTGTGTGTGTGTGTGTGTGTGTGTGTGTGTGTGTGTGTGTGTGTGTGTGTGTGTGTTGTATATTCCAGTTACTCAGAAGAATAACAACACAACCAGGAGCTGGACATATCGATGTATTGACGGAGTAAAACACACTTCAACAACATGTGTACCTGTCTTTCCCACACCAATTCGGACTGCCTGAAGAGCTCAAATCCAATGATGGCTGTCACCGAAATATATATACCAGTATATCTATATCTATATATATATATATATATATATACATAAATAAGTTTGTTTTGACACAGCGAACGAGTTTGAAAATATATATATGTAGGTATATATATATATATGTGTGTGTATGTGGTGCGTGTGTGAAGCAATATCCGTATGTTGTAAAAGGAAAAAGGAAACTAGTGCTCAGTCAGGAAAAAAGTAGAAATATTATATTATTTATGTTCATACACGGAACAAAGGCGCTGGTCAAGGTTTCAAGGCCCAAATCTGACCATACCTCTAGAATACAAGAGACATCAAATTTGTGACCTTTCTTTATATATATATATACATGTCTATATATATATATATATATATATATATACATGTCTATATATATATATATACACACACACATACATATATATACACGCACACACATACATACATGTATATATATATATATATATATCAAAGGTATATATTGATATATTTATATATATATATATATATATATACACACACACACATACATGTATGTATATATATATATATATTTATATATATATATATATGTATATATAAATTTACGCCTATGTTACGGTATGACAGAAAACACTACATATTGAGCGTGTTTCATTTGCTCACAAGTCCAATAGTATTTTGTGGAGAACGCTAGTAGTCGAAACACAGCTACCTCCTTGGCCGGATTTGAACTCAGAACAACAGAGGCTCAATCTAAAGAAGTTAAGACTATGTTTACCATTATTACAAAGCACACTATCAATGCTTTGTAGTTATGATAGATGCGGCATTATCAATATCTTCTGTGCCACCACTAATATATGCTAACTAGGGCAACAGTTACCTCTGGCTAACCTAGTTCACTCAGTTTTAAACAGGTATCGTGTGACTGATAGGGAGATTGTTCGCTGCTGTAATGGAACACTGTATATGTGACGAATGTTTCCCAAGTTTGCCGCGCTGATATGGAGCGAGAGAAGGGGTAGAGTTTATCACTGTACGCAACGCATATTTGATAAACGTTATTTAATTTAAATTTGTAAGATTAAATTCAAATACCTCTAGGGTCATGGAATGAATGAGAAGCGAGAAACTGCTGAACTTGCGCGCGTGTGCGTCTGTCTGTCCGTGTAAAAAGATATAGAGATCTCGAAGTTGGCCATGCCGATAAAGTACCAGGCCAATGATTTTGAAGTAAAGACCAGCTCACCTTGTCGCAAACAAATGCATTATGTGATGATGAGGCTGGCTGTTCTTAGCAGAAGAATCACCATACAGATTGGTGAGTGCTCCATTCGTTGAGAATACTGGGTTCAACTTCTTCTTCCGCTGTTTTATGTGGAAGAGCTTGGAGAGGGATGGGTTCCGCCAAGCTAACTTATGCAACATGAAGACGAAATCAACTTTTAAATGGTGACCACCCTATCTTGCAACGGGTTATCATGCATGGCGTGTATATAAATTTGAGAAATGGCATAGCAATAGTAACAGCTCTTTAATAAATTAATCTAAAACTTGACGGCATAAGATTAAACTAGATTGGTGTCATGTTCCTTGTCGCTTAATTTAGAATCTAGCTGAGAATTTACACCAACTATAACTCAATAGTGAACCGTATATGTCATACAAGTATTAAGCTACGTGTTACTTACTTCTCTTTAACTAGTTTGTCATTGGACTGGTGTTTAGTCGATCTATACATATTTTATCGATCTCTATTTGTCGAAACGCTAAGTTACGAGGCATAAACGACGCCGGTTACGAAGCGGTGATGAAACAAACTCGCGACGGATTTCCACAGTTTCCGTGTAAGAAATCCCAGTCAAATTGAGGCTATAGTAGAATACACTTACCCCAAGTGCGACTGAATCCGAAATCATATGGTCGCCAAGCGATTTTTTTAACTACACAGCCACGCCCGTAGCTATTACTATTCATTAGTCTTAAGGTGTTAAACATTTCAGGGTGAATCTACTCCATGATAGTTTCAGTCAATATTTGAAGGCGCCTTCCCTCCCATCTCTAATACACCAGAAAATTATGCTATTTCATGGTATAGATTCTTTATTTATCTATAAATTCTCTAAACGTTTAGTTATTTATTTATTTACTTTGTGTATGCGCCCGTACCCCTCCTGCTCCCCCCAGTCATCTTCTTCTTGGGTCCCAAGAGAATCAGAAGTAATGTGTTGTAAAGTGTGACCAGTACTCAATACCACGTAGCCAGACACTGCGTTCTTGCTTGGAGCTTATTAACCGTTTACAAATAAATGTGCAGCGTTTCATAGCTTCCTATACTATCCTTCTTCCCACCTGTATCAGCAAGCATAGTTATCATCATCACGACTATCATTAGAGGGTCGGACGCCATGCTTTGACGCATAGAGTTACGGCCCTTGCCATTCTGAGTTCAAATCCCGTCGAGGTTAACTTTGCCTTTCATCCTAACGGGGGTCGATAAAATAAAGTACCAGTAATACACTGGGATAATTGCTGGCCTTGTGCCTATTGTAGAAACAATTATTATAAAAAAATGGTGTAATATTGCATTCAAAAACACAGTCCTGGGTATGACATTAAACTATCCAGTGGCAAGGCTCCAGTTCTGGAGTTCAGGACCTGTGGCAAATGTGGAGTTACTCCTTAGTTGTTATCACTCCCAAGTCTTCTCTGGCCCGGAATAGTAGTACCTGTGAGGGCCCCATTTATGGCTTAAATAATTACCTTTCACGAGTGGCACCGGTAAGGTATTATCAGCCATTGAAAAGAAAAGAATGGCTACCTACCCATCGAGTTATAGATTCACTTATTTCACACCAAATTATATTACAGGTGAGGTGGAAGATTTAGCGTTGCTTGTGTGTTTTATTATTATTATCATTGTGGTGGTATTAGCAACGTGAGATGATTATAACCGAATATGGTCGTTAAGGTTGATTAGCGTGAAGTTCTTAATAGTTATAGAATATTGTCGTGTTCGACTTCCACGTGGAAGGAGACTTAATGTACCTCACATTCCAGCCCACACTGTAAAGCGGTCGTGTAGGAGCCACGGCAAAAAGCACCCAGCACACACTTTAAATGTGGTCGGCGTTAGGAAAGGCATCGATCTATAGAAACATAGCCGGAAAGTCCTATATAAGTAAGACACAGTCACCTGACCCAACTTACCTCAAATGGGACGACCCGTCTAACCCATGCTAGCGTGGAAAATGGACGTTAAATGATGATGATGATATGATAGGTATTTGTTTTGTTTTTAAACTACTAATTGAATTAGAACACAGGAGGACTGAAAGTAAAATATATTAGAGCATTTGAACCAGAGCGCAACCATTTCTACCAAACCACCGCCCCTTTTCAGGGTGTTTTATTTTCATTGACACACATATGTAGTAGAGTGAAAGTGGTTACTATATAGTTGGTAGATATGAGTCTCCACTCCCACATCCTTACTCACTGCTATCGGGGTGGAGTTGGTTGCCCGCCCGCCCGCAGGTGCGAGCCCCACGAAGTAGAGTGGCTGTTTCAGCGCGTCTCCCTAGCCGTTCTCCAGACAATGCCTTCTCCATCATGTCGGTCGCGACCCAGAGGCGGAGGACAAGACAGTTGGTGATGGAGGTGGAGGAGGATACTCGTTTGGACGTCACTTTAACAACTAAAGTATATTTACATTTACACAACTGTCAACCTCACCTGAATAATCAGTCATTTTTTTATGGTCCACGGAAAGATATCGAAAGGAATGTGACAGTAAGTACTACAAGTATTCAGTATGTTGACTCTACCATTTCTGCAGTTATATCACTTTTAGTACAGACTAATTTCTTACACTGGTACACGGAAATAAATTTATAGAGCGGACTATTATTTTAACGACCACACCCTTAGAATTATATGGTGGTTGAATGTGAATGTAGAAGTAAGAGGAATGTGAAAGAACACTAATATTTAGTCTGACGCTGAACATGAACAAATTCTTAAATCCCGATCAATTCTCAATACTAAAAGAAAACAAAAAGCTTACTGATTCACATAGCATTGTCACAAGGACCAGACATTGTGGAACATAATTAAGTACATGTATTAAAAAACTTATTTCGTTTTTGAACATTTTGTGATAATACTTATTTTATCGATCTCTAAAAGAATTAAAAGCGAAATTAAATAAATCACAGCAGGATTAGAAACCTAAATAAACACTACAAGTCCGATACTGCCGATTCTGCTATCCACCATCTTCTGAGGTTAACTTTGCCTTTCATCCTTACGGGGTCGATAAAATAAAGTACCAGTAATACACTGGGTAACTTGCTGGCCTTGTGCCAAAAATAGAAACAATTATTAGTATTATAGAGTTATGGCCCTTTATGCTCTGCGTTCAAATCCCGCCGAGGTTAACTTTGCCTTTCATCCTTACGGGGTCTATCAAATAAAGCACCAGTAATACACTGGGGTTATTGCTGGCCTTGTGCCAAAAGTAGAAATATTATTATTATTATTATTTATTTGTTTATTTAACAAATTCCATTTAAAAGGCAAAAAATAATAACTATTCAAATCCACTCGCTCTCTTTCTCCTTGTGTGAACGGGACAGCGTTCCGACGTGACCATCCAACCTAGACGTTAATAAGATCCTTCGCAGAAGACAGGACAAAAATAACAAACCTAGTTGCTGTAGATGACACTATAAAATAAAAATAACCTTTCGCCAACTACCTGATTGAAAGCCATCACTAATACTATACACTACAAGTGATTTGTTAGCTTGTAGTGTAGAAGTTCAACACTATTTTTAGACTAATAGTAACTTGGGACGGCATGGATTCCACCAGGCTAATTTTGCCGTAGATATACACAACATAAATACGACATTGAAGTTCTATATACAATAATGCACTAATGAATCAAATGAGTTTATAGAAATAATCGGATATACAAACTCTCTCTCTCTCTCTCACACACACACACACTACACACACACACACACGGTTGCCTTTATTTCAGTCCTCCAATTTTATGGAAAGAAAACGTTAATCTTCCTTATTTATGCTTAGCAGAACAAAATGGAATCACGCATCGATGGATTTGTTTGGGTCTGTGAAAGAATTATCTCGGGGAATTTATAAAGGAGCGCAGAGACATTATTAGCTTTCATTCGAGCTCCCTTGTGTTTTTGTAGGGAGTCACTAGGGACAACTGGATGAGGTTGGAGGTGTTGA
>OZ024745.1:128594219-128614219 GCA_964016885.1 Eledone cirrhosa
TATATATATATATATATATATATATAAAGATCATTGGACATTTTTGCTTGTTACCTTCAAGACAAATGAGAAAGACTTCTTCAACACGGAATTCAATGGTAATGATGATAAAGAGGAGGGGGAAGAGGAGGAAAAAGGAAAAAAAAAAAGAAGTTTGCTATAAAAGAAAAATTAATAAATAAATAAAACTTGCTGCATAAGCCATAACAACAACAACAACAACAGCACTTCATTCATTAACTTTCTTCATTTCTATACAAAGATGATGATGATGTTGATGACGATAATGATGACAGTGATGACAGTGGTTGCAAAATTTATGTTAAAGAGCCTCTCACGTCAGTCCTGATTAGGAACACCTACTACGATACCAAAGGTGCATTCCAGCTGTGACCATCCTGTATTTGTTCAGACAGATGCCAGTCCTGATCCAATAGAACTAAGATCATTTGTTCCAGCCATGACCATCCTGTCTTTCAATTCAAACAGTGTATGTAAGGACTGCATTATACAATGTGTTCTTTCTTTTGGTTCTGGGTTGTTTGCTTTTTTTTTAAAGAAGGTAGGGTGTGATTTGAATGAGATTTTGGCTGCTTTTTCTAGCAAGTTGATTGACTGTGTAGAGGTTCCCTCGTTGTCACATTAATGATGTTAATGAAATAACAGAAGTAATGGAAGGAATATGATGGCAGAGAGAGAGAGAGAGCAAGGAAGAAAGAGTGAGAGGAAGATACCTAGACATTCTGAGATGAGGTTTTTAAATAAAAACAATAAAAATAAAAATAAACAGAAACAAAATAAAAATAAATCCAATATACAAAGAAGTGAGTTTCTTCTTTTTCTTCTTCATCATCTTCTTCTTCTCAAAATAAGAATTTAAAATAAAAACAAAATGAAACGTGTATTGAGAGTGAGAGAGAGAGAGTGTGAGAGTGAGAGTGAGAGTGAGAGAGAGAGAGAGAGAGAGAAGGGGTTAGTGGCAGGAACTGGACCGGAGCTAGGACACAGCAGAGTTGTCGACCAGTCAATTTATTTTACATATTGGAGAGAATGAGAGAATGAAAGAGAAAGAATGAGAGATAGAGAGAATGAGAGATAGAGAGAATGAGAGAGAGAGAGAATGAAAGAGGGAGAATGAAAGAGAGAGAATGAGAGAGGGAGAATGAGAGAAAGAGAATGAAAGAGAAAGAGAATTAGAGAGAGAGAGAGAGAGAGAAAGAGAGAAAAGAGATAGTGAAAGAGAGAGAGAGTATGAGAGAGTGAAAGAGAGAGAGAGAATGAGAGTGAAAGAGAGAGAGAGAATGAGAGAGTGAAAGAGAGAGAGAATGAGAGAGAATGAGAGTGAAAGAGAGAGAGAGAGAGAGAGAGAGAGAGAATGAGAAGGTGAAAGAGACCTGCTGTAGTTTTCTAATATTTATTGTTTGTTTATGTGAAGAAATAATTATAATTAAGTTCATCTCAGATTTTGTATATGTTTATTTTTTTATTATTATTATTATTATTATTATTTCCATCAGGTTGTTGCTGCTGCTGCTTCTGCTTTTTAAAAATCCTTTTTTTTTTCTTCTCTTTTTTGTGTGGCAGAATGGGGATGGAAACCCAAATTTATAATAAAAAGTTTCATTCATGTTATGTAATTTTTTTCTCTTCCGTTTATTACTACATTACCCACCCCCTACCCCCTGTATGTCCTTCCCCACATATGCATATACATTCACGCACATGCTCGCATACATACATACAAACATACATACAAACATACATGCATACATACACAGATGATGTATATGGGGCATGGTGGTGGTGGTAGTAGTAGTAGTAGTAGTGGTGGTGGTGGTAGTGGTGGTGGTGGATGGCGATGTTTTGGGCGGGTGGGTGGCTGGGTACAAATCTGCCCCTTTTAGCATCCTTTGGGAAAGAAACAGAAAGTGCTCTTTTTCCCCCCCACTCCCCGAGAAAACAAAATTTAAAGAAGAAAAAAAAAAGAAAGAAAGTTTCAAGAATTGATTGAGAATTTCCACTGTTCCAAGAAGTGGCTTTATGTTTGCTGCCATACAAAAAAAACCCTAAACAAACATAATAATCTTTACACACACACACTCTCATTTATCTAGATATGTATGCATATACATACATATATATTCATACAAATATATATATATATATACATATATAATTATATATATATATATAATCATTTATATATATATATAATCATTTATATATATAAATATAATCATATATATATATACACACATATATACAAACTCACACACATTTATCTATATGTATGCATATACATACATACATATACACACATACAAATATATATAATTATATATATATATATATATACACATACACACACACATGCGCGCATACACATACATGATAAAAACATAATAATGATATAAAATATTAATATTAATAATAATAGTAATAATAATTATAATAATTATTATAGTAATAATAATAATAATGATGATGATAAAAATAAGAAGAAAAAAAGTAGGGCTGGAAATAGAACAGAGAAACGAGAGAAAAGAAAAACTAAGATGGGGAGAAGAGAAAAATAAGAGAGAGGAACAGAAAAAAAAAAGATCAGAAACTGGACAAAAAGGGGGGGAGTGAGTGAGTGTGAGAGAGATTTAAAAAAAAAAAAAGCCAAAATATACTATTTATTGTTTGTCTTGGGCAAATTCAGGTCCAGAACTTCCTTCATGAGAGGTTGAATACCTTCAGGGTTAACCTTCAGTAGAACTTGTGAATGCTCCTCATTCAGATTCCGGATTTCCACAAGTTTCATGAGCAGTTTAGGATACATAACATGAGCTAAATGATAAGGGAATTTAGACTCCAGATAATGTTGCAAAAGTAGCGCATATTTGTCCTGTTCTCGCCAAACATAACTTTTATCTATGACATTTGGCCGATCTGGAGAGAACAAAGAAATTACAAGCAAAATAATCAAAACTGTCTCATCGGCTCTTAAATCAACAGCTAAAGACTTCACAAATTTCATGTGATCATCAAAAAGCGTTCCTTCCCCAAGTTTCAGTTGTTCTGTTGTCATGGCATTGGAATCCTTATCATAAGGATCCAAAAACTGCTGTTTGTCCCTGTCAAAGTTAATCACTGATCGTATAATAAGCAGTTCGATGCTGCCACCTTTGAGAAGACTAATTTGGTCGCTCTGTGAGAGGGCTTTGAAAGATTTTATTTTCTTAGCCATGTCAATCACTCGTCTCACACTGAGCTCAGCAATGTTGACCAGGTCGATTACTGACGGGTTGTTCCGAGAGTAGGACGATTCCACAGATATTTCTAAAGACTGTCGATAAGCTCCAATCACTTCACTGATCATAGAATGTTCATCTGATTCTAACATTCGAAGGCGGTTTTGCGTCGTGCTCACATCTCCAGACTGCATTTTCTGTTTTTCAATTTCACGTATTTTCCTGAAAGAGCCACGAGGGAAAAAAAATGAGAAAAAAATTTTAGAAAAAGATATGACATTTGTTAAATAGAAACCATATAATGTAAAATAAGAAAAGAAAAAAAAAACATTATAAATAACTATATCATTTCACTTTTAAATAGAAAAGATGGACATAGAAGTTTGAGATTTCTGTGCCATTAAATTCATTTACATATCTGTCAATTACTTTTCTGGCTTATGGTTGTCTATCAAATCTAATGATAAACATCTTTTCCATCAATTGTGGATCTTTTGATGAGTGGCTATACTACACACCATAACCTTTTCAATACCAATCTACCTGAAACCACCTCAGGTTCTGCGATAAAACAGTCCATTTTACGGTGTTTATATCTGAATAACCTTCCATTATAACTTTATGTAAGGACTTTGTTGTCATGCTCATAACACCAATTATTTTACTAAATGCCATCAAAATCTTAATTATTTTCAAAATTAATTGAAACCCATTCAATGTATTTCTTGAGAAATATTGCCAAGAAATAGTTAAAAAGTAGCAACAATGAAGAAAGAAGCTGAATAGATGACTGGAGAACTGGAACTGCTACCACCTATGCTACACTTATAGTGTGCCCTCACAATATTTTGTCACAGATGTAGATGAGACCCTGACCACTGAGAGCCAAGTTTCATGTCACAGTAGAAGGTATGTATGTATGTGTGAGTAGATAAATATTTAGTGCATAGATGCAGCATGGTCAACTGTTTAAGTTGCAATCATTAGGTTCTGTGTTTGATTCCACTGCACGGCATCTTGGGTAAATATCATTTATCATAGGTTGACCCATGACTTGTGAGTGAAACTAAATAGAAGCATGTCAGATGGATTGTACCTGTCATTCAAAAGGCCAGACTTGTTACACACCGTTCTGGTAGATCTTCCTGAGAATTATATTAAGAATACACGCATCTGTAGAATGCTCAGCCACTAACACATTAATTTCATGTGCAGGCTATTCCGTTGATCGAACAAGTGGAACACCCACTGTCAAAACTAATAGAAGTTCATTCCTCTTTATATTTAGTGCAGTATTACTTGCAATGAACCTTTTGCTTCCAGTTCACTGCCACTGGCTTGTCCATGTAGTGAAGTAACCAGCAACCTATTATAGCAGCCTTCCTTAACAGTAGACAATACTTCAATTACTATATTTCCTCATTGAAACACAGATGGTGATGATCAACGAATATAATATCAGGATGGTTCTACAACAGCTCATTTATGAGGAATAATGATCTCTCTAGATATTCACCAAATGAACCTCCATCATCTCATCTATGACAACTAATAAATTCCCTAAATGTACCCCAGTTGATCCTGCATCATCTCATCTATGACCTTGCTAAATGTACACCAGATGATCCAGCATCATCTCATCTATGACCCCAGATGACCCTGCACCATCCCATCTATGACAACTAAGGACCTCTCTAGATATACACCAGATTATCCTGCATCATTTCATCTATGACCTCTCTAGATGTACACCAGATGATCCTGCATCATTTCATCTATGACCTCTCTAGATGTGCACCAGAAGACCCTGCACCATCCCATCTATGACAACTAAGGACCTCTCTAGATATACACCAGATGACCCTGCACCATCCCATCTATGTGAATTAATGACCTCTCTAGATGTACACCAGATGATCCTGTATCATCTCATCTATGACAACTAAGGACCTCTCTAGATGTACCCCAGATGATCCAGCATCATTTCATCTATGAGAAGCAATAACCTCCCTAGATGTGCACCAGATAATCCTGCATCATCCCATCTATGACTTTGCTAGATGTGCACCAGATGATCGTGCACCCTCCCATCTATGTGAATTAATAACCTCTCTAGATGTACACCAGCACACACATCTTTTTTTTGTCTTTCTCTGCAATGAAGTATCTTCCACTGGCAACAGCGTACAGCAATATTTTCACTGAGTGATATACATGAGATATCCATATTATTGCCTGCCCTTCTTCACACATCAACAGATGTCCTCAATAGACAACTGTTGCCTCCTCATTTCCCTTACTTGTACTCTGCTTTACATTAAAATTAACAATGGCAATACACTCAAAATATATCATAAACAAATAGAAAATATGAACAATGAGGATATAATTACTCCACAATAACTTAAGTACTCTGACTAACAAGTTTACTTTCTGCCTGATCAGGATTGACTTGGGGCTAAATTATAGTTACTACAGGAATATAAAGTTTTAACTGGTCTGTTGTTCTCCAGTAGCAGGCCATCATATAAAAATAGGCTTAGAGGTCAGTTTGATACCCATAATTTCTAGAGGAAATCAGCTGTTTACATCTGGAGTTCAAGATTCATATTTGGATATATATATACACACATATATCATTTAATGTCCATTTTCCATGGGTAGGACGGGTTGTCCCACAGTGAAAGATCCAGGTCGGAGGACTATTTTATCAGACCCGATCCGATCAGGTCCGACCCAGTCTGGACTGATCTGGCCCAATCCAATCCAATCCGATCCTGTCCAATTCAATCTGGTTTGATCCAGTTTGATTTGATCCAGTCTAATTCAATCTGGCCTGCTCTGGCCTGATTCAATCCAATGTTTTGTTTAGTGAATAAATAGAAGTACTTCCTGCAGATATCACCAGGAACAGTAAAACATTTGTAAGCCAACATACAAAAATATGAGACATCAATTAGAAGGAAAATGTTATTTAGGATAGTGAGAAATAATTTGCTAAAGTATCTGTCTTTGTATTAGTTTATAACCAAGTAGGACTAATTGTTATTGACAGCTGAATTGTCTTTTATCAGAAATATATAAGACAGTGGAGACAACTAGATATTAGCTGTCAAGTCTTTGGCTTGGATATTTAGATTGATGGGCCTCAGATGTCTGAAGATAATGGGAGAATGAACACCTGAAAAATTACCTAATCCATTACCTAGTTTAACACCAACATTTGGGCCCTTGAGTTCCTTTTTTGGGGGAGTATATTCTATAGCAAGCAATGGGAAATGGTCTCTAATCTGAAGATAACTTAATATCTTGATTCTCTCCTTTCTATTGCAGTAACTAATGAGTCACCTGACTAAGTCTTAGAATCTCTGCAAAGGTCATAGATGCTGACCTTTTTGCTAACTCAGCTATATATATATATATATATATATATACATAGATATATTGTTTAATTTATCTCTACTTCAGTGTTAAAATGATGATGATGATTATGGTGATATTGTAGTAGGTATGAACCATGTGTGGACAATACTAAGGACGTACGTACCTATTTTCCTCAATTCTTTGTCTTTTCCGCATTTTTTCTTCTTCTGTAAGAATATATTCTTTTCTCATTCCTATTTCAAAACATTTTCGTAGCCGGCATTTTTTACAAAATCGCCGATTGGACACATCCATTTTACATTTTTCTTCATACGGGCATTTGAAATAATCCTGGAGAAAATAACATTATTTGTAAATATATATATATATATAAGTCAGGAAAATGCTGGGATCATTATGACTAAAGGTCTGCTAGATCAGAGCTGACCTGGAGTCTCACAACAACAACAACAACAACAACAGTACAACACTAATATGTAAACAATTCAAGAAGTATATTCTTTCCCCTAGATTCAGCCATACTGCTGAGTTATACAATGTAACATGCCAAAATGCTCAATTTATTTAGCATTTAAGGTCAATTAATTTATTGGAACTCTCATTTTGTATTTGTTTATTGAATATATATATATATATATATATATATATATATATATATATTTGTGTGCATGTATGTATGTATATCTATATATATGTATGTAGAGGTTCTCCTACATGGATATAAAGTAGTGGCCATACTCGAAAACGAGTTGGCAGCCACCATGTATATATATATGTATGTATGTATGTATGTATGTATCTATATATGTATGTCTATATGTATGTATGTATATATATATGTATGTCAGGTCACCAGTTGGTGCTACTGGTAACATGTATCCCAATACAACCTGTCTCATGGTCGGGTCGTTGGCGACTAAACTGGCAACCCCACCAAGGTTTCTTGGTGAGGAGGGGTGACTTTGGACCTCCTGCAGGACTAAAAACAAAACCTGTCAAAGGGCAAAGGAGCTCTTAAGAGTCAATGGCCATCCAAAATCACCGAGAGAGATGACCCCTTAGCCTTTGTCAAGGCAGAATTCTAGGAGAAGGAAAACTCTGATATAACACCTGCAACCCTGATGGTATCCAATGATATTGACTTTTTCTTCTTTTTGGTAAATATCATCTTGGTTAAGAGAGTGGGACTGGTTTTGTGCAGTGCCTTTGCTCACTATAAAAGCTTCACTGCACAGGCATTGCTATATATATATATATATGGACTTGATAAAATCCGACCTCACACACTTACACCCCTCCAAGACAATGTCACTGGACCGAGATCTTTGGCGCTACGTAGTAATACAGAAGACCTGCCTTGCCTAAGTACAAAGCGAAACCTACAGTCAGTAGGCACCTCTTAACCAAAATACACCCCCGTCCCACTACCCCTTTTGACGTAAAGCTATATTGGTACCACAACACCCAGTCCGAAACAAATGAGGTCGTGTAGGTGTCACGACAAAAAAAACACACAGTTCACGCTGTGATGTGACCGTGTAGGTAACACAGTAAAAACCTCCCAGTCCACACTGTAAACGTGGTTGGTGTTAGGAAGGGCATCCAGCCGTAGAAAACCCGCCAGACTCATGAGCAAGACAACCAATCTTGCCTCAAGTGGGACAATTCTCGTCCAGACCCATGCTAGCGTGGAAGATGGATGTTAAACGCTGATGATGATGTGTGTGTATGTATATATATCTATATCATCATCATCATCATCACCGTTTTACGTCCGTTCTTCCACGCTAGCATGGGTTAGACGGGTTGTCCTGTTGTGGGCAGTGTCTGGTCGGCTGACCATGCCTTGCTCATACAGGAACTGATCTGGCTTGATTTCTACAGCTGGATGCCCTTCCTAACACCAACCTCATTTACAGTGAGTGCTGGGTGCTTTTTCGTGGCGCCTACACGTCCACTTTACAGTGTGGGCTGGGTGCTTTTTTGCCGTGGCACCTCCACGACCACCTTGCGGTGGGGGGGGGGGGGGGCATATTGTTTATATGCTTCAGCATGTACCCATGGGAGGTCGGGTACCCTGTATTACTGCGTGACGCCAGAAGTCACGGTCGTGTGTCATTGACTTTGAGAGGTGTAGTTGGGTAAGGTCGGCTTTTATCACCTCATCCCAAGTCATCTTGGGTCTCCCCACTCCGCGGTTTCCATCAACTTCTAGTGCTCTGCACCTTTTTATGCAGCTGTCATCCTTCATACGCATCACATGTCCATACCAGCGTAACCGCCTCTCCTGCACGCAGCATTTGATTCCTCTTATGCTCAGTCTCTCTCTCAATTCATTTATGCTTTGTCGTTCACGTATATTACTGTTACACATCCATCGGAGCATGCAGGCTTCGTTTCTCTCTAATCTACGTAAGTCTTCCACCTTCAGCGCCCAGGTCTCACTACCATGCAACATCGCTGTTCGGATACACGCATCATACAGTCTGCCTTTCATTCTGAGGGAGAAGCCTTTTGCAGCTAGCAGTGGTAGTAGTTCCCTAAACTTCTTCCATCCCGTTCTTACCCTAGTTATTGTACTTTCTGAGCACCCACCTCCGTTGCTAATTCGGTCACCTAGGTAGCAGAAGCTGTCTACTGTTTCTACAGGGCCCTCCCAGAGATTGGTGGTACTTGTTTCCTGTGGCTGTTTGCTTGCTGTTTCAATATCTATATATGAATGCTTGCTGTTTCATATCTATATATGAATGTATATATATCTATATATGTATGTATATATATATATATATCTATATATGTATGTATATATATCTATATATGTATGTATATATATCTATATCTCTCTCTCTCTCTCTCTCTCTCTCTCTCTCTCTCGAGAGAGAGAGAGAGAGAGAGAGAGAGAGAGAGAGAGAGAGAATCATCATCATCATCATTTAACGTCCATCTTCCACGCTAGCATGGGTTTGGACGGGAATTTTCCCACTTGAGGCAAGATTGGTTGTCTTGCTCGTATAGGACTGTCTGGAGGGTTTTCTACGGCTGGATGCCCTTCCTAACACCAACCACGTTTACAGTGTGGACTAGGAGGTTTTTACCGTGTTACCTACACGCCCACATTACAGCGTGGACTGTGTGTTTTTTTGTCGTGACACCTACACGACCTCATTTATTTAGGACTGGATGTTGTGGTACCAACATAACTTTACATCGAAAGGGGTGGTGTGGATGGGGTGGGGTGGGGTAGTGGGACGGGGGTGTGTTTTGGTAAGAGGTGCCTACTGACTGTAGGTTTCGCTTTGCACTTAGGCAAGGCGGGTCTTCTGTATTACTGCGTAGCGCCAAAGATCTCGGTTCAGTGAGAGGTGTAAGTGTGTGAGGTCGGAATTTATCAAGTCGCCCCGGGATTTTCTGGGTCTGCCTACTCCGTGGCTACCGTCTATTTTGATCGCCCTGCAATTTTTTTTATACAGCTGTCGTCTTTCACACGCACACACATACGTGTGTGTGTGTTTGTGTGTGTGTGTGTGTGTGTGTGTGTGTGTGTGTGTATAACCTGGCACTGATGATATTTGTCTCTTTAAAGCAAACACCAAAGACAATGGCACAGGCAACATGTCTACCCATTATAAGAGTGACCCAGACAGTAATGACCTATTGAAATGTGATTGAAGCAATGAGATATGTAGATGTATGATTATGTAATTGCACATGTGTGTGTGTGAATGTGTGTCTGTTAGTACACTGTGTATGTACTAAGCTTTTCATTACTAATGAAATAGACTGTGTATGTTTTTTAAATTAATTTTCAAAATATCCAAAAATTTAGAAGAAGTTGATAAAATTAAGTTTTTCAACATTACTTAACCCTCTAGTTACCAACCCGGCCAAAACAGACTCTGGTTCTATGAAATAAAACCACCTATTTTAAAGGTTTCCACTTAAAATTAAAATCTTCTAACATAATTTTATATAAGAACATTAACATTACATTAAGTTACTGTCTTAGTAATAAAATAATTAATAATTTTAGTAAATCCCTCCAAATTCTTCATTATCTGATTAAAATAGAATGTATTTCATTAGAAATGCAATCATGACAGTTTTAACAAAAATGTCTAAAATAAAATTAGAATGAAAGGATTTTAATATAAGGATTAACATTTGAAAATGATCAGTTTTGTATCATAAAGTAAGGGCAGTTTCAGGTAGTTATTGAGAATCTATTATGTCTACCTTCTTTCTAAACTACTTTATAGCATAGGTATGCTAGCCAAGTAGAGGAAAGCTTGAGATCCTTGTTCAAGGATCGAGAGTTCAACTCCATTGCAAGTATTTCATGTTTTCCAAGCAGATACTTTTACTCTGGGAAAGTTACTTGAGCTGATTGGCTTCCAAAACAGGATGGGGAGGTACATATCAACTTCATGCTTATTAACGGCCCTTATAAACCCAATGAGACTTAGATCTTTTTTTTTTGTGTAATTCATTCTATAGATGCTGTTGGCAATGATTGAATTTAGTTTAGAATTCATAAGTGTAGACCTTGCTATCAAATACTATAAATCTCTAGAGAGGACTTCAACTCAGGATTGTAAAGTAATAAAACACTTATTTCCATGCACATGGCAATGAACACTAAAATGAACAATATCAGTTGGAATATCAATGTTTGTGTTTGTAGACACAATACAACACCAGCAACAGTATAAAAATCATCAATTTGACCAACAGCTCGGCACCTAGTTCGTTTAGACCAACCGAATCTCTCCAAATAGCACATCATACAAGCTAATAAGAGATTCTCTATGTTATCACTAGTTTTACTGAATTTGTTAAAAATAGTGGACAAATGTCTCTTAACCCTTTAACATTTAAATCAGCCGTATCTGGCCAGGATTCTCTCACCTCTTTCTGTTCAAACTTGCTGTAACTGGCCCCTCATACTGATGTTAAGATATTGTTCTCAAAATAAATAATATCAAAATCTCATACGTTTGATATTATGTGAGGTAAAGCCTTTACCAAGAAAATATAATAGTATATATAGAGTAATGTAAATGCTAAAGGGTTAAATCATACATTCAGTTAAATTAAAAAGGAATAAAAGATTGGATATTGTACTTCTAGATACAATAACTGTATAAAATGATAGGATGGTTTTAGTTGGAATGATTTTGAATGATAAATCACATAATTTATATTAGACTGCTAGAGTGGTCAAGTAGGTGACACAACAAAAAGCACCCAGTACACAGTCTAAATGTGGTTGGCAATAGGAAGAGCATCCAGCCATAGAAACCAAACCAGAAACAGTTGTGTGAGCAAAACGTGGTCATCTGACCTTGCTTGCCACACAACAAGACAACTCGACTAATATATGCTAGTGTGAAAAATTGGACGTTAACCCTCTAGCATTTAAACCAACCGTATCCATCTAGAATTCCCTCACCTCTTTCTGTTAAAACTGGCCACTCATACTGATGTTAAGTTATTGTTCTCAAAATAAATAACATCAAAATCTCGTAGATTCGATATTATGTGAGATAATTATGTAAGATAAAGCCTTTACCACAAAGATACAATAGTAAATATAGAGTAATGTAAATGTTAAAGGGTTAAATGTGGTTGGCGTTAGGAAGGGCATCCAGTCATAGAAACCAAGCCAGAAACAGTTGTGTGTGAGCAAAACGTGGACATCTGACCTGGCTAGTCTCACAACAAGACAACTCGTCTAACCCATGCTAGCGTGGTAAAATGGACGTTAAACAGTGACAATGTTGAAATATATAAATGAAGATAAATATATTTACCAAGCCCTTTGGTGCATTTCTCCGAAAGAAAGCCTTACAAGATTCACAGGAGATGGCATCAAAGTTGTAACCAAGAGCCCGATCCCCGCAGACACCACAGTATTTATCTTCTTTGTTCTTACGACTTTTTATGGCTTCGGCAGAGTTTGCCGAGAGCTGTCGAGATTCCACCGAAGTGTAGTGATTCGATACTGGCTCCATACTGTTAGAGTCCTCAAAGCTGCAAAGATGGAGAAAAAGGAAGAGATAATGGTGAGAAAAAGAATTGGAAGGCAATAATACAGAAATATGACGTAAGCACGAGATAGAATAATAAAGAAAGAGGAAAGGAAAGAAAATATGATGGTGGTGATGGTGATGTTGATGGTGTTGATAATGATGATAATGGTGTTGATGATGATGGTGGTGTTGATAATGATAGTGATGATGATGATGATGATGGTGGTGTTGATAATGATAGTGATGATGATGATGGTGGTGATGATAATGATAGTGATGGTGACGACAATGGTGTTAATGATGATGATGGTGGTATTGATGATTATGATGATGGTGGTATTGATGGTGATGATGATGGTGGTATTGATGGTGATGATAATGGTGGTATTGATGGTGATGATGACGATGACAAAGATGGTGGTGAACAAGATGATGTCTACAAGAAAAATTAAACAACAAGAAGACAAAGAGAAAATGTAACTAACATCAAAGCTTCATTGGATGTACACCTCCAAAAAGTAATTTAAAAAAAAACATCCTTCAAGCAAAAACAACAAAAAGTTTATTACTTGGATGCTGCCAACACCATTATTTTTACTGACACTAACATGAAAGATTTTGGTGAGGCAAAATATCAAAAATAATAAGAAAGTTAATAATAATCATTTCTAACATAGGCACAGCGCCACATATTTTAGGTGTGGCTGGAGTTGAGCTAGAGATTCAATTGATCCAAGAACTTGTTGGGCAATTATTCTATTATTCTATTGACCTGTTACAGCATGAAAGTCAAGCCAAGCAGGAATTGAACTTAAAATTAAAACAATTTAACCAAATACCCAAGCATTCTACCAATTTTAATTATTTTTATAAGGGCACAAACAATCCATATTTCTGGAAATCAGAAGGACAATGAAATGGTATGTATGTTTGTGTGTTTATATATATATAGAACCAGTTTTGAACTAGTTGGACTATTACTCAACAGAGTACTTGATACTTGGGATAGTAGAGTATGGCTATATTATAAATAATCAGGGCCTGATGGTTGAGCTCTTGCTGTTACAACAGCTAGTTCCAGACTATATATATATAATTATTGTTATAAGGAATCTGCCTTATGGTTAAGCTTTTAACATTTCAATAATCTAACTGTAAGACAGAACCATTACAATAATATCTACTTTCCTTGGTTTTACTGGTCTTAACTAGTAACATCTCATCTCATCTCATCTCTCTCTCTCTCTGTATATATATATTGCGCAATTTTCTGAATATTGCAGAAGTAAAATCTGCATTTGTAAAGTTATATTGCAGATATATAAACGATGGCTTGGGATAAAAAAAATATTTATATCTATCTCTAACTAATAACACAGCGAACTGTCTACAGTAAACTAAATGTATGCACTCTGAACAGCTGATAGCAGCTGCATAACTGCAATTCGCCAGATTCATTGTGTGAGCTAGACACTAGCCGAAGGACGCTGAAATTATAACAGCAATCTTTGTTACTTTTCTTTATATATATATATATATATATATATATATATATATATATATATATATATCAACCATGAGCTTCCCAGTTTTGGCTACTTATATATATAATATATAAGGCCAACTATTTTACAATGCAGGGAAATTCACATCACATTATCTAATGTGGGGGATATTTAGCTGTTATTTCTTGCATGTCAAAACCATATAGAGGATCCCTCATTAGTTTCTGTTATATATTCGGGGAGGGGGTGAAAAGCTGCCAAAAACTGGCCTTATTGCTATCTCCCCAACATAGTAACCAGTAAAACAAGCACCACAGACCCAAGACCAAATGATCTTGCAAAGTATTGGGTCGTCAAGTATGAAATTTGTAGAAATTTGTTTTTTTTCTTCATATTTCCACAAATTTCATACTTGACAACCCAATATATATAGAAAGTATGCAAATATATCTAAAGTAAAAAAATTGTACTTTAATGCATCAAACTCACATGGTTCACACAACTTCTTTGAGCATCTTCATTTTATTAAAAAATTCAGTTGGCAGGTATTTTCTGGACTTTATAGATTTTAAACACGAACTAGAGAGAGTTTTCTCTACTAATGACATGGGTATTCTCAGTTAATAGGAAGTTTTTCAACTCCCTATAATTTACATATGTGAAACCCTATTTTAAACACGAACTGGAGAGAGTTTTCTCTACTAATGACATGGGTATTCTCAGTTAATAGGAAGTTTTTCAACTCCCTATAATTTACATATGTGAAACCCTATTTTAAACACGAACTAGAGAGAGTTTTCTCTACTAATGACATAGGTATTCTCGGTTAATAGGAAGTTTTTCAACTCCCTATAATTTATATATGTGAAACCCTATTTTAAACACACACTAGAGAGAGTTTTCTCTAGTAATAACATGGATATTCTCAGTTAATAGGAAGTTTTTCAACTCCCTATATATTACATATGTGAAACCCTACAGTGTGTGTGTTTAATATGCAGAATGCTTCGCCTCAGCCCTTTTGTTTGAAAAAACCCCCTTTCACATTATTTTGACATCCAGAATCCCAGCCAACCAGCCACAGACAATGTACTTATTCTATTTTATCATAAAATCTAAATAGTCCATTTACATCTAAACATACCTTTCCTCCCAACACTGACAACCACCTGCATGACACCAGCCCCATATGTCTAACTCTTGTAAAGTGTTGTCTTTCTCCTTCCTTCCTCCCCTACTTTACTAAGGCTACTCCCCATCTCCAACACCACTCCTTTGGCAATAAGTACCACCATTCACTCTAAACCCATCACCATAAAACAAGTGTTTTATTTTTTTGTTTGTTTTGTTAGTTTGTTGGTTAATTTTTCAAGCTGGGAAGTCTAAGTCACAGATGACATCTATATAGACTGGCAGACAGTTTAGATGAGACAGATGACACCTCTCACTTGCACAGTCTCCATAGGAAAAATAAATAAAATAAAGAGAAAGCTGATGAAGTCTTAACCAAATGGTATTTTTTCTAACAATGGTTTCTAATTAAGATGGGCCCTAGTACATAACTGGTACATTATTTTATCAATCTTGGAAAGATGGATGGTAAAGTTAACCTCAACAGAACTTTAATTTGGGGTGCAGAAACAAATAGCACAAAACATTCCATCAGATAATCTGGCACAAGATCACACAATTTTGGTATATATGCTAGCACATGTCTAATATATATTTTATTGGCATATCTCAGTCGATAGAGCATCTGACATTTACAGTGTTGATAGTGAAGTTATCTGACAGTCACAGGTAATGTCCCTCAGCAGGCGAGCATATATTTTATTGAGTACACCCTGCCCACAGGAATTTCAGCTCAGAATTTAACCTAGCACAATTACTACAATCTATTTTTGTGCACCAAAACAACCATTACTAAATAATAAATGGATGAAGCTGTAGCACATATGAATCAATATGTAACATAAAAAAAAACTTTTTATTTTTATCATAGTCACACGCATATATGCAAGTAGCTGTTGATGTTTAGTTCCATGCTAATTCTAATGAAACAGACCTATGATCACAAGTGGCCCACTTTGAGACCAATGTCTTTTTGACACTGCCTCATGTGTCCTTTATTTAAAATAATAGGGAGAGTTTTGGCTGTTATATTTAGAAGGTTGAACCCTACTATAAAGGCTCCTTCATTGGCTCTAGTTTAGGTAGATCAGTGGGTGGCTTAACAGCCATCAGTGAAAAGAAACTCAAGAAAGCTGGGCAGCAGCAGGTCTTCAGAGAAGAAAACTCCCTCAAGTGAGTGTTTCTGCCCTTAACTACTAGCAGTATATATATATATATATATATATATCCGGGGAGCGTAACTTGAAGTTACTGTAGGTTCACCCTAGTGAGCACTCAATGTTTAGGTTCACTTCAGTGTCGAGATGTAGAGCTATACAGAGTGTATTATAGTGAAAGGATAACAAGGATGATTGGTTACTCCTGCCTTACATTTATTGGTTGGTGGCGCACGTTTCACCACACACACACACACACACACACGTTTCGCCACACACACACACACACATATATATATATATATATATAGACACACATATACAGTGTTCCCCAGCATTCACAAATCTTCCTTAGAACCTAACTAATAATTGTTTGTGTAAATCACCGCATATTCACGGAATCGTAAATATCTTCCACGATTGTCAATAACAATATACTGCTGGGCTATATCTTACGTTATGGTTTCATGTTTATATACATTCTTATGGACCACATCCAATATTCGTGGTTTTTCACTCTTCGCGGGTTCTCTAGGAACATAACCCCCCACAAATACCAGGGGACAACTGTGTGTGTATATATATATATATATATATATATATATATGTGTGTAGTGTTAAGAAACTCTCAGGAGAGATGGACAGCAGAAGGTCTTCAGAGAAGAAATCCCAACTGAAGTGAAGGTTTTGGCCTTTAGCTTCTATCAGATGTTTGTTAAGAACAAGAGCAACATGGTGAACGAAAATCCAAGCTTTCTGGACAGACTAGTAAACAGCTAACAATCATCATCACCCAAAACACCAACAGTATGCTATCATCATCACCCAAAACACCAACAGTATGCTATTAAGCATTAACTTACATCACTACCTCCAACACACACATACTTGCTAACTACTGCTATCACACACACACACACACACTCAGTACCATTAACCACCACCGCCACCACAACTAACTACTTACTAATCATCCCAAATGTTTATTGCTACTACTACTACCACCACCACAACCCTCATTAATTTCAACCACACACATACATACCACCAGCCTACACCATACTTAAACATACACAACCACAGTCATTATCTTCAACCACACACACACACACTGACAACTAATATATCCATAAAATGACACTAAACACCACCACCACTCCCACCAACACCAACATCACCACCACCTCCACCAACTCAGTCACCACACCACTGCCACCACCTCAGTCACCACACCACCGCCACCACCTCAGTCACCACATCACCACCACCACCACCTCCACCACCACCACAGGTAATTACCAAATTACAAATAAATGAAACACCAACTGGAGTTAGTAGCATTGATTAACGTGGTGGTGGTAGTAGTGTGGTGGTGGTGGGTGGTGGTGTGGTGGTGTGGTAGTCGTGTGGAAGTGGTGGAGGTATGGTGGTGTGGTGGTGGTAGTGGTGTGGAAGTGGTGGAGGTGGTGTTAGTGTTGACAGTATTGTTGTTAGTGTTGACAGTATTGTTGTTAGTATTGACAGTATTGTTGTTGACAGTATTGTTGTTAGTGTTGACAGTATTGTTGTTGACAGTATTGTTGTTAGTATTGACAGTATTGTTGTTGACAGTATTGTTATTGTTGTTGACAGTATTGTTGTTAGTGTTGACAGTATTGTTGTTGCAGTTATAGTTGTTTGTCCAACCAAACTGTTAGTGTTTCTTGAAGTGACAATAACAGTGTTATATTAAATTATCTTTAACGATGTTTGGTCGGAGGGGGACAATAATGACAGGGGGAGGGAAAGAAGAGGGGGGATGTTAGTAACGATGGTGGTGGTGGTGATGTGGTTGGTGTGATGAGGTGATGGTGGTGGTGTGGTTGGTGTGATGAGGTGGTGGTGGTTGGTGTGATGAGGTGGTGGTGGTTGGTGTGGTGATGTGGTGTGTGGTTGGTGTGGTGGTGGTGTGATGTGATGTGGTTGGTGGGGTTGGTATGATGTGGTGGTGGTGTGGTGATGTGGTGTGTGGTGGTGGTGTGGTGATGTGGTTGGTGGGGTTGGTATGATGTGGTGGTGGTGCATGGAATAAAGAATGTAGTAATTATTGAATGTGAACCAGCACAGCTATGCAAGTTATTTCATGCTACTAAATATATATATTAGACCAGCTGAATATATAGAACAACATCTAGCAGTAACTACACACATACATAACATAACATCTAATATATATATATATATATATATATACATAACATAACATCTAATATATATATATATATATATATATAACATCTAATATATATATATATATATAACATAACATCTAATATATATATATATATATAACATAACATCTAATATATATATATATATATATATATATATATATATATATATATAACATAACATCTAATATATATATATATATATAACATAACATCTAATATATATATATATATATATATATATATATAACATAACATCTAATATATATATATATATATATACATAACATAACATCTAATATATATATATATATATATATATATATATATAACATAACATCTAATATATATATATATATAACATAACATCTAATATATATATATATATATATATAACATAACATCTAATATATATATATATATATAACATAACATCTAATATATATATATATATATTAGAAAAAGGAAGTAAGGATTCTATACAAACAGTGGATATAGAGAAAAGGTGAAGTTGGAAATAGCACGGGAGATATATTTAAGGGTCTGTTTTTCTTTTTTGATTCGTCAAAGTGACATTATTGAAAAGATAACATTATTTTAAAAAATGAGAGGGACAATTCTTTTTAACCCTTTAGCATTCACATTACTCTATATATACTATTGTATTTTCATGGTAAAAATATCATAATATCGAATCTATGAGGTTTTGAAAGTATTTATTTTGAGAAAAATATCGTAACATCAGTTTCAGTGACCAGTTACGGCCAGTTTCAACAGAAAGAGGTTGAGAATTCTGGCCAGTTTTGACCGGTTTGAACATTAAAGGGTTAAATATGACTTTTTATATATGATACGAAGTTGACAGGACTAACATAAGGTTGCCCTGCTAGTACCCGTTTCATATATGAAATATTTGGGACCCCAAAGACTGAGGTCCTGCCATTTCAACAGCTAGACCCGAACGGAGTCCCAAATTTTTCATATTACCTACTCTACTAACACCAAGTATTGAGTACTCTGGTGAGTAATGGTCTAACCGGTTTTTACTGCATCCATTCTGATATATATATATATTAGAATGTGGTATATATATATATAACTTTTCAATTGCAAGGCCAATGCTCTAACCACTAAGCCATGTAATAGTAATAGGTATAGTACCAGGAAAAAACCGGAATGACTAGGAAAGAATCTAGGTACTTTCCAAAGGCCAATTCACATTGAATGTCTCCTGCCAACAAATGGGTACTTATTAATGTTAGAAATCGTTAGCACCATCACTATCTTCCATTATAAATATTGTTATTCCATTATTTATTATTGAAAATATCCAGCAGAGGTTAGCTTC
>OZ024745.1:128619219-128641719 GCA_964016885.1 Eledone cirrhosa
TTTATCATTAAATATCTGTATAAGAGGTGGAATATTTCAAAACATAACAAAAGCTATTTAGCACCATTTGTTTGCCTTGTTTTTAATATTAAATGATTCCAGAATTATCAAACCCATATTTTCACCATACTAATGATTATATATATTTATTCTTTGGTGTCACATACATGTATAAAGATACAATAACGGTCTCCAATTTATACACGGGGGCCAGCAATTTTAGTGGGATGAGAAAATCAATAATACCTCCAGCCCCAATACTTGATTGGTACTTTATTTTATTGATGCCCTGGGGTTTGAATTCAAATGTAGAGAGAACATAAAACATCTCAGTTGACAAATGGTGTCTCGAGTAACGAACACACAAGCTGGCAACAACAGTTGGCAACAAGCTGGGGGTACTGGCAGGAAAGCATCACTTACAGTGTAGTTAATATCTAAGATGATATCTGTTTCTCTCTCTCAACATTTTGTATGTGAAAAATGACGAATGACGAATGACATTCAGGAATGAATTAAGTTCATGAACTGAGGTTCCACTGTAGCACAAATCAATCAAAATTAACCCTTCCGATACCAACCTACCCACAGAACTGACTGCTTCCATGAAACAAAACCACCTTTTCTAAAGATTCCTTAACTTCCCAACATTCTTTTATATATGAGCATTTTATCATGTTATAAATACTATCTTGAAGAAATTATTATTTTAGTAAATCTTGCCCCAATTTTTTTTTTTACTAATTAACAAAAATACAAATTATTTCATAACAATTATGTCAATGAAAGGGTTAAACCCACACCATGTATATATATATATATATATATATATGTTATGTATAGAATGGACAATTTGCTTTTACTAATTTTTGCCCCTTACAATGGTGTTATTTGTAATGTATGCTTCCCCTATCTATAAAACAGGGCTAAGTTTCTAGTGTGAGATTGAAGAAAGACAGTAAGGAATAAAGTGTAACATGATATATATTTATATATATTTATTTATATCCATTTGAAAAAAAAAACAAGACAGGTAATGGCAAAACAAAAGCTTGAACTCATGAACAGGTGCTTTCAGATTTAATAGATCTTCACCTCCTGGACAAAGTTTCACACAAACATACACACACAGACATATGTATATATATATATATAAACTTAGGAAATCAACAAAGAGAGGAGAAGACAACAAGGCAAAAAGAAAAACAATTTTATTTTAAGGGGAAACCTTAAAAAATTATTACTTTTTTTAAATAAAAATATAAATGAAAGTCCAGGTTCAACGGCCCGTTAAGAGAGACCTACACACATGATTCAGAGATAAGAAAGAAAAACAACCTCCTTTAATTTATATTTGATGTACTTTCTTAATATAAGTATTTTCTCATTAAATTTGGGAAAAATACATGCACACACACACAAAGAAACAAACAAGCATATGCATCATCACTGCTTAACATCTCTGTGTGTGCTAGTGTGGAAAAATGGACATCAAACTGATTATTTATATATATATATGTGAGTGTGTGTGTGTGTACATTTTGAAAGCATATGAACTAGTGTGTAAGTTGCTACAATCCAGATATGACTAACAAATAGTTAAAAAAGTTGGGTTGGGTATGTAAGTGCCTGTAGACAGAAAAAAATTGTTTGTGGGAATCATTCACATCTGCTGTATGCCAGTAAATGGTCAGTTTCACTTTGTTGTAATAGTAACACAACCATCTAGTAGATGGGAGATGTACATTTGGCCCCCACAGGCGACTATGTTCACTTTTTTCCATCTCTACTTGTTTGACTGTTTAGTAGACAAGCCTGTGTTGTAGTAGTTTATGATATGATGACATACTTTCAAAATTGCACATTTACAACCCCTTAGCATTACTCTATATTTATTATTATATTTTCATGGTAAAGGCTTTATCTCACATAATTACCTCACATAATATTGAATCTATGAGATTTTGATATTACTTATTTTCAGAACAATACCATAACATCAATATGAGTGGTCAGTTACGACTGGTTCCAGCCAATTTGAACAGAAAGAGTTGAGAGAATTCTGGCCAGATATGGCCGGTTTCAATGCTAAAGGGTTAATAATTCATAAAACGATTGTTTAATTGTTTACACACACACAAACACAAATAGAGATACATGCACACACACATATATGTGGAAGCTAGGGGTATATGTAACCTTGACAACTGCCAACAAGCAAAGACAACGCGTCAGTTACTACTTTCTTTCCTCTTACCAATATAAAGTGTGAAACTAGTAATACTTAAACTATATCTATATATATATATATATATATTTATTAAAATAATAGATTAAAGTTTAAGCAAAGAATCGCTGCTTTCACCCTTAACGCGATCTTCTGAAACTAACAAAGTCAATCTGTAAACGCGGAAGTGAATATTTAAAAAAACGTTGCAACCGGAGGAAGACAGGAAGACGATACTTTGGTTTGTGGTAACGTTCGCTGGCAAAGAACGGGAAAAAACGAATATAATATTAATAGGAGCGGTGAAAAACAATTACGCGCAAAGACAGAACCACGTTTATGGTATAAAAGAGGTCGTAGACTAATGTTCTCTTAGGTGGTTCATAGAGACGTTCTCTGGCGATGAACGAAAAAAACGAAGATAATACGTCATATGTGGAGCGGGGAGAACATTAGTCTACGACTTTTTTTATACCATAAACTTGGTTCTGTCTTTGCGCGTAATTGTTTTTCACCGCTCCTATTAATGACGTATTATATTCGTTTTTTCCCGTTCTTTGCCAGGGAACGTTTCCACGAACCAAAGTATCGTCTTCCTGTCTTCCTCCGGTTGCAACGTTTTTTGAAATATCCACTTCTGCGTTTACAGATTGACTTTGTTAGTTTCAGAAGATCCCGTTAAGGGTTAAAGCAGCGATTCTTTGCTTAAACTTAATCTGTTATTTTAATAAATATTTGCTCTACGGTTCTTATATATTTGATATATATTTATCCTTATCGAGCCCTCTTTGGATTTTAGTCTTCAAATTTATTATTATTACTATATATATATATATATATATACACCCAGGGAGTGTAACTTGAAGTTACTGTAGGTTCACCCAGGTGAGCACTCGATATTTGGGCTTGCAATCAAAAGGTTGTGAGTTCAATTCTCGGACCGAGTGATGTGTTGTTACCTTGAGCAAGAGACTTTATTTTGCGTTGCTCTAGTTTACTCAGCTGTAGAAATGAGATGATAGATGAGTCCCTATCATTAAATTACCCAAGACACTCCAATGAGATATATCTTGGAGGAGGCCAGCTAAACCTGCATAGGTGTGAGCTGTCACACACACACACTTCTATATATATATAAATAAATATATATATATATATATATATATATATATATACATACACGTGTGTGTGTGTATGAGTGGCTGGAACTTCATTAAACTAAACTACAAATAGCTGGTTTGTTCTATTTTCTGTTGTGTCTTATTTCTTCTTCATTTTTCCACAATCAACATAATAGTGACTTCTTTTGATTCAGGCACAAGCACTATCTTATTCACAGTGAGAAAATAGCCAATCCTTTCTTTAGATATGTCATATATACATGCATTAATTTATCTTCTACATTCACACCATACACACATACATGTGTGTGCGCATATGTGTGTATATATATATATATATATATATAGAGTGAGAGAGAGAGAGAGAGAGAGAGAGAGAGAGAGAGAGAGAGCGAGGGCGGGAGAGAGAGAGAGAGCCTGCGTGAAACCGAGGAGTCCACTAATCGTGGGAGCACTCAACACTTAGCGCTGCGGTCAGAATTTTACACATCTCTCTCTCTCTCTCTCTCATATGTATGTATATATATATATGTGTGTATATATATATATAATCATCGTTTAACATCTATCTTCCACACTAGCATTGGTTATATATATATATATATATATATATATATATATATACCGTCTAACCCATGTGTGTATATATATATATATATCATCATCATTTTACGTCCACTTTTCCCTGCTTGCAAGGGTGGGGAACTGATTCTGGCTTGATTTCTACAGCTGGATGCCCTTCCCAACACCAACCTCATTTACAGTGAGTGCTGGGTGCTTTATTGCCGTGGCGCCTACACGTCCACTTTACAGTGTGGGCTGGGTGCTTTTTTACCATGGCACCTCCACGACCACTTTGCAGTGGAATGATAGGGACCCCAGTCCCTATCATCTCAGTAAACTGGAGCAATGTGAAATAAAGTGTCTTGCTCAAGGAAACAACACATCACCCGGTCTGAGAATTGAACTCACAACCTTTCGATTGCAAGCCCAATGCTCTAACCACTAAGCCATGTGCTGTGCCTTCATATATATATTTACACATATATAAATTATTAAGAGCCAGGGCCTGACAAAGAGTACAATACTCCGCCTCTGGGCAGGACAGCAAACTACCACAGGGTTAAACCCCACCTATTACTTGAAATCATTTTCAGCACAGTATACTGGAGCAACGTGAAGTGAAGTGTTTTGCTCAAGAACAACACACAACCCAGCCCTGAAATCGAACCCAAGGCATTATGGTTGTAAGTCCAATACCCTTACCAGTAGGCCACACCTGTCCCGTTTAAAAATACAATGTACTGACCAATCCAAGAATCAAACTCATAACCTTACTATCAGGAACTGAACACCCTAACCACCAAGCCACATGCCTTCATGTGTGTGTGTGAGCTTACATTAACTGTTTATGTCCCATAAACTAGCAATTCATCATAGAGAGACAAATAATAAAAGGTACAGAGGTCTACATCATATAGTAAATCCCTTCAAGGGAGTGACCCCAGTATGGCCACAGTCTAAAGAATAAAACTGTAAAAGAAAATAAGAAGTGTGTATGTATATATATATACAAATATATATATAGACATACACAAACATGTGTGTGTATATATATATACAAAGAAAGTGTGGTAGGAAACCAGGTGAACCATAACACACGAGAGTACTCAATACTTAGGGTAGTAGATCCAGAGCTAGCTGTTGAAACTGCCGGGGCTCAGCCGTTGAGGTCCTGACTCTTTTCCCATATATATATATATATATATATATATATATATATATATATACACACAAACACACGTATATATAGATACACACACACACGTATATATAGATACACACACACACACACATATAGATACACATACACACACACACACATATAGATACACATACACACACACACACACATATATATATATATATATATATATATGTTTATCCCGAGTTCAATCGGGGGTAACCACAGTAAGTAAGGTACTCAATACACAGCAGAGTATATACAATATTTAATATAGAAAAGCTTCTACAGGACTAGAACTGTTATCAAAGTTGCACTTCCACGAAGGTGGGCCCTAGCCTCACACAATGATACCCGAAATAAATTCCTTGTTTAAGATTATGAAGGACTGCAATGAAACAGCATAGACAATGTGTGAACCTCATACAGAAGACAGTGAGGAGACATACCCAGGAAAAATAGAGAGTGAGAAAAGTAGAGAGTGGGAGGGGGGACGAGGGGAAGAGGAAGGGTAGGAGGGAGAGAGGGAGGAAGAGGAGGAGATCCAAGTGATTGACCCTATTAGAATGAAGAAAAGAGTATGGTACTCCTGTGTGAGTATTTATATTTAATGTGTGTGTGTGTGTGTGTGTGTTGTAGAGTGTAAAAGTATGGTACACAGTGTGAGTACTTATTTTTAATATATGTGCATGCGTGTGTGTATGTGTACTGTAGAATGTATGTGTATACATGTGAGTTGTAGAGTGTGGTAATGTGTGTGTATGTGTTGTAGAGTGTATGTTATTTATATGAATATGAATGTGTATGGTGTTATGTGTAAAAAGTGTGCGAGTGAGTGTGTGTGTGTGTGTGCAAGTACAGTAACTGAATGACTGTGTGAGTGTATGTGTGTGTGTGAGAGAGTGCATGTGTGAGAGTGTATATGTGAGTGTGTGTGTGCACCAGTGTGTGTGTGTGCGCAAGTACAGTAACTGAATGACTTTGTGAGTGTATGTGTGCGTGACCGTGTGTGTATGTGTATGTGCATGCATGTGTGTGACTGTGTGTGTGTATGTGTGTATGTGCATGTGTGCATGTGTGTGTGTGCATGTGTGTGTGCATGAGTGTGTGTGTGACTGTCTGAGTATGTGTGTATGTGCATGTGTGTGACTATGTACATACGTAAGTGTGCATGTTCATTTTGTGAACATGCATGTGCATGTGTGCTGAGTCATCAGTAATGCCTAAGCAGGTCACAACAAAACAGCTGATTTGCATGCAAAGTGCATTAATGTGGCGGAGTGGTGCATGCACTGTAAGTGGATGGCAGTTGGCTGACAGTGTACAGGAAATAATGTGCTAGGTGCACATAAGTGCAGCAGGCAAATGTGGGACACTGCAGTTGACTTGTGTTGGCTGGGTTAATATGGTGATATATGTGTGTGTGTGTATGTATGTGTAATTGTCTATGAATATGTGTATATGTGTGTGTATGTACGTGTGTATGTATGTGTGTATATGTATGTGTGTGTGTATGTGTTTGGTGGGCGAATGTGGTGATATATGTATATGTGTGTGTGTGTGTGTGACACACACACACATATATATGTGCTCATGTTTGTACACACGCATATATATATATTGAATGTGTGTGTGTGTATGAGAGAGTGTAAGTGGGTGTGTGTATGTGTGTATGTATGACTGTTATTGCAATCAACAGGCTGATGCTTATGGAAGAGAGAAGTGAGAGGGCAGAAAAATAAGAGATTAGATTGAGAAAAAAGATAAAACAGTAGCGAGAGAGGGGGGGGGTAGACAGACATGCAGAGAGAGAGAGAGAGAGAGAGAGAGAAAGACAGAATGAGGGGAGAATGAAATGTGTGAGTGAGAAAAATGAAATGATAGTGAGAAAGGCTGAGCATGAGAGAGAGATAGAGGGAGAAATAGAGAGACAGACATCGCAATCTCCACCCTACTCCCCATTAAAGTAAATGTTTAACAGTCCATTGAGTGGTATCCAAATATAAAGAGATAGGATGAGTTGGGTGGAAGAAACGGTGTAGCGGGGTGTGAGTCAGTGAAGATATTCAAAATTCATAACATCTCTCATTCAGTCTAATCCCATGTCCAGAATTATCACCACCACCACCAATGTATATCTATTGTCTTTAGTGTTCAATAGAGAGGAGAAAGAGCATATTGCTGCATGTGACTAGGGACTTGCACTTGGGAAGTTTCACTCAAAACCACAGGACTGGGCGAGATTTTTCATGGAAGACCAGCAGCCATTCATTCTCATACATGGCATGCAAGTATCCCCTCTGCACACCAGTGATATTGTCCAAAGGAAAGGCAAGAGCCAATACAACTTGACACCAATGTTGTTACAGGTATTGATGTCAAAATGAAAATGGCTGAAAAAGATACAGCAAGGACTCTTGTCCAATGCTCTAAAATTGCACACTGAACTGATATTTATTCATTGACCCCGAAAGGACGAAATGCAAAGTTGGCTTCAGCAAGATCAACCCTTTACTCTATATTTATTATTACATTCTCATGGTAAACACATTATCTCAAATAATATTGATATTATTTATTTTTAGAAGAATAACTTAACATAAGTATGAGCAGCCAGTTATGGCCTGTTTGAACAGAAATAGGTGAGAGAATTCTGGCCAGATATGATCAGTTTAAATTCTAAAGGGTTAATTTCAAGAGTCCAGTGAGCCAGAACAAATGATGCTCTAATGACAGTCAATTCACTGCCAATACCTAAACTAATATTTTATTTTTTTTGGTTAAACCCCCCCCCCCCAAAAAAAAAAGCAGCATTAGAAAGAACTATAAATGCCATAAATGAGATGAAAATGAGGGGAAGAGCAAGGGTGGTGGAAGGGGAGAGGGTGTCAGACTTAAATTATCTAAACTAAATATGACCCGAGTCAAATGAAACGCATAAAGAAAGTGTGTTGAGTTCCAACCATTTACAGTTACATTAGTGAGAGTGGAATACCGGGAACTGATAGTCCAATACTATACATGACCACTACAGAATTATATGTAGGCCTGGGAAGGTGATACAAGCAAGTGAATCCAAAGACCAGGTTTTCAGACATTTGATGGTGCTATTTAATAATGGTTTCTGATTTAGGCACAAGTCCAGCAATTAGGGGGATTATATCAACTCCAGTGCTTGCGTTACTGGTACTTTATTTTGTCGACCCCGTAAGGATGAAAGGCAAAGTTAACCGTGGCGGGATTTGAATTCAGACCGTAAAAGGCCGTAACTCTATGCTGCAAAACATAGCATCCGGCCCTCTACCGATACTGCCAATCCACCGCTGTGCTACTTAATAATTGTTTCTACTTTTGGCACAAGGCCAAGAATTATCCCAGTGCATTACTGGTACTTTATTTTGTCGACCCCGTAAGGATGAAAGGCAAAGTTAACCTCGGCGGGATTTGAACTAAGAATGGCAAGGGCCGTAACTCTATGCTGCAAAGCATGGTGTCCGACTCTCTACCGATACTGCCAGTCCACAGTAGTTCCTTAGAAGATCAAAAAGCCAGAACAAACTTTGCATATAGTTTATGAAATCTTTAAAAAGTCCTATGAGAGTAATGTTTATTGCTAGTTTGTATATGAAGGGGTTAGCTATTGCTTAAAAGTGTGTATATGTGTGTGTGTGTGTGTGTGTGTGTGTGTGTGTGTGTGTGTGTGTGTGTTAACACACACACGCATCTATATACCTACATGTATATTAAGAGGTGTGAATAAAATAGATGGAGGAGAAGAAGAAAACTAGGTCTAGGTGATAAGACAAGGGAAAGGGTGGTAAAATAAAGGTAAGAAGTTGGGCGAGGCAAAATAAACCCTAACTGAATCACAAGCACTGAATAACCTCTCACACACATCAACAGAAATCATCATTCTCACAGCAGAGCTTTTCTGATTGCTTGAAGAGGGCACAAAAAATGTGTGCAATACTTAGTCTCCTAGCAACCTTGAAAATACGGGTAACACAAACAGTGTGCATGGGTATTTATATAAGCTTGTGTGTGTGTGAATGTAATGACATACACTGTACCCACATTTATATAGCAAGCTGTGTGTCTGTGTGTGTGTGAGAGAGAGAGAGAACAACTTTGACTCCTCTATAAAATGAAATATATTTATCTAGACAGGGGAGTAGACCTTGTCATTCCTTTTCTTTATTTTTGTTATTTAATCTTTTTTCCCTTTCTTCCTGTTTATCATAGGAAATATTTATGGAATAACTTTCCCCAATTTATCTCCCTACAAAATGGAAAAAAAAAAAAACATTTTACAAGTTCATAATCTCCAGACAACCTGCAGAGTACCATAAAACCAGAAGGCCTTAGAGGTCACTAAAATTGGTAGTTGAATCAGCCAAATCAGTTTGGTTATGACTTTCTTGGAAGCCACAGAAATGGGTAACTAAACCAGTAGAATCACTAGGTTGCATTATAAGTTTTATGTCCTGCTGTTATGTATGCTTCAGTGGGGTACTACTGCTGTTAAAAACCCAAAGAGAATTATATATCTGCCCATACAGATTAAAACTATGTGTAATACAGAACTACCAACCCACATACAACCTCCTGCACTGTTGTAAGTTTGACCAAGTAGACTGAAACTGCTCTGTAACAACATATAACACACTATTCAGAATAGATAAATACATATAATAAAGAGGATGATGAATTCTATTATTGACTCAAAGCCCAATATTTTGGAGGAGGGTGTATAATCAATTATACCAAACCCAGTATTTGACTAAGTGGCGGATTGGCAGAGTCGTTAGAATATTAGAAAGACTACTTTGTGGTATTCATTCTGATTCTCTGCTCCCTGAGTTCAAATCCCGCCGAGGTCAACTTTGCCTTTCATCCATTTGGGGTTGTTAAAAAAAGTACCAGTCTAGTACTGGGGTTGATTATTCCTCTATATCTCTTTCTCACTTCCTTTCTCTCACACTATCTTTCCTTCTCTGGAAGAAATCAACTGTATTCAGACCTGGAGATATGGGCTCTGCTAGGTTTTAAAATGCCCTAGAATGACTGCATGTCAATATGGCGTCCCAACGACTCACCTGAGAGTTACAAGACCATGCATGCCGTATTTGACTGGAACTTTATTTTTATTAACCCAGAAAGAATGAAAGATGAACCAACTTAAGACTTTGAACTCTCAACATACAGGAACATAACTAAATGCTACAAGATATTTTTCTGTCGCTCTACCGATTCTACCATCAATATTACTTAATGATATTAACCCAAGGCAACACATTTTGTAGGTAGGTGTATAATCGATTAAACTGGCCCCTTGAACTTAACTTCTAATTATTTACTAATGAATAAGGAAAAAGTATAGTTGAGATGTATGTAAACAATGTGAAGAGAACACAGTTATGTAAATTGCTCAGTATATGGCTGGTAGTCCCTGGACGAGCGTGCAGTTAGACTAAGAATATTATTATTTTATTGTGTCATCACTGCATTACCGAGCACAGTTCTTTGTACCTTGGATATGTGCAGTGTAGATTTTTTTTGGTGTTGTAGTTTCTATTGTATTGTGAGTCTTCTTCATAATAATTATCCAGTGTATGGTAGTGTTATTATTTGTATGCAGCATATATAAGTACGTCGGAATATTTTAATTTAAATTGGAAATATTTAACTCATTAGTATTTACATTACTCTATATTTATTATTATATTTTCACAGTAAAGGCTTTATCTTACATAATATCGAATCTATGAGATTTTGATGTTTATGTTGAGAACAATACCTTAATGTCAGTATGAGTGGCTGGTTCCAGCCAGTTTGAACAGAAAGAGATGAGAGAATTTTACTATGATATAGCCAGTTTAAATGCTAAAGGGTTAATTAAAATGGGTGACTTTATTTCATAGAACCAGAGCTGGTTTTGGCTGGGTTGGTAACAAAAGTGTTAAAACATCAGATATAATGCTTTGTGGTCTTTATTCTGGCCCTTTGCACTCTAGGGTTCAAATCCCACCAAAGTAAACTTTGCTTAAAATAACAGTCTAAGGTGAAGGATCGACAGAACTGTTAACGTTTTTACAAGAGGCATACTCCTCACAACATCTTATTTCTTCTACGAAAGAAATATTTCCAATACACTTGGTGAGATGCCCCCACTCCAGTTTTGAGCAAACAACAACATTATTATATTAATTAAATAACAAAAACAGCAATAACGTCGACTGAGACAATAATCCACTTAGTAAGGTGGATAATTCTAGATTATAATTGTAATTTGCACAGCTTCCCCAAGCTTATAAAACTGGTCACTCACTTCTATACCACCACCAACACTTCCCAAACCACCACAACTAGCACCACTAACACTACCACAACCCTCACCACTACTACCACCACCAATTCCAAAACTACCACTACCACCACTTCCGACACAGCCACCACCACTACCACTACCCCCAACACTACAACCACCACTACCACTATCACCACTACTACCACCACCACCACCTCCAACACTACCACCACCAACACCTCCAATACCACTACCCCCTCCACCCCCAACACTACCAGCACTATTTGTGCCATGATTTCTCAGTAATCAACAAGCAGACATTAGAGATTGATGCAGTTTTAGCCACCAAACATACCCACCCCAAGGGCAGGTTAATATGTTTACATGCATGATGAGTATGTGTGGGTGGGTGTACACCAGTCCAATAATAGAACATCCACCCCACCACCATAGCTACCTTTTCACCAATGCACACATATATATAGTCTGCTTGTATGTTTAGACTTCAACAACTGGGTCAGCACTTACAGTATGTATTATATACACTGGTTGTCATATACACACATATATATATATATATATACATATATATATATATATACATATATATATATATATACATATATATATATATATACATATATATATATATATACATATATATATATATATATATATATATATATATATATATATATATATATATATATATATATATATCTTTTTCGCATCAGACCATTACTAGAAATGTTTGTATGACCGAATGTGTAAGTAATTATACATACATACATAATGCATACACACACATAATACACACACACACATACACATACATACATATCATCATCATCATCATATAGATATACATGTATGCCTTACTGATGTCAATGCTGGGTTGGTGATTTATAGGCATAAAAATAACAACACACATATCTACTGATGGAGTGACTATGAATCTAGCAGAGTTGTATTTATATGTATTTTGGTTGACTGGTATTCAAGTTTTATCAAAGCTAACAACTAATTCAGCAACATGCTTTATATATATATATAAACAAAGTGGGTGTGGTAAGATACGAGGTGGACCATAACGCGCCAGAGTACTCAATACTTAGGGTAGTAGAGTGGGTAATAGGAAAAGAGTCAGGACCCCGATGGCAGCTCCAACCATTTCGACAGCTAGAAACAGCCGGAGCTCAGCCATCGGGGTCCTGACTCTTTATATATATATAACAGACAAAGTGGTTGTGGAGGTGCCACGGCAAAAAAGCACCCAGCACTCACTGTAAATGAGGTTGGTGTTAGGAAGGGCATCCAGCTGTAGAAATCAAGCCAGAATCAGTTCCCGTATGAGCAAGACAAGGTCAGCTGGCCAGACACTGCCCACAACAGGACAACCCGTCTAACCCATGCTAGCGTGGAAGAACGGATGTAAAACAGTGATGATGATGATGAACAGAGTGAAGCAGTTCTAGTCTTGTAGAAGTCATTTATATATATATATATATATATATATACACATATATACAGAGAGAGAGAGAGAGAGAGAAAGAGAAAGAGAGAGAGAAAGAGAGAGAGAGAGAGAGAGAGAGCGACTGATGGGCTCATGGGAACAACAAATGATCATCATTATTCAATCAACTGAATAAAGTACTCATTGAATTACAATGTGGCTGAGTATTCCAAATATAGGGGTTCACTTAACATAGTTCTCAGCTGGAATCGACAGAAAAATTTTTGACATGGCTGCACCTCTTTCTACGGAATTCCATCAATAGAATTTCGCTATTTATATATATTTATACGCATTTATACACACTCACACACACACACACATATATATATTTATTTATACACACACGCTCACACATTTATATATATCCCATTATGCATCCAGACATAGAAACCAAGCCAAAATGGAGCTTATAAACAGCATCTGGTCTGCTGACCAGAGTAGCCTCAGCACACGACTCATCTAACACATATAAGTATGGTAAATAGACATTAACCCTTTCATGACAGTATTCCTAATGAAATAACCTCTATTTTAATTAATTAACAAAGAATTTATTTTAATTAATGAAGAAATTATTTTATTATTTGATTACTAAGATAGTAAATTAATGTTGGAAGATTTTAATTTAAATTGGAAACCTTTGAAATGGGTGGTTTTATTTCACAGAACCAGAGTTGGTTTTGGCTGGGTTGGTAAGTAAAGGGTTAAGCAGTGGGAGTCAAAATAAATGCTGCAAAATCATGTTGCCCAATGCTTTAACGACATAGCCAATCCACTGAATAATGATAATGGTTTCTAATTTAGGCACTTTTGCAGGGTAGGAGAAGTCAAATCAACTCCAGTACTTGATTGAAAGCATGAAAGGCCGTAGCTAAATAGCATAAAGCATTTTGCCTGATCCTTTATTGGTTCCGTCAAGACACAGCCCTTAACACTTTAGCATTTAAACCGGCCATATCCGGCCAGATTTCTCTCACCTCTTTCTGTTCAAACCAGCTGTAACAGGTTACTCATACTGATGTTACGGTATTGTTCTCAAATAAATAATATCAAAATCTCACAGATTCGATATTATGCGAGATAATTATATAAGGTAAAGCCTTTACAATGAAAATATAATAGTATATATATAGAGTAACGTAAATGGTAAAGGGTTAATGAAAATAAGCATGATGATCATGATTTCAAACATCAGCACACATTTCAGAAAAGAGGTACACTCATTTAAATTAACCCTCTTGCCCTAGTACTTTAGTGGTTCTCAATTTATAATCCCTTGGAGAGGAGTGAGACATGAAGTCGACCCTAGTGAAAAGAGATTTGAAGAGCCAACAATAATTACAGCAACAGCAACAACAAGGAGAAAAAAACAGAAGAAAAATTTATTGAATACAGACAAGGGAATAGTATTGCTTGATTGAGGAACATGGACACCATAGATTGTGGAAGGTCTGCGGAATAATTCTCACCAGAGCCTTGACTAAGTGTGAACTCAAACACTAGCTTTTTATTAGTTCACATGAAATGCATGGAGGCTATTCATAGAACTGGGGCTTTCATGCACATGTGTAGATCTCTACAGATATAATTATATTTGCATAAAGTGCATGTGCATATGTGTGTCTGTGCATATGTGTCTGTGTGTGTGTGTGTGTGTGTGTGTCTGACGTACAGGATTAACACTGAAGTTGAAACACAGCTACAGGCAAACTACATAGCACAGAATTGTCTACATACATATCTACATACATACACATACATACACATACACACACTAACTCTTTTACTTGTTTCAGACATTATATGTTTGTGTATCTATGTATGTATATATTTATGTATGTGAGACTGAGAGGGGGAGAGAGAGAGGGGGGGAGAGAGATAGAGAGAGAGAGAGAAAGAGAGGGGGGGGGGGGGGGGGGGTAGAACGAGCACAAATCCATGCATGCATAGGTTTACAAAACCAACACACACGTAACCTTTATAGGAAGGAGAAGCAGAGAGAGAAAGAGAAAGGAATGAGAGGGGACAGAGAAAGAAAATGAGTTGGAAGGAGGACATTATGCAGACATGAAGTGGAAGAGGGACCTCAGTGACATCACAATCCCTACTACCATCACCACCATCATCATCTCTACCACCACCATCACCATCATCACTTCTACCAACACCACCATCATCACCTCTACCACCACCATCATCACCTCTACCACCACCACCACCATCATCATCACCTCTACCACCACCATCATCACTTCTACCACCATCACCATCATCACTTCTACCACTACCACTACCATCATCACTTCTACCACCACCACCACCACCATCATCACCTCTACCACCACCACCACCACCATCACCTCTACCACTACCACCATCACCACCATCACCTCTACCACCACCACCACCCCCACTGCCATCATCACAATCCTCCCTTCTACAATCCTTATCCCCATCACTACGACCACCATCACCACCATCATCATCAGTCACAGCTTCATCTCTCTCTCTCTCTCTCTGCATCAGTTTGGATGAGATATAACAAGACAGCAAGTTAATGTATAATCCACAGAAATACCACAAACTTCTGTTGTGTGTGTGTGTGTGTGTGTGTGTGTGTGTGTGTGTGTGTGTGTGTGTGTGTGTGTGTGTGTGTGTTACAAGTATGACTAAAACTGCATACATAAGTGCATGCAGCCATATATATATATGTGTGTGAGTGTGTTACAAGTATGACTAAAACTGCATACATAATTGTATGCAGTCATATATATATATATACACACACACACATATATACACGTGTGTGTGTATCTCTGTGTGTGTGTGTGTGTAAATACATATATACACACAAATATACACATATATAATGTGTGGATTGCATTTTGTATGTGATGTAATATGCAGATGTGATTTTAAAATACATGTGTAGATACGCATACATAGATAGATATAACACCCACATCAACATCCACACATTGTGGCTACATGGTCGTTAAAATGTGTGTGTTTCAGTGTGTTTATGTAAACACATCCACACACAACATTGTGGCTACATGGCTGTTAAAATGTGTGTTTCAGTGTGTTTGTGTAAACACATCCACACAACATTGTGGCTACATGGTCGTTAAAATGTGTTTCAGTGTGTTTGTGTAAACACATCCACACAACATTGTGGCTACATGGCTGTTAAAATGTGTGTTTCAGTGTGTTTGTGTAAACACATCCACACAACATTGTGGCTACATGGTCGTTAAAATGTGTTTCAGTGTGTTTGTGTAAACACATCCACACAACATTGTGGCTACATGGCTGTTAAAATGTGTGTGTTTCAGTGTGTTTGTGTAAACACATCCACACAACATTGTGGCTACATGGTCGTTAAAATGTGTTTCAGTGTGTTTGTGTAAACACATCCACACAACATTGTGGCTACATGGCTGTTAAAATATGTGTTTCAGTGTGTTTGTGTAAACACATCCACACAACATTGTGGCTACATGGTCGTTAAAATGTGTTTCAGTGTGTTTGTGTAAACACATCCACACACAACATTGTGGCTACATGGCTGTTAAAATGTGTTTCAGTGTGTTTGTGTAAACAGATCCACACACAACATTGTGGCTACATGGCCGTTAAAATGTGTTTCAGTGTGTTTGTGTAAACACATCCACACACAACATTGTGGCTACATGGCTGTTAAAATGTGTTTCAGTGTGTTTGTGTAAACACATCCACACACAACATTGTGGCTACATGGCTGTTAAAATGTGTTTCAGTGTGTTTGTGTAAACACATCCACACACAACATTGTGGCTACATGGCCGTTAAAATGTGTTTCAGTGTGTTTGTGTAAACACATCCACACACAACATTGTGGCTACATGGTCGTTAATATGTGTGTTTGTGTAAACACAACTGCAATTTATTCAAGAAATATATGAACTTTGTGTATATATGTGTATATATATATATGTGTATATGTATGTGTGTATATATGTGTATATGTATTTGGATGTCTACAATTAATTTCGAGAATTTTGTTAAATAATTACATTCTTATTATTTCGAATTTCTGTTTCAATGCACACTCATGTATGTATATAAATACATGTACAACACTCATGTATGTATATAAATGCATGTACAACACTCATGTATGTATATAAATACATGTACAGCTACATGGCTACATGTAAGAATATAAATGCATGTACAACACTCATGTATGTATATAAATGCATGTGCAGCTACATGTATGTATATAAATGCATGTGAAGCTACATGTATGTATATAAATACATGTACAGCTACATGTATGTATATAATGCAAGTACAACACTCATGGATGTATGTAAATACATGTACATCTTATGTATGTATATAAATGCATGTGCAGCTACATTTATGTATATATACATGTACAGCTACATGTATGTATATAAATACATGTACAGCTACATGTATGTATATAAATACATCTACAGCTACATGTATGAATGTACAGCTACATATAAATACATGTACAGCTACATATAAATGCATGTACAACACTCATGTATGTACAACTTTATGTATGTATATAAATGCATGTGCAGCTACATGAATGTGTATAAATGCTTGTAGAACTACATGTGTGTGTAAAAATATATGTGCAGCTAAATATATGTATATATATATGTGTGTGTGTGTGCAGCTACATATATGTGTATAAATATAAGTGCAGTTATATAAGTGCAGTTATATGTGCACCTACATGCATGTTAATGTCTGAGAAAATAGAAAGCTGTCTGCTTGTGTATTTGCTGAATATGTAATGGTTATGTAATGCAGTCAATGACCACTACACTATGGTAGGAGGGAGAGGGGCAGGTGCAACACTGAAGGTGGTGGTGTCGATGGTGGTGGTAGTATTGGTGGTGGTGGTGATGGTGGTGTTGTTGATGGTGGTAGTATTGGTAGTGGTGGTGTTGATGGTGGTGGTGGTGTTTTTGTTGGTAGTGGTGGTGTTGTTGATGGAGTTGATGTTGGAGTTGATGGTGGTGGTGGTAGTATTGGTGATGGTGGTGGTAGTATTGGTGATGGTGGTGGTGGTGGTAGTAGTGGTGGTGATGTTGTTGTTGGTAGAGGTGGTGGTGTTTTTGTTGGTAGTGGTGGTGTTGTTGATGATGGTGGTGTTGGTGGTGATGGTGGTGTTGGTGTTGTTGATGGTGGTGTTGGTGATGGTGGTGGTGTTAGTGGTGAAACTGCTGTCTTTGGTAAATAAAGAGAGGAAGGACAAGAGGCAGCCAGACAGAGCAGAGTCTAGCCACCATATCTTTCTTTAGACAGACAAGAACACACTCAGATCCACCATAAGTGGGGGGAGGGAGGGTGTGGTGTGAGGTGGGGGGTCTAGAGTTCTCTTGCTTACACTAATATACTATCAGCAGCAGCAGTAGTTAGAATCCACAAGAGGTGAAGTAGGAGTAGTAGTACTAGTAGTAGTAGCAATAGTTAGAATCTACAAGAGTGGTAGTAGTAGTAGTAGTAGTAGTAGTAGTAGTAGTAGTAGTAGTAGCAATAGTTAGAATCTACAAGAGTGGTAGTAGTAGTAGTAGTAGTAGTACTAGTAGTAGGAGTAGTTAGAATCCACAAGAGGTGAAGTAAGAGGAGGACAACATATAAGGGATATGTTGTTTACATAACTATCAATAATAGTGAAACTGCAACAGTAGTAATAGTAGTAACAGTAGTAGTAGTAGTAGTAGCAGTAGTTACAAAGGAGAAACATTAGTAAGGTCATCTTGACATTTTAAATAGTCATTGTACAGCATGTAAGTTAGTAATAATAGCAGTAGTAGTAGCAGTAGTAGTAGTAGTAAATAGCAACAACAACACTAACATTACTACAGAACTACAACAATAGTAATGGTTTTTTTTATTTAGGCACAAGGCCAGCAATTTCGGAGGAAGGGAGAGTCGATTAAATCGACCCCCAGCGTGTGACCGGTACTTCATTTTATCGACTCCGCAAGGATGAAAGGGGCAAAGTTAACCTCGGTCGGACATGATTTACAGCATATAGTTACGTCCCTTTACGCTCCGAGTTTAAATCTGACCAAAGTTTGCCTTTCATCCTTACTGGGTCAATAAAATAATGTACCAGTAATGCATTGGGGTTGATTTGATCGGCTTTCCCTTCTCTCAAAATTGTTGTCCTGGTGCCTAAATCAGAAGCTATTATTATTATTATTATTATAGCAGTAGCATTTGAACACCTGACTAATTGTATATATCAGTATAAGCTTATCACACACAGTGGTGGTGAGAAACTCTCAAGAGAGCTTGACAACAGGTCTTCAGAGAAGAAACGCCCACCTCAAGCGAGTATTTCGGCCCTTATATAATATATTGGAGTTCATTCATCCATGTGTGTGCATGAGTACAAACATAAGATGTTTATAAACAACAAACTCATCAAGTCCAGTACACACAACATCTAACTACAGCAAATGTAGGCAATTGTAACAGTGGTGTGAACTTGACACATTCTCTTACAACACATTTAACCCATTCATTACCATATTTATAATAATAGACACTGTCTATGATTTTCAAATAATTTTGAAAATAATCCAGAATTTGGAGGGATTTATTAATGTAACTAACTTACTCATTATTAACCCTTTAGCATTTAAAAGATTAGCGTTAACCTTTTAACATTTACATTTACATCTAAACCCATGCTAGGAGCAGATAGACGTTAAACGATGATGATGATGATGATGATGATGATGACTCTATATTTACTATTGTATTTTTGCAGTAAAGTCTTTATCTTACATAATTATCTCGCATAATATCGAATTTATGAGATTTTGCTATTATTTATTTTTGAATAATACCTTAACATCAGTATGAGTGGCCGGTTACAGCTGGCTTGAGAGTGAGAGAATAATAGCTGGATAAGACCGATTTAAATGCTAAAGAGTTAAACTTATGTTTGGAGCAACCCTAATAGTTAAACATTAACCCTTTAACATTTACATTACTCTATATTTACTATTATATTTTCATGATAAAGGCTTTATCCCACATGATTATCTCACATAATATCGAATTTATGAGATTTTGATATTATTTATTTTGAGAACAATACCTCAACATTAGTATGACTGACCAGTTGCGGCCGGTTACAACTGGTTTGAACAGAAAGAGGTGAGAGAATTCTGGCCGGATATGGGCGGTTTAAATACTAAAGGGTTAAGATGGAAGATTTTCAAATAACTTTTAAAATCCCAATTATATTTCACAAACAAGTTATACAATGATGGAAATATGAAAAAAAAAAGAAGATAAAAACAAAATTAAGTAATGAAAAAAGGTGGGAAGGGGTAAAGAAGGGCAGATTTGTCTGTATAGGAAGGAAAGTAGAGGAAAGAACTATCAAGAATTTGGAGGGATTTAACCATTTAGTATTTGCATCACCCTATATATATACTATTGTATTTTTGTGGTAAAGGCTTACATAATTATCTCACATATCGAATCTATGCGATTTTGAGAATACCTTAACATCAGTATGAGTGGCCAGTTGCAGCCGATTTGAACAGAAAGAGGTGAGAAGATTCTGGTTGGATATAAATGGTTTAAATGCTAAAGGGTTAAAGTATTTAATAATTATTAAACTTGTGTTTGAAACAAACATAAAAGTTTCTTACATAATATTAAGATGAAAGATTTTCAGATAGTTATAAGTAATTTAAAATGAGGTTTGTATTATAGAACAAAAGGTAATTGCAGGTAGTTTGGGATTAAAAGGTTAAGAGGGAAAAATAGGAGGGTGCAGGGAGGTTTGAGAGATTCCTGTAGGTACTGAGATTGATGGTTAACTGCAATCATGTGATCAAAAGAATCCCAGCTGTAAAGTAAGGTCTGATTTGAGGGATATTCAGCAGCTATTTCTGGCAATGAAAAGTCTCCCGCATAGGATGTGTAAATTGTCATAGTGGCATTTTGTTGCACAACAAAATTAAATGGCTGCTTTCCTCCTCACATTCCTTTATACATGGATAATTAACACATATGTGTGTATGTATGAATGTGTGTATGTATGTGTGTACTCAGTTTTTTCTCTCCTTCTCTCTCTCATACACACAAACACACACACACATCTATATAATAATTGTTTCTACTTTTGGCACACGGCCAGTAATTACCCAGTACATTACTGGTACTTTATTTTATCGACCCCGTAAGGATGAAAGGCAAAGTTAACCTCGGCGGGATTTGAACTCAGAATGGCAAGGGCCGTAACTCTATGTGTCAAAGCATGGCGTCCGACCCTCTACCGATACTGCCACTCCACCACACATATTTATAATAATAAATGTGAAAACTAAAATCCAAAGAGGGTTCAATAAAGGTGAAAGCAGCGATTCTTTGCTTAAACTTTAATCTGTTCTTATGTGTGTGTGTGTGTGTGTGTGTGTGTGTGTGTGTGTGTGTGTGTGTGTGTGTGTGTGTGCGCGTGCGTGTTAGGAATATTCAGGGGGCTGATAGATGAGCTCTTGCCAGTACAACAGCTAGTTCCAGACTCAGCTAGTCTGGAGCTGAACTAACTGTTGAAGCAGCAAGAGCTCAGCTGTCGGGCCCCGACTCTTTCTAATATAGCCATACTCTACTACGCCAAGTATTGAGTACTCTGTTGAGTACGTGTCTATGCTGCCATGAGTTGGACATCAGCGGTACAGCTCTCTGGGTAGGTCAGAGGGTTATAATTTGCTTGTAAATTCCAATTCCACCCACACACAAACTGGGATGACTGGCAAGAGAGGGGTCATGAGTATGTTCCAGTGCATGTGCAGTGTGGGCAAGCCAGGAGAGGTATTCTGTATATCAGTAATCCAATGTAGTGTGCGAAAGGGAGTACTGCAATGGTATAAACATGTGATACACGAGACAGATGATAGCTGTGTAAGAAGGTGTAGAGAAATTGTAATTTTTTAACCTTTCTCTCTTTTACATCATTCCTTTGGACTCTACCACACCTGATATATAATCATGACTTTATACTTATCAGTTCCTTTGATATTATACTGCCAAACCCCACCTATTGTCATTTCACCCATCGATTCATATATATTATTCCTACTTCTATAAAATAGACAGTCGAGTTAATGACCAAAGCTTGCCTTGTGCTGGTACCACAATGGGGTTAACCCGATACACTCTAAGGGGCTTTTAGGAAGGGCTTCCTGTAGTAAAATTCCATGCAAAAATAGGAGTTCAGAGGGCTATTTAGTCTTGACACAGATGCCAAAAAACAGGCCACCTCTACAGCTGTATCAAGAGCACATCAGTCTTTCAAGTGTTGGTAATGTGACAAAAAAGCACCAGGTACTCTCTGTAAAGTGGTTAGTGATACAAAAGGTAACAAGTCATAAAAACCTTGCCAAACAAAGTATGGAGAGGTCGCTTTATATGTGTCAAAAACAAGATGATTTCCCTAGTGCTGGTGCCACAATAAACTGTATGGTGTATTCTGTAGAAATGTATGTAAGTTGCTGCTCCTAATGCACCAGAAAGGTCAGTAGCTCCTAT
>OZ024745.1:128646719-128654219 GCA_964016885.1 Eledone cirrhosa
TGTGTATAAATATATATATATATGTGTGTGTGAGTGTGTGTAACGTTAATAAACACTATAATTAATCCTTTTTCCTCCCCACACTTTAATGGGATTACCTGTAAATCCCATTGAAAACGTCTGCCAACTTGAAAAGTATCAATGGCATTCCAGTTAGCTAGTTAATACACACTAAGCTACACTATATATATATGTGTGTGTGTGTGCATATGTGTATATATATACACACACAGACACATATACACATGAATGCACAGATAGTACACAGAAATATGCACAATACTATGTGAAAAAGTATAAATATTATACACACACACACACACACAAACAAATACACACACATACATGTGAATACACAAGATAGCACACAGAAATATACAGAATATTGTGTGTGAATCAATATATACATGTGATTTAATGTATGTATGTGCACATATACTGACGTGCACATAGAAGCATCTGTTGTATTGGTTGAGAAGAACCTCACTGAAAAATCTACATTGTTGTTGATATAGTTGAGGTTGTCACCAATGTTCCTGATGATGCTGACCACACAGAATCTAAAGTATAGTGAATGCAACACCTTTGTCCCGTAGACACATACTACCCCAAGCAGTCCTTTGAAAACACACACACAGAAATTACCAAGCTAAAATATTAATTGTAAGGGGAAGGGATAGGAAGCAAAGTTTGTGACACTCTCACCAAGAGAGATATGTTAATAAGGTCAACAATAATAATCCTTAGCCCCACCAGTGATCTATCATTAACCTTACAAAAAAAAAAAAAAAAAAAAAGAGGGCATGAGATTTAGATTGGTAGCCCAATACATCCCTTCTTCTTACTCTGATCCCCAATTTACTAATCCCCCACCACTAGCTCAACAGTCAAAAACAGTGTTTATGTAGCACTTAAGAAAGACATGTATATGTTTTCTATATGCAAGCAACAAACAGCAGCAGTAAGAGAATGGTCCCAATTGGTGATTCAACTCCACCACCATCACACAACAATATCTTCTATATAAGGGGTCTCTGCACTGAATATGGCCACATTAACCCTTTCACAACCCTATTAAAGGATTTACTAGAATTATTAATTATTCCATTATTTGATTGGTACTTTATTTTAACAACCCTGGAAGGCTGAAAGTCAAAGTTGACCCGGCAGGATTGTAAAAGGTTATAACTAAATGCGCAATAGGATAAGGAAGTCAACAGACATAGGTAGCATGAAAGAGCAAAGTCAACCAGGTTATGGTACTTCTGGAAAGTAACATGCTATGTGTTTTCACCTTTTACCAATATCAGACAGTGGAACTGTAGTAAATCTGCTGATTGTCATTACATGTTGAAGATATGCATCACTGGAGCATTCTCTAACAGCATGCATGTCATCGATTGAGGAATATGCTAGCAATTATTGTTTTATGTGGAGGTTATGTATATTTTTGCAGCATGCAAGTCATCTATTGAGAAATATGCCTACCAATTGCCATTATACGTGGAGGTTAAGCACCATTGGAGCATATTCTCACAGCATGCATGTCATCCATAGAGGAATATGCCTAGCATTGGTTATTACATGTAGCAGCTATACATTTTCTAGTGACATGCAAGTCACCCATTGTGGAATATGCCTAGCAACACAACCAAGTGGTGAGTATTCTTGCTGATGCACTAAAGCAGTGAAGCTGCATCAATGCAATGAAAATCAATAGAAAGATATATCCTGTTGTTTTCTACAGGGAGAATGAAACAACAGAGGAGTGCAAACTAAGAAAGTTGTTACCCAAGTATCTGCTTCAACATCTACTGCAATATCATAGCAGCACCCTTAATATACTGGTACTACGTAACCCAGTACAACCTGCTTCATGATCTGCTGAGGAGGGTAAGTGGAACCCCAGCAGCATGAAAAAAAACATGAGCTGTTAAAAGGGAGGATTAACTCCTCAGTCAATGACTATACACCCAAACGATGGGTTAACCCTTTAACATTTACATTACTCTATATTAACTATTATATTTTCACACTAAAGGCTTTACCTCACATAATATCAAATCTATGAGATTTCGATGTTATATATTTTAAGAACAATACCTTAACATCAGTATGAGTGGCCAGTTGTAGCCAGTTTGAACAAAAAGAAGTGATAGAATTCTGGCCAGATATGGCCTATTTAAAATGCTAAAGGGTTTATTAGCATCACTAACCTGCTATTGGCAGAGTGTGGTGCGTATGGCTACACCCCTGATATGACCAAAACCAAACAGAAAGTAGTGGAGGTCAACCAGGGAGGAGTTCCTCCAACAGGAGTTCCTCCAACAGGAGTTTGAAGGCCCTGGATTGAATTGCATTCGACAAAAATATTACTGATTGTTGAACTGACAGTGTCTTACATGTGCAAGTAGACACATAAAAGATGAACCTAAAATGTCTTTTATTGTAGTCTTGAGTTGACCAATGTATTTTGAGTGGATATGTCAAATGAAATCATCATCATCATCATTTTACATCTGCTTCCTGTGCTGTCATGAATTGGACGGGTAATTCTGGTCAATTTTTATTTGGAACTATTGTGGTTTTGAAAGGGTTATAGTGTAATGCAATAGAAATAGACAGATATAAATAGACAGCCACACATTGAAGATGGTAAGGATAAGAGAGACTGAAATAACACCCTGAGTGAATGACCCTGTAGCTGCGATCTGTTGGTCTCAAGGGTTTCAGAATTATTGGCAGAATATAGAAAATCAGCTGGCTTCTTTGAAAGAATAGTAAAGTGAAGTAACACTGAGCATACGGTGAAATGGCAGTTTTAACACTAATCTTCTACTTTTAAATTCAAATCCATTGCAGGTATTTTATTTTATTCTATCCACCCTGATTGAACAGTTCACTTAGTAAACAGGAAGAGATATCAAACATTTTCAGGTGGTAGTGAATGATCACTTGTGAAAAGCAGTGTCCTCTTCTAAGAGGGCAATTTACTCCCTGTTCATTGGATGTTGAAGCGAACTGACCCCCATGGTCAAGGAAGTTTGTGAAAGGACTGGCTTAAACCTCAATCCTACAAAAATACATCCAACAAACAATTCAAAAATTCCAGTTCCAGCATCAGCTATTTTGTCAAACACATCCTACACACAAAGTAAACGTCAACTAGTTTGATCCTACACACACACAGTAAACATCAGCTATTTTGTCAAACACATCAAACACACAGTAAACATCAGCTATTTTGTCAAACACATCAAACACACAGTAAACAGCAGGTATTTTATCAAACACATACACACAGAGAAAACATCAGCTATTATATCAAACACACACACACAGTAAACATCAGCTATTATATCAAACACATACACACAGTAAACATCAGCTATTTTGTCAAACACATCATACAAACATTAATAAAGATATGTAAATCCTTCTATAGTCTACTGTTTGATTTTTGTTTTGTACCCCCCCCCCCCCCCCCCCATCCCCCCAATTAAATAACTTATGTGATAAAAGTCTCAGGAATAGGTTTTTGAAAACTTTTAGAACTTTCTTTCTTTCTACTGCCTGAAGAGTTAGTTTTGGAAACTCTTGACAAAGAGAGGGAGAAAAGAAGAGAGAGAGAGACAGACAGTAGGACAGACAGAGAGGCAAACAGACAGACAGAAAGAGAGACAGAGAAGTGATATAGTTAGCTGAATGATTTCTTTAAAAACCTAAACAATTGTGTGTGTGTGTGTGTGTGTGTGTGTGTGTGTGTGTGTGTGTGTGTGTGTGTGTGTGTGTGTGTGTGTCCGTCCATACTCAAGTATGTTGTGTGTCTTTATTAATACTTTGGAAATAACTAGTAAGATTAGTGGCATTTAGCCAAGTGTGTGAGTGTGTGAGAGCATAGGTGTGTGAGTGCGTGAGAGCATACGTGTGTGGATCTTTGCAAATGAGTAGCTGTGTAAAAAGAAACTTATGTAACTAAAAGTCTTCGGACACTGCTTTCTATTTATACTGCCACCACTACCTCCTCCTCCTCCTCCTCCATTATTAAAAACTTTACCAATACTGTCAACATTATCTCCACTCCCACCACTGCTACCACCACAACTGCTACCACCACTACTACCACCACAACTACTATTACTGCCAACATCATAGCAAAACTACTACAACCACCAACGCTAAACCAAGAAATTTTCTTTGGATATTCATCAAGCAGGCTTCTCTCTCTCCCTCCCTCTCCCATTCCATCCCTCTCTCCCTCACCTTCTCTTACTCTGTCCCATACCCTTTCCCTCCCACTCTCTCTGTGTCATACAATTATCCAAACATTTTAAATGATCCTACACACAGATATATAACTTCACTTGACAAACAGAAAAGAAAAGAGACAGACAGACAGACAGGCAAACAGACGGTTATAATGACAGATAGATAGAGGAAGTGGAGTGAGAGTAATGCAACAGGAGAGAGGAGGGGGAGAGAGGGAGAGAAAGAGTGAGAGAGTGAGAGGGGTGAGAGAGAGTGAAAGAGGGAGGGTGAGAAAGAGAGAAGTAGGGAGGGAGAGAGAGAGAAAGAGAGAGAAGTAGGGAGAGAGAGGGAGAGAGAGAGAGAGAGAGAGAGAAAGAGAGAGAAGTAGGGAGAGAGAGGGAGAGAGAGAGAGAGAGAGAGAGAGAGAGAGATAGAGAAAGAGAGAGAAGTAGGGGGAGAAGGGAGGGGGAGTGAGAGAAGTGGGGGAGAAGGGAGGGGGGAGTGAGAGTGAAGTGGGGGGGAAGGGAGGGGGGAGTGAGAGTGAAGTGGGGGAGAAGGGAGGGGGGAGTGAGAGTGAAGTGGGGGGGGGGGGGGTGAGAGAGATAGAGAGGATATAAGTAGAGGAGAAGAAAGTTTTCAGCTCCTAACGAACTCAGCAGAGCAGAGTACTAATTAAGGTGACATTCCATATCCTCAGGTCATGAAGAGGGGATACAATCAAACACACAATTACACAAGCTAGGATCACACTCTAAATAATCGTGGGCAGGTAACAAAATCAATACTGGTTCAAACCTTGCACAAGTCACTGTCTTTATGTATATACACAACACACAAAAACAAGATGGTGTAGGGCAGAACAAAGGAGAGACACAAAAAAATAAAAACCTAGCCACTGAGGAGGTCACAGAATGTGTGACGAAAGAGCTTTGACAATATATAAACAACCTTCCAGTTATCGAACCAACCAGCCAACCTACCGGAAACTTACAATAAATTGAAGTGAAAACCAACAGGTGCGTGTGTTTTTATTGGTAACCCAAAATATAACAATATCTGCTTCAACACACGTTTTTAAGTGCATTTTGATAAAGAGTCCAATTAAAGTCCAATATTCAATGTATTTATTATATAATTTTGAACAAGTTTATTATTTCTTTGCAGCCTGGTAACAAATGATCAACGGGCAGAGTGAGAGTGGAGAATGGTTATGAATGTTTGATCATAGGTGTGTTGGTTAGAGCTGACCTAAGTCTAAACATCCACAAACAATGCAATCTGCTTTCCCTTCTCTTTACCATATTAAATTTGAAGTTCACACTCTGCTAATGTTCTGAGTACCTTATTAACTGTGGTTACTCCTGATTTAACTCTAGATTTACACACACACTCACACACTGCCCAACCCTTCAATCTTTCTAATTTCTCATTCTTTCTTCTGATGAAAGTTCTAAAGCAGCTTTTTCAAGGATCAGTGCTTAGCTCGTTGATTTTATGGTGTGAAGCATACCTGGATACAACACTGTTCTTCACCGGTCAACATTACCAGGTGATCTGTCAGTTACTTAATATGCTAGTAGCTTGGTGAACTGATAGTGGATGGATTTGAACTGAAGACTCAGGCCAGTGATCCAATATTTTCACCACTTGGATATTTTGTTTCTATGTGCTGAGAATCGTCAGAGCAATGGATACAACAGTTAAAAGCCATGTTAGGCCTCTTGCAAGGGAGAACATAATTGCGACACAAAAACAGATGGTTGTGTGTATGTGCATACGCATGCATGTGTGTGTTGTAGATATGTCCAAAATATGTCAACATGGTTAAACATATTTGGAGATGGCCAAATTGTCAATGTTATCACACCATCCCATCATCATCATCGTTTAACATTTGTTTTACCTGCTAGCGAAGGCTGGATGAGATGGCTCAGATCAGTCAGTGCTCAAGCGGTGCCACTGACATCCAAGTGGGCCAGGGGATGGACATATGATCCTATGTTCTACTGCTCCTTTGTTTGGCAGGTTCAAGCAGTGCCACTAACATCCAAGTGGGCCAGGAGCCTGACATATGATTCTATACTCTACTGACCCTTTATTTAGCATGTTTTACCTTCTTATCACATCACAAACCACTTTACCAAGTGTACTGGGTATGCTATTGTCCAGATCACTAATCCATCCAGTTCACCACATGAAAGCATGATTAATGTTTAAAACATAATCACTTTACTCTTGGGTCCTAAATAATTGGTCGGGATTGGGAAAAAAAAATCTGAAAAATTAATAAATGTGGGATGGAAAGGGTGTGGGGGCATTTGAGACCTAAGATTACGTACCAAATAAAGGAGGGGAGGGGGAGATATATTTGAGACCTAAGAGTGCGTACCAAATAAAGTTTGGCAAACCTGCAGCTTCAACATATTTTACCTAATTAATATTTATCAGACACCAAACCTATTCAGTTTGATTATTATATTAGCCCATATAGTTCATGTGGCAATTACATAGTCTACCTGAAATCCAAGAAAGCTTTTGAATGTAATCAATTGCAGGGATATCATTCCATAGTGACAAACAATATTGGATACATAACCCTAATATTATTGATTTTGCACACATAATGTTTATAAACAGTAAATGTGCTTTCACACACTGAACATATTCTTTTTTTTCCCCTCATCAATCAATACAACACTTTATGCCTTGACATTTTGCCTACATTCATACACACACACATATATATATATATATATATACATATATACATACACATATATACATATATAAATATACAAACATATATATATATATATATATATATATGTGTGTGTATATACACAACATATATACATATATGTTTGTGTTTGTGTGTGTGTGTGTGTGTGTATGTGTACACATACAAAATCATATCTTTGTGTGTTTGTGTGGAATGGCTGAGTGACCAGTAAACTAGATAAGGAATCAATATGTTAGCAGTTTGTATCCTGTCACCAGCAATTGTGTTGTGTGTCTGCAACGAAGACACTTAACTCTCTAATGGCCTAGCTAGCTCATTTAGCCATAAATAGGCGGCGGTGGTGGTGGTGGTGCAGCAGAACAGTAGCACTGCATGATCAATGAATGTGAATGCTTCCCATTAGCTTGCAGTGCTGAATATAATCCCCCCCCCCCGTCCCGTCCCGTCCCACCCTCCTACAATGCATAGTAAACATTTTCCAAAGTCATTAACATAGTGAGTAGCAATTTCCA
>OZ024745.1:128659219-128661719 GCA_964016885.1 Eledone cirrhosa
GGTTTCAGGAAACTAGACGATCCTTACAGAAATGTCCAGCCCGTATATTATATATACATATAAGGATTGAACAAGTTCTAAACTAGTTAGACAACCGATAATTGGGATAGTAGAGTATGATTATATTAGAAAGAGTATATATATATATAGATATATATATATAATCGTATCGCTTCAGACTCGCCGGTGATCTTGTATGTTCAACGAACGAAACAGCATTATTATGTAATCTGTTTACGTCACACACCACACATACACATATATACATATACACACTAGTGGTTGTGTATATGGACTGTTTCACACAACAAAGTGCAATAGAACTCGAGATAGCCAAACGAAGTAGCATTAACGTGCTTTGTGATTTTACGAAAGGACAAAATAAAATCTATATGTATATGTGTGTGTGTTTATATATATATATATGTGTGTGTGTGTGTGTGTGTGTATGGTTGTAAACTGTAAAGAAACCTCCAGCTATATATATATATATTAAAATAACAGATTAAAGTTTAAGCAAAGAATCGCTGCTTTCACCCTTAACGGGATCTTCTGAAAGCAGCGATTCTTTGCTTAAACTTTAATCTGTTATTTTAATAAATATTTGCTCTACGGTTCTTATATATTTGATATATATTTATCCTTATCCAGCCCTCTTTGGATTTTAGTCTTCAAATTTATTATTATTACTATATATATATGCAAAAGTTCTATTTATAAATATAGTTTCCATTTATTTAATATCGTATATATATATATATATTTGAATACAAGCAATAACAGGAAAAGTAGAACTACATAATTGATGGTATTAATAATTTCTTTTATTTGCCTCATTAATAATAATTACCCAGTACATTACTGGTACTTTATTTTATCGACCCCGTAAGGATGATGCAAGGCTAACCTCGGCGGGATTAATAATAATAATTGTTTGTACATTTAGCACAAGGCAGCCTGCAATTTGAAGGGAAGGGGAAAGTCGATTAAATCGACCCCAGTGCATTACTGGTGCTTTATTTTGTGGGCCCCTTAAGGATGAAAGGCAAAGCTAACCTCGGCGGGATTAATAAAAAATAATGATTTTTTTTTGTCTTTATTGACCTACCACATAGGGGACAATACAAACAGACAGGCGATAATAACTGTTTCTACTTTTGGCACAAGGCCATCAATTACCCAGTGTATTACTGGTACTTTATTTTATCGACCCCATAAGGATGAAAGGCAAAGTTAACCTCGGCGGGATTTGAACTCAGAATGGCAAGGGCCATAACTCTATACGCATGGCGTCCGACCCTCTACCGATAGGCGATAATAATGGTAATTGTTTTTATACTTAACGAAGGTTTCGTATATATTATAGTAGATAGATAGATAGATAGACAGATAGACAGACATATAAAGCAGATATATACATAGAGTGAGAACAAGGAGATAGATAGATAGATATCTTTCTTTATTTGCCACAAGGGCGTACAAGAGACATTACAAGACGTCGCGGTGGGGGTTTTACATATAGATAGATAGACAAATGGATAGATGTATAGACAAGAGACAAGACGGGCAAGATAGATAGTTAAATTTAAAAATAAAATAACCTGATCGGGAGGAAGATACATATGAGGGTAGTTGGTAAAAACCAACCAGAGAATGGGCGAGGGTCGGTTCACGAAAGAGAGACACTACAAAAAGAATCGGAACGAAATAGTGCAGACAACGCGGAAAAATGAGAATTGAATAGTCATCATAAATATTGAACTGATCGGGTTATTCAGTACACTGTCGCTTGATATATTGGTGGGTACGTACTTTAGTGGTGAATGTGTTTGTCACGGTGGAAAGAGAGAGAGGGAATGAATGGATTCATATATAAATACATTAGTCACAGATAGAGATATAAAGAAGATAAGATTGACAAAGAGATAGATGAGGTAGGCAAGTAGATAGACGGGTAGATGAATAGACAGACGAAGGTGTGTTCGTGTCTGTGTCTGTACATATATAGGTGTGTATGTGTGTGTGTAAGTATACATAGGTGTGTATGTGTATGGATATATAATGCTGATTTAAGCAGAACTAAATCTATCAATTTATTCACATTAAACATTGAATATTCATCATATTGGGGACTGTGGTTACAGTAGAGAGGGAAAAGGAGAGGGTGGAAGGAGAGACAAGGAAAAGATGAGAATGGAAAGAGAGACAAGGAAAAGATGAGAATGGAAAGAGAGACAAGGAAAAGATGGGAATGGAAAGAGAGACAAGGAAAAGATGGGAATGGAAAGAGAGACAAGGAAAAGATGGGAATGGAAAGAGAGACAAGGAAAAGATGGGAATGGAAAGAGAGACAAGGAAAAGATGGGAATGGAAAGAGAGACAAGGAAAAGATGAGAATGGAAAGAGAGACAAGGAAAAGATGAGAATGGAAAGAGAGACAAGGAAAAGATGAGAATGGAAAGAGAGACAAGGAAAAGATGAGAATGGAAAGAGAGACAAG
>OZ024745.1:128674219-128679219 GCA_964016885.1 Eledone cirrhosa
ACAATATATAATACATAGAAATTGAACGAAGACTGCGTTACACTGTCTTATTTAATCAGTAACGTAATCCATACATTAAAAAAGATGATATTATATATAAACTGCATTAGGAGAAAATTAGTGACAGAAAATTAATATGTTTATTTAAGCGATGGCCAACCGGAAGTGTTGATATTTCAGAAATTTTAAAGAAGTGAATCTTTAAATAAACAAAATATATTTAATCAACAGCCACGAAATTTAGTAGATAAATTATATAATATTCATTCATTATTTATTCAAAGTAATCCAACTTATTTTACTAATGGGATAACAAATTATAAACCGTACGCAGTCCCGCGCTCCTTACTTTATTATAGTTTAGATTTATGTCTATGTCCAATCTTTGCTAGAAGGAAGAACGGGCGTTAAATGACGATGTGTGTGTGTGTGTGTGTGATGAAATATATATGGGGTTGTAAGAAGACTTGAAGAGATCCCAAATGTGGAAGCAAAGCCTAGAATTGAGAAGCCCTAAAGTATAACTAGCAAAGAGAAAAGCTTCATTTAGCCGGAATGAAGACAGAACTCTAATGCTATTGTGTTATTCATACTATTTGGGACCAGGTAGAATTTTTATGTAGTGTACTCATTGTAAACAATGGGTGCACAATGTGTGGTTGGATCATCGGCTGGCAAACAGAGGTGAAAGATTCCCTACGTTGCTGACGTACAAATTTAAGAAGCCTTGTGAAATAAATTATTTTAAATGCTCAGAAAGCTATCGTTAAGAAGTTGATAGCTTCAGTTACCGAGATAAACCAATTAATGGTGGGAGCAGTTCCAAAGGCAATGTGTAGCCAGAGTAAAAATGGGTTGAAAGAAAATGTTCAGGGAGGTATTATGTTGGAAATAAAGGGATTATCTCTCCGCGTGAAGACATATTCTGTTTTCGTACGAAGTGTGATGTTTGTTGCACTGTAGTGAAGCATAAACAAGACGTACGGAATCCAGACAGAAAAGAAGCGAGCATGCTCTGTTGGGTGTGTAATGTCGGTATGCATGAACGACAAGGCACAAATGAGCTGAGAGATAAAACACTGGGTATAAGAGGAATCAGATGTGGCGTGTATAGAGAAAAGACTGCTGGTAAAGACAGGTGAAGGAAATGGGGGCTGACAGTTGGATTAAAGTGCTGAGTGATCCAAGTGGAATGAGTGTGTATAAGAGGAAGAACGAGGTAGGGTGGAAGTCGGTCCTAGAAGGTTGAACTACAGGAAAAGAGGTGACAAAGGAAGGCAACAAGTGGCAGAACTGCTGGAGATGGTTTGTTCCCCCACACACACACACATTTGAAATATAGTCGTTCAAAGGCAAATGACTATTTGTCAATCACATTAAACAATTAGCCGAGGATATCAGGCACAGTGCACAAAACACCTGGAGACGATAAAAAGTAGACAGGTGGTATTTTACCTAACTTTATCAACAATTATTTAAAGCGATCGATTATCAAGTCATTCTATATATATATATATATATATATATATATATATATATATATATATAAGAAAAAAAATATTGAAATATGTATGCGTATATATATACACACACACACACACATATTTCAAGATATATATATATATATATAAAGTAAAAGTAAACTCGATAAAACACAGAGGTATATTTCAAGAAAATAATTGTTCCTACTTTAGGCACAAGGCCAGCAATTACCCAGTGCATTACTGGTACTTTATTTTATCGACCCCATAAGGATGAAAGGCAAAGTTAACCTCGGCGGGATTTGAACTCAGACTGTAAAGGGACGTAACTATATTTCAAGAAAATAATAATCTTTAAATATACCAGTTTTTCCACATATAATCTTTGATCTGCATGGAAATTCTACCCCCTTTTCAACTGTGTGTGTGTGTGTGTGTGTGTGTGTGTGTGTGTGTGTGTGTGTGTGTGTGTGTGTGTGTGCGTGCGTGCGCGCGCACAACAATCTTAAATACTAGGGCTTCTACGTGGTCTATCGGCGTATTAGAAACGACGGTAAATAACTAATCCTATCCATCCTTTTTACGAGAATGACACACTGGATAATGTAGTCCTTGATAAACTATACGTTAAGAGAGAGAGAGAGAGAGAGAGAGAGAGAGAGAGAGAGAGAGAGAGAGAGAGAACGTGTTGGTCAAGAAATTGTTTTGATAATTGGTCTGCTTGATCAACATTAGCCTAGGGCTAAACGAGAACCAACATCTATCAAACAAGAACCAACACACCCTTATAAATTAATTATCAAGCAACGAACGCACCCTTTCCTACTGGTAAATACGTGCGGGATCTTATAAACGAAAGATGGAGGAAGGAAAGACCAGAGTGAGTGTGTATCTTTGAATCCAAGTATGTATGTATGTATGTATGTATGTATGTATGTATGTATTTACACTCCTACCTTCACGTGGGTGCCTGTGTCATTATATGTTGTGAGAAAATGAATACACGCGACATTACCCTATGTGAGAATTGTAAGAGAATATATATTAAATAAAAGCCGTGTGTGCATAAATACACACACATTTTATATATATATATATATATATATATATATATATATAGGAAAAAGTATGACCCCGACGGCAGAGCTCAAGCCGTTTCGACGGCTATTTCAGTCCAGAAATAGCCGTCGAAACGGCTTGAGCTCTGCCGTCGGGGACATACTTTTTCCTATTACCCACTCTACTACCCTAAGTATTGAGTACTCTGGTGCGTTATGGTCCATCTGGTTCCTTACCACAATTCCTTTCGTTATATATATATTACATACACACACTGTAGCACAAATCTGGTAAAAATATCCAAGGGTTTAGAGCACTCAATCCATATAGGGCGAGTTAAGTATAATTATATATATAGAGAGAGAGAGAAAGTACACACATTATATTGATATATCATAAGAAACTATATGTAAACTATACAAAAATTATAGACATACTATCCTATATGACTCCTACATTAACACGTTTAATGCAATAGCGGAACTATTACCATACTATATACTAACTATCATACATTCATATAGTAATAACCCACTACGTTTTGTATATGATATCTATAAAATTAACCACACATTTTCTGTATACAATATCCATAGTTATGATGATTACTGTAGTTACGTCTGGTTGGGGTTTGGGGGTTATTACAATAAGGAGGGCAAATACACAATTGTAGCCTATTGGGTTGACCCAAGCTGGGTGAGTGGTGTGTATATAGTATGGTAGATCGTGGGAGATTGGCATAGTCTATCAGGTTGACCCAAGCTGGGTGAGTGGTATGTATATAGTATGGTAGATCGTGGGAGATTGGCATAGTCTATCAGGTTGACCCAAGCTGGGTGAGTGGTGTGTATATAGTATGGTAGATCGTGGGAGATTGGCATAGTCTATCAGGTTAACCCAAGCTGGGTGAGTGGTGTGTATATAGTATGGTAGATCGTGGGAGATTGGCATAGTCTATCAGGTTGACCCAAGCTGGGTGAGTGGTATGTATATAGTATGGTAGATCGTGGGAGATTGGCATAGTCTATCAGGTTAACCCAAGCTGGGTGAGTGGTGTGTATATAGTATGGTAGATCGTGGGAGATTGGCACCACATGAGTGTAGCTATGGATACCACATGCTGAGTGGTATGTAACCAAGACCATGACACAATCATCCACGTGGTTTGAAGAGTATAGGTAGTATATTTATTAATAATGGTTTCGCATCGCATGTAGACACAAGGGGTGTAGAGGGAAAGTGGATTAAATTAACCCCAGTACTTTATTTTAGGGTACTTTATTTTATCGACCCCGTAAGGATGAAAGGCAAAGTTAAATAATAATAATCGTTTCTACTTTTGGCAAAAACTAACCTCGGCGGGATTTGAACTCAGAACGTAAAGAGTAATAATTGTTTCTACTTTAGGCACAAGACCAGCAATTACCCAGTGCATTACTGGTACTTTATTTTATCGACCCCGTTAGGATGAAAGGCAAAGTCAACCGTAAAGGGTAATAATGATTTCTGAATTAGACACAAGGCCAGGAATTTTGGAGGAGGGGAAAGTCGATTAAATCGACCCCAGTGCGTGACTGGTACTTTACCTTATCGACCTCAAGAATGAAAAGCAAAGTTAAATAATAATAATAGTAATGTGCTTATTGTAGCTGATCCCTCCTACTAGCAAGGGACACATTGTCAAATGTGTAGCTATATGGTATCACCAACCTATGTGGAGTGCAGCCATAGACATGCGTTGAATAAAATTGGGGTGGAAGGAGAATAGCGTGCAGAATGAGGTTTGTTGACAGCGATGTGTAAGCATGTTGTGTAGTAGCTATGGCAAGATCCACGTGGTGTGTAGTCATGGATACACGATCTGAAGAGGTGTGTATGTGGCTAGTGTGGTATGTAAGGACGTGTCAAGTATGTAGTATCCAGAGTCATAATATTCGGCAGCTGTTATTTAAATTCCAAGCCAGCTTTGATTGAATATCATCACAGTCAAAAGTATTCCAGCCATAATCACCTAGACATTTGAGTACACGGTGTATCTAGGACTACATAATCTAATGCATTCTCCCCGTGCCCCCTTAGTTTGTTAAGAGGGTAGGGTGTGATTTAAGTTCCACAAGACAACCAGTCTCCTATCCACCATGATATATTTACAGAAAGTAAATACAAAAACTGAAATGTGAACGAAGTCCTATCGATCGGCAAGCAGGAAACAGCAGTGGTAAACAGGAAACACACACACACACACACACACACACACACACACACAAATATTATAGCAAACACGCGTACAAAGAAGTAGTAAAATATCCATATATACACACATATATATATATACTTCTTAGGGTAAACATTGATGCAATTCAATTCAATATATATATATATATATATATATATATATATATATATATATATATATATATATATATATATATTGCGTGCACGTATAAATACACACATAGT
>OZ024745.1:128697827-128702827 GCA_964016885.1 Eledone cirrhosa
GGAGTGATGGAAGCAAATTAGTCCAATCATATAAAGGTTGATTGGCTTCATATTCTCAGAAAGTAGACCTACCTTATAAATGTGTCTATATAATTGTTTCTACTTTAGGCACAAGGCCAGCAATTACCCAGTGCATTACTGGTACTTTATTTTATCGACCCCGTAAGGATGAAAGGCAAAGTCAACCTCGGCGGGATTTGAACTCAGATCGTAAAGGGACGTAACTATGCTGGAAAGCATGGCGTCCGACCCTCTACCGATACTGCCAATCCACCGCTCTATATAATGTGTCTATATAACGTGATTATGTAAGGGTCTATACGACGTGATTATATAAGTGTCTATATAACGTGATTATATAATGTGTCTATATAACGTGATTATGTAAGTGTCTATACGACGTGATTATATAAGTGTGTCTATATAACATGCCTATATATTACGTGCCTATATAACGTGTCTATATAACTAAGATGGACGTTAAGTAGGTACAACGTATAAGTATGTGTCTACATTAGAAGTATGTCTTATACGTCAGATGAAATTTATATTGGCACAGCGTAGACCTTACGTCACACACACAGATCCTGGGTTAAAACGGGGGGTAACCACTGTTAATAAGGTACTCAATACATTAGTGGAGTGAAAACATCATATTTAATATAGAAATAACTTCTACAAGACTAGAACATTTTCCTACGAATGAACCGGTTCTAGTCCTGTAGCAGCCATTTATATATATATATATATATATATATATATATATATATATATATATATATATATATTAATTTATTCTCTACGGTTCTTATATATTTGATATATATTTTCCTTATCGAGCCCTCTTTGGATTTTAATCTTCAATTTTATTATTATTACTATATGTATATATATATGTATATATATATATATATATATATATATATATATACACATACAATTTAGTTTCAGGCATAGTTGTATATAGATATGTATTGGAATATATATATATATATATATATATATAAATTGCCTTGTCTGATGAACGAATGCGGACGTGTCTTGTATTCGTCTTATTCGGGAAACCTCTGGTAACGAGGTAATTATACTGTATTGTTTATTATACATTAAATATTTAGCTCTGTAACTTACATAGAGCACTCTTCATTCCTCTGACCTTTTCAATTTTCAACGAAAACTTCAATACCTATATATATATATATATACCTATATATATATATATATATATATATATATATATATATATATAATATATATATATATATATATGTGTGTGTGTGTGTGTGTGTGTATATATATTGAGAGAGAGAGAGAGATGTACCCATATACGGTATGTATGATTATCTATATAAGGTAGATGGACATTATGTGGGTACAAAGTTGTAAAACTAGATAGGGGGGGGGGGTGATTGAATTAAGACACGCCTGGTACCGCAGTTGAAAGGCCAGCCATGTAGGCAGTAAGGGTTTGAACCTGAAATGTATTGAGCAATAGTTGTAGCTAACACTAATACAGTTAGACAAATTGGAAAGGAAAACTATTTCTAACAGATGGCATATAGTTGGCTTCATCGAAGAAGTGTATGCCTGGCTTTGAGGAATATTGTCTTCTTATTCCAGCGGGACCCGTCAGATGCAACCGCCTCCAACTGATCCAGCTGGATCCCCAAGCGAGACCAGCCAAGTTCATGGATGTTATCCAACCATCTTGCTCAAGGTTTGCCTCTGGGTCTCCCGTCGCTTGGTTTGGCCCATAAAATCTGTCTAGCGATTCTTTCCGGAGGCATTCTAACCCTAACCACACGTCCATTGTATCGGAGCTGTGATCTCCCAATTCGTAAAAGTAACAGGTCTACTTGGAGTGACTCTCTGATCTCCAAGCTACGCACTTTATCGAGTAACGTTACTCCGCGGAGGAAACACATCTCGGTCATTACCCAAGATCAATGACCGGAGGTAAAGGTTGGCACCAATACCGAATATTGTACCTCGAAATTGCACCATGAAATAAAATACCGTTAGATATTTTGACTGATGCTCACACCTACCACCACCTAGCATAGTTGAGTTCGAATCCCGCCGAGGTCAACTTTGCCTTTCATCCATTTGAGGCCGAGAAAAAAAGGGTAATCAGACAAGAGTTCTTGACCCTGTGCTAATCAGGCGAAACTCCAGAGCAACAAGACTCACTATTCAGCTGTAATAAATGAACACACACACACACACACACACACACACACACACACACACACATATATATATATATATATATATATATATATATATATATATATATATATAAAACAAAGAAAGTGTGGTAAGGAACCAGGTGGACCATAACGCACCAGAGTACTCGATACTTAGGATAGTAGAGTGGGTAATAGGAAAAGAGTCAAGACCCCCCGACGGCTGAGCTCCGGCCGTTTCGACAGCTAGTTCCGAACAGTTCGGATCTAGCTGTCGAAACGGCCGGAACTCAGCCGTCGGGGGGTCTTGACTCTTTTCCTATATATATATATTGTTTCTATTTTTAGCACAAAGGCCAGCAATTATCCCAGCGTATTACTTGTACTTTATTTGATCGACACCGTAAGGAACTCGGCCAATGTGTGTGTTTTGTGCATTTTCTTTTCCTTTTAATGGTTTTAGTCATTAGACAACGACGATGTTAGGACACAGCCGTGATTTAGTTGATCATATTGACAAGTGTTTTAATGTTTCAAGTCGTGTGCTATGCTAATTTACTGGACAGACATAAACATCGTAAACACACAGACATAAACATCGTAAACACACAGATGTAAACATCAACAACACACAAACACTCGTATAGGGCGTGATTCTGTACTTTCGCCTCTCAAAATGTATTGGTCCACCATATATATATATATATATATATATATATATATATATATATATATGTGTGTGTGTGTGTGTGTGTGTGTGTGTGTGTGTGTGTGTGTGTGTGTGTGTGTGTAGAATTTGTTGTTAATTTGTTGGAATTCCGACAAACATAAATGCTTATAACTGATTTAGAGCACTCAACTGTTTAGTGGAGTAAATATGATGGATAAGTAGCGAGATATAAGTATTATATGTGAGTAGGAGAAAGTATAGAATAAATAAATAAATAAATAGTAATAACTCCAGAAAATTTATTGTTGAGTGCTTTTAATCTATTGTAAAACTACATTCATTGAATAATCAATAAACCTTGTTTAACATTTGGTCATATATATATATATTATATATATATTTACAGGGTATCCCAAAAAATGTATACATATTTATTAGAATGTTGTTAAAGTGTGTATACATTTTTGAGGGACACCCTGTATATAAGAGTGAAATATGTAAAAGAGAGAGGGGGTGTGAGATGTAAAATCCCGACCGCGGCACCAAGAGTACTCCAATGGTTGGTGGAACCTTTCGGTCTTAGCTTTAAAGACTCTCTCCTCCCCCTCTCGCTCTCTCTCTCTCTATATATATATATATAATATATATATATATATATATATATATATATATATATAATATATATATATATCTATATATATATATATATATAATATATATATATATATAAATATATATATATAAAACAAAGAGGGTGTGGTAAGGAACCAGATGGACCATAACGCACCAGAGTACTCAATACTTAGGGTAGTAGAGTGGGTAATCCGAACAGTTCGGATCTAGCTGTCGAAACGGCCGGAGCTCAGCCGTCGGGGTCCTGACTCTTTTCCTATATATAAACGTAATGTTATTACTCTAAGGACCTACCCTTATTGAGTGCTTTGCTACTCATTCCTTATTGTAGGTCGACTTTGCTTGGCTACAGCCAAAGCTTCAATTTTTCTAAGCTTCCACTTGTATATATATATATATATATATATATATATATGTATGTATGTATGTATATATGGAAAAAATGAAATTTCATTTCTCACTCTTAGTACGGCTGATACTTAAATATAAGTATGTACACGTACATACATATATGTATACAGACGTACACTAGTATGTATATATATATATATATATATATATACATACATGCACACATATATATATGTACGTATAGGTTTACCGAACATTTATTATAATGCTCGGTTTGTTTGTAAACAAACAGTCCGAATTAAGCCGTACAGTGTTTAGCAATCATCGTTGCCCTTTTGTTCAACACTGACAAAGGAACGATGAACTAGTTTCTAGCTTATTAGCTGTCATCAGCACCGTATACCTTCCTGTCAGTCGATTGAACGTTTGAACGTATATACTTTCCTTATGCATATTAACGACTGAGTAGCCTAATTTGCATATCGAGTGAGTTAGTCGTTAACCGCAAAACAATAACAAAGATATATTAAACAAAAAGGAAAAGGAACAATAACAAATACAAGATAACAATAACAACAACAACAACCAAACCACACAAAAAGAAAAGAACTCTAAGTGCGGCGGCTATTGAGATTCCGTCTTTTCTGAAACCTCCTGTCGTAGTTTGGTCATTTCGGTTCCACCTTCCTTGGTATCTCTTTTACTTGCTTCTCTCTCTTCTAGCTTGTGTGAGCTACTCTGGCTGCTAGCTTTGATACGCTTAGTTAAATAGCGCTACTTGCAAAATATTCCTCGATTCATGTCAGTAGTGCTTTTACTAATATAACAGGGTCAAGCTTGCCAAGCACTTTCTCCTTCCATATACACTACCGTTCTCTCTCTCTTTCTCCTTCCATATACACTACCGTTCTCTCTCTCTCTTTCTCCTTCCATATACACTACCGTTCTCTCTCTCTCTTTCTCCTTCCATATACACTACCATTCTCTCTCTCTCTTTCTCCTTCCATATACACTACCGTTCTCTCTCTCTCCCTTTCTCCTTCCATATACACTACCGTTCTCTCTCTCTCCCTTTCTCCTTCCATATACACTACCATTCTCTCTCTCTCTTTCCCTCTTTCTCTTTTCATATACACTACCGGTCTCTCTCTCTCTCTCTT
>OZ024745.1:128705327-128715327 GCA_964016885.1 Eledone cirrhosa
CTCTCTCTCTTTCTCTCTTTCTCCTTCCATATACACTACCATTCTCTCTCTCTCTCTCTCTTTCTCTCTTTCTCCTTCCATATACACTACCGTTCTCTCTCTCTCTTTCTCCTTCCATATACACTACCATTCTCTCTCTCTCTCTCTCTTTCTCTCTTTCTCCTTCCATATACACTACCATTCTCTCTCTCTCTTTCTCCTTCCATATACACTACCATTCTCTCTCTCCCTTTCTCCTTCCATATACACTACCATTCTCTCTCTCTCTCTCTCTCTCTCTCTCTTTCTCCTTCCATATACACTACCATTCTCTCTCTCTCTTTCTCCTTCCATATACACTACCATTCTCTCTCTCCCTTTCTCCTTCCATATACACTACCATTCTCTCTCTCCCTTTCTCCTTCCATATACACTACCATTCTCTCTCTCTCTTTCTCCTTCCATATACACTACCATTCTCTCTCTCCCTTTCTCCTTCCATATACACTACCATTCTCTCTCTCTCTTTCTCCTTCCATATACACTACCATTCTCTCTCTCCCTTTCTCCTTCCATATACACTACCATTCTCTCTCTCCCTTTCTCCTTCCATATACACTACCATTCTCTCTCTCCCTTTCTCCTTCCATATACACTACCATTCTCTCTCTCTCTCTCTCTTTCTCTCTTTCTCCTTCCATATACACTACCATTCTCTCTCTCTCTCTCTCTTTCTCTCTTTCTCCTTCCATATACACTACCGTTCTCTCTCTCTCTTTCTCCTTCCATATACACTACCATTCTCTCTCTCTCTCTCTCTTTCTCTCTTTCTCCTTCCATATACACTACCATTCTCTCTCTCCCTTTCTCCTTCCATATACACTACCATTCTCTCTCTCTCTTTCTCCTTCCATATACACTACCATTCTCTCTCTCCCTTTCTCCTTCCATATACACTACCATTCTCTCTCTCCCTTTCTCCTTCCATATACACTACCATTCTCTCTCTCCCTTTCTCCTTCCATATACACTACCATTCTCTCTCTCTCTTTCTCCTTCCATATACACTACCATTCTCTCTCTCCCTTTCTCCTTCCATATACACTACCATTCTCTCTCTCTCTTTCTCCTTCCATATACACTACCATTCTCTCTCTCCCTTTCTCCTTCCATATACACTACCATTCTCTCTCTCCCTTTCTCCTTCCATATACACTACCATTCTCTCTCTCTCTCTCTCTTTCTCTCTTTCTCCTTCCATATACACTACCATTCTCTCTCTCTCTTTCTCCTTCCATATACACTACCATTCTCTCTCTCCCTTTCTCCTTCCATATACACTACCATTCTCTCTCTCTCTCTCTCTCTCTCTCTTCTCCTTCCATATACACTACCGTTCTCTCTCTCTCTTTCTCCTTCCATATACACTACCGTTCTCTCTCTCTCTTTCTCCTTCCATATACACTACCATTCTCTCTCTCCCTTTCTCCTTCCATATACACTACCATTCTCTCTCTCTCTCTCTCCTTCCATATACACTACCATTCTCTCTCTCTCTTTCTCCTTCCATATACACTACCATTCTCTCTCTCCCTTTCTCCTTCCATATACACTACCATTCTCTCTCTCTCTCTCTCTCTCCTTCCATATACACTACCATTCTCTCTCTCTCTTTCTCCTTCCATATACACTACCATTCTCTCTCTCTCTCCTTCCATATACACTACCGTTCTCTCTCTCTCTTTCTCCTTCCATATACACTACCATTCTCTCTCTCTCTTTCTCCTTCCATATACACTACCGTTCTCTCTCTCTCCCTTTCTCCTTCAATATACACTACCGTTCTCTCTCTCTCTCTCTCTCTCTCTTTCTCCTTCCATATACACTACCATTCTCTCTCTCCCTTTCTCCTTCCATATACACTACCATTCTCTCTCTCTCTCTCTCTCTCTCTTTCTCCTTCCATATACACTACCGTTCTCTCTCTCTCTCTCTCTCTCTCTCTCTCTCTCTCTCTCTCTCTCTCCTTCCATATACACTACCGTTCTCTCTCTCTCTCTCCTTCCATATACACTACCGTTCTCTCTCTCTCTTTCTCCTTCCATATACACTACCATTCTCTCTCTCTCTCTTTCTCCTTCCATATACACTACCGTTCTCTCTCTCTCCCTTTCTCCTTCAATATACACTACCGTTCTCTCTCTCTCTCTCTCTCTCTCTTCTCTCTTTCTCCTTCCATATACACTACCATTCTCTCTCTCCCTTTCTCCTTCCATATACACTACCATTCTCTCTCTCTCTCTCTCTCTCTCTTTCTCCTTCCATATACACTACCGTTCTCTCTCTCTCTCTCTCTCTCTCTCTTTCTCCTTCCATATACACTACCGTTCTCTCTCTCTCTCTCCTTCCATATACACTACCGTTCTCTCTCTCTCTCTCTCCTTCCATATACACTACCATTCTCTCTCTCCCTTTCTCCTTCCATATACACTACCGTTCTCTCTCTCTCTTTCTCCTTCCATATACACTACCATTCTCTCTCTCCCTTTCTCCTTCCATATACACTACCATTCTCTCTCTCTCTCTCTCTCTCTCTTTCTCCTTCCATATACACTACCATTCTCTCTCTCCCTTTCTCCTTCCATATACACTACCATTCTCTCTCTCTCTCTCTCTCTCTCTTTCTCCTTCCATATACACTACCGTTCTCTCTCTCTCTCTCTCTCTCTCTCTCTCTCTCCTTCCATATACACTACCGTTCTCTCTCTCTCTCTCCTTCCATATACACTACCGTTCTCTCTCTCTCTCTCTCCTTCCATATACACTACCATTCTCTCTCTCCCTTTCTCCTTCCATATACACTACCGTTCTCTCTCTCTCTTTCTCCTTCCATATACACTACCATTCTCTCTCTCCCTTTCTCCTTCCATATACACTACCGTTCTCTCTCTCTCTCTCTCTCTCTCTCTTTCTCCTTCCATATACACTACCATTCTCTCTCTCCCTTTCTCCTTCCATATACACTACCATTCTCTCTCTCTCTCTCTCTCTCTCTCTCTCTTTCTCCTTCCATATACACTACCGTTCTCTCTCTCCCTTTCTCCTTCAATATACACTACCGTTCTCTCTCTCTCTCTCTCTCTCTCTCTTTCTCTCTTTCTCCTTCCATATACACTACCATTCTCTCTCTCTCTTTCTCCTTCCATATACACTACCATTCTCTCTCTCTCTTTCTCCTTCCATATACACTACCATTCTCTCTCTCCCTTTCTCCTTCCATATACACTACCATTCTCTCTCTCTCTCTCTCTCTCTCTCTCTTTCTCCTTCCATATACACTACCGTTCTCTCTCTCTCTTTCTCCTTCCATATACACTACCGTTCTCTCTCTCTCTTTCTCCTTCCATATACACTACCGTTCTCTCTCTCTCTTTCTCCTTCCATATACACTACCATTCTCTCTCTCCCTTTCTCCTTCCATATACACTACCATTCTCTCTCTCTCTCTCTCTCTCTCTCTCTCTCTCTCTCTTTCTCCTTCCATATACACTACCGTTCTCTCTCTCTCTTTCTCCCTCCATATACACTACCGTTCTCTCTCTCTCTTTCTCCTTCCATATACACTACCATTCTCTCTCTCTCTTTCTCTCTTTCTCCTTCCATATACACTACCATTCTCTCTCTCTCTTTCTCCTTCCATATACACTACCGTTCTCTCTCTCTCTTTCTCCTTCCATATACACTACCGTTCTCTCTCTCTCTTTCTCCTTCCATATACACTACCGTTCTCTCTCTCTCTTTCTCCTTCCATATACACTACCGTTCTCTCTCTCCCTTTCTCCTTCCTTATACACTACCGTTCTCTCTCTCTCTTTCTCCTTCCATATACACTACCGTTCTCTCTCTCTCTCTTTCTCCTTCCATATACACTACCGTTCTCTCTCTTCCTCCTTTCGATCGTTTTTTCTTTCCATCCTGCTCTATCTTTCGCTTCTCTCTCTCTCCCTCTCTCTGCCCCCCCCCCTCTCTCTCTCTCTCTCTCTCTCTCTCTCTCTCCTTGACTCTTTCCATTACTTCGGCGCTATCTTTCTTTGACTCTTTTGCTTCCCTCTCTCTCAGTCTCCCTCTCCCACTCTCACTCTCACTCTCCCACCCTCCCACTCTTTCTTTCTTTATCTTTGACTCTTTCCATTACTTCGGTGTTATATTTATTTGACTCGTTTACCCCCCCCCCTTCCTCTTTCTCTCCTTGGAACTTTCCATCGCAAATTCTTCTTCTTTCTATCTTTTCTATCTTACACCCTCTATCTTTATTTTCATTCCTTTCACTCTCTCTTCCACTCTCTCTTTCTCTCTCTCTTTCCCAGTTCCAGCGTTCTCTGTCTCCTTCTTTCTCTCCCAGTTATTGCATTTTCTGAATCCTTCCTCCTCTTTCTCTCTTCTCTCTTCTCTTTTCTCTCTCATATCCTCTGTTCTCTGACTTACCCCTCTCTCTCATATCTTCTGTTCTCTTGCATTCTCTGACTCCCTCCTCCTCCTCCTCTCTCTTCCCCATATATTACGTTTCCTTTCTCTTTCTCCTGCCAATCACCTTATATTCTTTTACTCTCGCCTTCTCTCAATGACTCTTTTAATCCGCCTTCTCTCCATTTCAATACCTCTTATCTCCCTCTCTCTCTCTCTCTCATACACATATTTCCCCGTTCACAAGTTCACTATTTCTCTCTTAGTTTTTCTCTCTTTACTTTTCTTAGTTTCTCTCTCTCTCTCTCTTTCCCTTTCTTAGTTTCTCTCTCTCTCTCTCTCTCTCTCTCTCTCTCTCTCTCTCTCTCTGTCACTCACAAGTTCACTATTTCTCTCTTAGTTTCTTTCTCCATCTCTTAGTTTCTCTCTCTCTCTTTCCTTTTCTTCGTTTCTCCTTTTCTCTTTCTCTCTCCCTCCCCCTCTCTCTCTCACACTCACATGTTCACTATGTCTTTCTCCCCCCCCTCTCTCTCACACACTCACATGTTCACTATTTCTCTCTGTTTCTCTCCCTCACACGTGTTTGTTATTTTTCTTCCTCTAACCCTCCTCCCAATCTGTTTAACTCCGTCTCGTACCCAAACACAGGCTTCTGTGTCTTCTCCATCTCAACATTTCTTCCACTCAATCATTCCCCTACACCAGCGCCCATGCTTCTTCTATCTCTCCATCTCTCTTTCACACTCACAAATGCATTCTTTTCCTTTTCCTTCACTTTCTCCTACACACCCACATACGCACATTCTCCCTGCCCACCGCTCTCCTTATTTACTCTTTCGTTCTTTATATCTCTCACTCTCTCCATATTTCTTCTTTCGTTCTTTATCTCTCTCACACTCTCCCTCAGCTCTCCGTATCTACTCTTTCGTTCTTTATATATCTCTCACTCTCTCCCTCCGCTCTCCATATTTACTCTTTCGTTCATTATATCTCCCTCCGCTCTCCATATTTACTCTTTCGTTCTTTATATCTCTCTCACTCTCTCCCTCCGCTCTCCATATTTACTCTTTCGTTCTTTATATCTCTCTCACTCTCTCCCTCCGCTCTCCATATTTACTCTTTCATTCTTTATATCTTTCTCACTCTCTCCCTCCGCTCTCCATATTTACTCTTTCATTCTTTATATCTTTCTCACTCTCTCCCTCCGCTCTCCATATTTACTCTTTCGTTCTTTATATCTCTCTCACTCTCTCCCTCCGCTCTCCATATTTACTCTTTCATTCTTTATATCTTTCTCACTCTCTCCCTCCGCTCTCCATATTTACTCTTTCATTCTTTATATCTTTCTCACTCTCTCCCTCCGCTCTCCATATTTACTCTTTCATTCTTTATATCTTTCTCACTCTCTCCCTCCGCTCTCCATATTTACTCTTTCATTCTTTATATCTTTCTCACTCTCTCCCTCCGCTCTCCATATTTACTCTTTCGTTCTTTATATCTCTCTCACTCTCTCCCTCCGCTCTCCATATTTACTCTTTCATTCTTTATATCTTTCTCACTCTCTCCCTCCGCTCTCCATATTTACTCTTTCATTCTTTATATTTTTCTCACTCTCTCCCTCCGCTCTCCATATTTACTCTTTCGTTCTTTATATCTCTCTCACTCTCTCCCTCCGATCTCCATATTTACTCTTTCATTCTTTATATCTTTCTCACTCTCTCCCTCCGCTCTCCATATTTACTCTTTCGTTCTTTATATCTCTCTCACTCTCTCCCTCCGCTCTCCATATTTACTCTTTCATTCTTTATATCTCTCTCACTCTCTCCCTCCGCTCTCCATATTTACTCTTTCATTCTTTATATCTTTCTCACTCTCTCCCTCCGCTCTCCATATTTACTCTTTCATTCTTTATATTTTTCTCACTCTCTCCCTCCGCTCTCCATATTTACTCTTTCATTCTTTATATCTTTCTCACTCTCTCCCTCCGCTCTCCATATTTACTCTTTCGTTCTTTATATCTCTCTCACTCTCTCCCTCCGCTCTCCATATTTACTCTTTCATTCTTTATATCTCTCTCACTCTCTCCCTCCGCTCTCCATATTTACTCTTTCATTCTTTATATCTTTCTCACTCTCTCCCTCCGCTCTCCATATTTACTCTTTCATTCTTTATATCTCTCTCACTCTCTCCCTCCGCTCTCCATATTTACTCTTTCATTCTTTATATCTTTCTCACTCTCTCCCTCCGCTCTCCATATTTACTCTTTCATTCTTTATATCTTTCTCACTCTCTCCCTCCGCTCTCCATATTTACTCTTTCATTCTTTATATCTTTCTCACTCTCTCCCTCCGCTCTCCATATTTACTCTTTCATTCTTTATATCTTTCTCACTCTCTCCCTCCGCTCTCCATATTTACTCTTTCATTCTTTATATCTTTCTCACTCTCTCCCTCCGCTCTCCATATTTACTCTTTCATTCTTTATATCTTTCTCACTCTCTCCCTCCGCTCTCCATATTTACTCTTTCATTCTTTATATTTTTCTCACTCTCTCCCTCCGCTCTCCATATTTACTCTTTCATTCTTTATATTTTTCTCACTCTCTCCCTCCGCTCTCCATATTTACTCTTTCATTCTTTATATCTTTCTCACTCTCTCCCTCCACTCTCCATATTTACTCTTTCATTCTTTATATTTTTCTCACTCTCTCCCTCCGCTCTCCATATTTACTCTTTCGTTCTTTATATATATATATATATATATATATATATATAATTCGTGCGAGCTATGGACGATTCCATTTTATCTATCTTTCATTCTTTTAAACTATTTCTTTCTCTATATTTAACATTCAATTCTTACCCCCTTTCTCTATATATATATTTCTCTTTCCCTCATTTCTCCCCCCCCCCCTCTCTCTCTCCCTCTCTCCTTCTCTCTCTCTCTCTCTATATATATATATATAATATAAAATCAAAAGATGATTAAAAGAGGTCCATGTGTTTTATTATGCGCATTTCAAAAACAAATATCATCATGGGATATTTGCGTTCTCATCAGATAAATATATATATATACAACACATCTTTCTCCTTCCCTCACTCCTCGTTTTCTATTATTAAAAAAAAAAAAATTCTCCATGAAGTTGTTTCTCTTTTTTTCGTTTCGTCTTTTCGCATTTTATCTATCGATAATTAAGTTGAATAATGTAAGGAAAAAAGAAGAGAAATTCAAATCGTTTAATTAGCTTAAGTGGCCGTGCATTTATGAAGGTAGTACATGAGAGTATGTGATGATCATGCCTTTCTCAAAGACTAAAACATTTGAAGGCTGTAGTTTGTCGGCGGATCTTATGTTATGAGTTGAAAAACTTCGATCAACTGAGATTATTTTAGCAGTTAGTACAGAAACGGTGTTCAAATTCTGTAAAAACAAAACGAAACAAAATAAAAACACCACTAAGCAAGGGAGATAATTCCAATATGATCAGTGAATCGGAATTTGGGAGATTGGCAACAATGTAGAGTGGATTGTCTTTATTTTGTTAATTTAATTTTTTCAGCTTTTGAAAATTCTTCTCGTCTTTCTTTCTACAAGAATTCTCCGTCACTACAGAAAGGAATATTATGTGCTTGTTCAACCTGCTAGAAATAGCAGCCAAATATACTTCAATCCAGACTCGATTTGTCATAAACGAGGAAATAAAATTCCTTTAAAACAAATGAAAAACGGAATAGTGATGGTTAGAATGTCTTTGTTGAGACTTCTGCTAGACTGTGTCTGACTTTGCCTTGAATAACACCCCTCCTTTACTCTTCTCTCTCTCTTTTACCTCTCAAAATTATTATTTCGTCGTGTTTAAAACCCAGTCAATTCCAACACCATTCTTCATCTTTCAGTTTCAGTCTCCACTAATAATTTTAATACCCGTCTCCACCCGATTCCACCCGTTTACCATTCATTCTTCTCCCAGCAGCTCTGCTTGTCTTTCAATGTACCCCACACATTCTTCCGTCTCTTCTTTACACACACACATTTTCCATCTTCTATTATTTATATATATATATATATGTGTGTGCATATATGTATATGTGTGTGTGTATATATATGTGGGTGTGTGTGTATATATATATATGTATGTGTGTGTGTATGTATATATATTATATATATATTTTATTTATATATAATATATTATATATATATATATATACGATATATATATACGATATATATACGATATATATATATATATACGATATATATATATCGTATATATATACGATATATATATACGATATATATACGATATATATATATATACGATATATATATATCGTATATATATACGATATATATATATATATATATAGACGATATATATATATACGATATATATATATATATATACGATATATATATATATATATATATATATACGATATATATATATACGATATATATATATATACGATATATATATACGATATATATAAATATACGATAAATATAAATATACGATATATATATACGATATATATATACACTATATATATATATATATATATATATATATATATATATATATATATATACGATATATATATACGATATATATATATATATATATACGATATATATATATATGTATATATATATATACGATATATATATATATATATATATATATACGATATATATATATATACGATATATATATATATACGATATATATATACGATATATATATATATACGATATATATATATATCATATATATATATATATAGCATATATATATATATATACGATATATATATACGATATATATATATGATATATATATATATATGATATATATATATATAGCATATATATATATATATATATATAGCATATATATATATATATATAGCATATATTTATATATATATATATATGCTGCATATATATATATATAGCATATATTTATATATATATATATATGCTGCATATATATATATATAGCATATATTTATATATATATATATATGCTGCATATATATATATATAGCATATATTTATATATATATATATGCTATATATATATATATATATATATATCTCCACCCTAAGCTTTACTAGCATTCAGTGTCCATCCATTTTGTCATTCAGATTCAGTTATCTCTCTCTCTCTCTCTCTCTCTCTCTCTCTCTCTCTCTCTCTCTCTCTCTCTCTCTCTCTCTCTCTCCATCAAATACCATCACATGCTACCTACCCCGTTTACATTACTTCCATCCAAATCTACTTCCTTCTGTATTGTCTCCCCCACCCCTCATCTACATTGTCTTAGAACAAATGCCACCCACATCACTTAATATTTCTCATTAAAAAAATCAAAAAAAATTATAGTTTCTCTTCATTGCTCTTTCCAAAGATATTTGTAGAGTATTTCAAGTATTCGATACCCCGTCGTTCGATTACTCCCGATACCCCGTCGTTCGATTACTCCCGATACCCCGTCGTTCAATTATTCGATACCCCGTCGTTCGATTACTCCCGATACCCCGTCGTTCGATTA
>OZ024745.1:128732827-128762827 GCA_964016885.1 Eledone cirrhosa
TCACCTTTAACGATAGGCTTACTTAGTTTTAAAAAAAAAAAAAAAAGACGTGATAGTCACGGTTAGACCATCTTTAACTATAGGCTTGTTCAGTCAAAAAATCAAAAACAAGACGGGATAGTCACGGTTAGACCATCTTTAACTATAGGCTTATTCATTAAAAAAAAAAGATGGGATAGTCACGGTTAGCCCATCTTTAACTATAGGCTTATTTAGTTAAAAAAAACAAAAACAAGACGTGATAGTCACGGTTAGCCCATCTTTAACTATAGGCTTATTTAGTTAAAAAAAACAAAAACAAGACGGGGTAGTCACGGTTAGACCATCTTTAACTATAGGCTTATTTAGTTAAAAAAAACAAAAACAAGACGGGGTAGTCACGGTTAGCCCATCTTTAACTATAGGCTTATTTAGTTAAAAAAAACAAAAACAAGACGGGGTAGTCACGGTTAGACCATCTTTAACTATAGGCTTATTCAGTAAAAAAAAAAGATGGGATAGTCACGGTTAGCCCATCTTTAACTATAGGCTTATTTAGTTAAAAAAAACAAAAACAAGACGGGGTAGTCACGGTTAGACCATCTTTAACATTAGGCTTAGTTAAAAAAAAATACGGGATAGTCACAGTTAGACCACCTTACCGATAGTATTAGTCTGTCAAACAAAAAGAAAAAACGATTGGATGGCCACGGTTAGACCACCTTTAACTATAGGCTTACTTAGTGGGGATCGACCTAGGGTCAGACATCAACAGTATAGAGAGACACACAGATATAATGAGCGGAATAAGATAAAGCAGTGAACATAGTCACCAGATATACTGCTGTATGCTACATACCCCATTGTCTACTACTATTTCAAGTGCAGGTGTATTTGCTTTACTGAATATTAGCAACATCCCCTCCTTCCCTGTATATATACACACATACGGGTATATATTATTTTTATACGAAGCTGATATTATATATGTGCATAAATCTTATCAACCATAGATATATATGAATGTACGATTGTACACTTTAATTCTTTAGTTTAAAACAATCACAGCCAAGACCAAGCTGGAGTAGTCTTCATTTGCGTATATATATATATATATATATATATATATATATATATATACGGGTATATATAAACGGCAAGAGCTCAGCCGGCTAGCAGAAACTCACTATAATATATATATATATATGTATGTAATGAGTTTCTGCTAGACGGCTGAGCTCTTGCTGTTTCGTCAAAACTGCAAAAGCTCAGCTATCTAGTCGAAATTCATGATACCTACACTCTACTTTCTTAAGTATTGAGTACTTAGCTGAACAATGGTCTTAGTCTAAACTAGTGACCACCAATCTCTCTCTCTCTATGTATATATATATATATGTGTGTGTGTGTGTGTGTTTGTATAGTGTGTATCTACACACGCTTGTATGTGTACACACTATATATATATTTGTGTGTATATATATATATATATATGTTTGTATAGTGAGTATTGTATACACATACACTATATACATATATATAGAAATACGGGTGTATATACATATATATATATATATACACACACACAAATACGGGTATATATATACAAATACGGGTATATATGGGAAAATGTTTAACCCCGACGGCAGAGCTCAAGCCGTTTCGACGGCTATTTCTGGACTCCAGAAATTGCCGTCGAAACGGCTTGAGCTCTGCCGTCGGGGTTAAACATTTTCCTATTACCCACTCTACTACCCTAAGTATTGAGTACTCTGGTGCGTTATGGTCCATCTGGTTCCTTACCACACCCGCTTCATTGTATATATATATACATATATATATATATGCCGAGGTTATATTTAATTTGTTGGGATACAACAAGCAAAATAACTGCTATAAAGCACTCAACAATCGCATATATATATATGTGTGTGTGTAAATGAATAACTATATATATATATATGTGTGTGTGTGTGTGTGTGTGTGTGTGTGTCTGTGTGTACCCGTGTTTGTTTTGTATCTATCTATAGATCTGACAACCTAGGTAAATGTTTTTTTTTTTCTTCTTCTCATGTAATTATTTTCTGGATGTGTATAGTTGGGGGTAGTTATCCGTGTGTGTACGTAGGTGCGGCGCGTGTTTGCTTGCTTCTCTCTGTCAATACACGATGTGTGTGTACGTGTGTGTACGTGTGTCTGTTGAAGTTATACTACAAGGCAAGCAAAGCTAGAGAAAAAGCCAGCTAACGAAGCAGGTCGGCGGAATAATATCGACAGAGAGAGATAGACTGAGAGTGGTAGGCTGTGAGAGAGAGAGAGTGAGATAGACTGAGAGTGGTAGGCTGTGAGAGAGAGAGTGAGAGAGAGAGAGAATATGACAGACTGAGAGTGGTAGGCTGTGAGAGGGAGAGAGTGGTAGGCTATGAGAGTGAGAGAGAGAGTGGTAGGCTGTGAGAGAGAGATAGACTGAGAGTGGTAAGCTGTGAGAGAGAGAGTGAGATAGACTGAGAGTGGTAGGCTGTGAGAGAGAGAGAGAAAGATAGAGAGAATATGATAGACTGAGAGTGATAGGCTGTGAGAGAGAGAGGGTGAGATAGAGAGAATATGATAGACTGAGAGTGGTAGGCTGTGAGAGAGAGTGAGATAGACTGAGAGTGGTAGGCTGTGAGAGAGAGTGAGATAGACTGAGAGTGGTAGGCTGTGAGAGAGAGTGAGATAGACTGAGAGTGGTAGGCTGTGAGAGAGAGAGAGAGTGTGTGATAGGCAGTAAGAGAGATAGAGAGAATGTGGTAGACTGAGAGTGATAGGCAGTAAGAGAAGTGTGAGAGAGAGAGAGTGATAGGCAGTAAGAGAAGTGTGAGAGAGAGAGAGTGATAGGCAGTAAGAGAAGTGTGAGAGAGAGAGAGTGATAGGCAGTAAGAGAAGTGTGAGAGAGAGAGAGAGAGAATGTGGTAGACTGAGAATGATAGGCTGTAAAAGAAGTGTGTGAGAGAGAGAGAGAGTGATAGGGAGTAAGAGAAGTGTGTGTGAGAGAGAAAGTGAGGAAGAGAATGAGGTAGACAACAAAAACTGATAGGTAGTAAGAAAAGAGAGAGAGAGTTTGAGTAAGCTAGGTAGAGAATAAGATAAGTAGATTGATAGAAAGAGAGTGAGAGAGTAGAGAATCAATGATAATGAGAGAGAGTGTGTGAGAGATGGAGAGAAAATGAAAGGTAGTATGAGAAGTGAGAGAGTGTGGTAGACATGCAGTGTCAATAAATGCGTTTCTCGCCCGTCTCTCTACCTGCCTATCTTTCTTCAATCTCTCTCTCTCTCTGTCTGTAGTAAGATACAGAGAGAGTAGGGGGAGCCGGGAAGGAAGACAGCAGCAACAACAACAACAGCATTAGCAGCAGCAGCAGTGGCGGCGGCCAGTGGGAAAGAGGCTTGTTGTTGCTTGCGCTCTTGTTTGGAAGTGTACTAAATATATATATATATATACACACACACACACAAATACATATAGCATTAAATAATTTAATGTAGTACATATATGTATATCTACAAATAATTACACACATATTAATATATATATACAACACATGTCTTATCTACACATATATATAGTCGTACATATGTAGGAAGGAAAGGACCTTGTCTATGTTAAGCGACAGAGCGAACCGTTATATTGTACTTATTTTACACATGTGTTGGATATATAACATTGCCACAACGACAAGCACCATCATCATCAACATTATTACAATTCGTTTCCTCTTCATCACCATTTCTATTACTAAATTCTATACTAAATTACATTTTATCATATCAATGTGTACCACCTATGCATCCCGGAGTATGTTGCTTGCTGCATCTTACTATTATTACTATTACTACCATCCTTATTCGTGACACCGCCTCATCACCCTCTCTACGACTATTAATCACAACATGATGAGAAAATAAACAACAGTATTATAACAATGCTATTATTATAAAAGAAAAACAAACAAAAACGAACATATTTCAAGAGAAAACACTACGATACGATATATTTATATCAACATCACCACCTTCATCTTAGCTGTTTGTTTCACATTCAGCTAAATAAAAAAAAAAAAGAGCTAAGCTAGCCAAAATCGGATATATATACGAAAAGTATTTGCTTAAATAAAAAAAAAAAAAAGAAGTGGAATTGTCAGTTGTACATCAACTAAATCTTTCTCCATCTATATCTTTTTTCAACACGTTTTTATTCATACTTACCTTTTATTAATTCTTTCAAATTTCCGCCCTCTTTTCTATAAATCCAACTTGCAGCTTCAATTTAGTCTTGCGTTTGGATTTACAAATAATATATATGATACAATATATATATGATATAATAATAATAATACAAATAATTGGTATCTTCCAACAAGAAGGTATTTAAAAACGAAAGAAATCAGCCTAAATAAACTTTTCAAACACACAAAATAACAAAACAAATGGAGATACATAAAAAAGAAATAAGAAATAATTTTCGATTATTGTTAATATTTTTATTATTGTCGTAAGTTTAGAAAACAATTTGTGGTATATCAGTTGTTTTTTTCATTAATATATATTTTGTTGGGGGGTAAGAAATATTATTTAGAGTTAAAAACCTTCATTCTCCCTCCAGCGTAAGAATTACTTTAATACAAAAAAAAATTTTAAATCGTTCTAAACGGGAAAGTGTGTGAGGAAAATAAATCGAAAGACAAAAAAACATGAGCCTTCTCCCACAAATACATTTACATTTATACATAGATATACAAACATATACACAGACGCAAACATTCAAGTACTAACTAGCACAACAAACAATATTAACCATGTGGAGCATTTTACATGCATATCAGTATTCTAAAGTTGGACCTACTATTCCTTATCCGAAAGCTACTTACAGGTAAGTCTAATTTATAATCACGCACCTGCACAGACACATGAATGTGTTTTGTTTAATGCATGTGTATGTGCCAAGAATTTGGACAAATGCAACAGGCGAATTTCCCCATGTATTTAGAAATGGGTGCTTGCTACCCGTTTTTTAAATCCATCATGAAAGATTGGCAAGCTGTTTTTTTCTATCCGTTCCTCATATATATATAAAATGTTTGTTTATATCTATCTTACCCCACAGCGATCTATCTTTATCTCTTGTCAGATTATTGATCTAAACCAATAACAACACTAGATGTTTTATTCGTTTATTCGCTAAACATTCGTCTTTCTCTGTCGTTTATTTAATTTTTTTTTTTGCCAGATAGTTCTTTTCTATTATGACTATGCAAAACTAAAATCCACTCACGAAATAAGTGAATGTGTGCTTCAGTCAAACGCAAACACAACACAGCATAGAACACCACACACAACACAACACAGCATAGAACACCACACACAAACACAACACAGCATAGAACACCACACACAACACAGCATAGAACACCACACACAAACAGGCGAACCTATTCACAATATTAACTCTTTCCTTCTCTCTCTGCCATCTAAGATTTTACTTGTATCTATCTATCGACCTACTTATCTATATCTATCTATATTTTTTTGCATGTATGTCTGTATTTTAAACTTAATAACTCATCTCGTTCCTTCTCCATTCATTCTATTCACTTATCTGAATTGTGTATGTTGTTTTGTCATCGTTAGTTATTAATTAATAATTGACTAGCAATACGAATGCTGGAATAAGTAGTGCAATCACTTCTGCTTTTTCTATTCATGGTCACGTTTCTCATTGTTTCGATAATATTATGATAATCAATAAAAGAAATCGTAATGTTGATGATTTTTTTTTCTTATACCACATGGGTGACGTTTGAAAGAGACAGTACAAGGACCAAGGACAAATTAAAAAAAAAATTTACCGTGTAGGGTTTTTTTGGCTGAATTATGAAGCGGAAAAAAAAAAGGGAGAGAAAACAGACATGGGGAAATAAAAGTAATGCTGTTATCGATGGCTTCTATTATTGAAAGAATTCCACAAATTTGGGGGAAGGAATCGATCAAGTCGGCTCCCTCTATTTACTACTACACAATCGTTAGTCAGACAAAATGCTTTGAGGCATATATTTATCAGCCCTTTACGTTCCGAGTTCAAATCCCCGCCGAGGTTTGCTTTGCCTTTCATCCTTATTGGGTCGATGAAATAAAGTACCAGTAATGTACTGGATCGATCTAATCGGCTTTCCCATTTCATTCAAATTGCTGGCCTAGTATTAAAAGTAGAGAAATATTCAACGGTCTCTAAATAAATATCAAGAACACAATAGTTAACAGAGAAAAGAATTGATTCAATCAAAAGCTATAGGCTTACCTGACCTCGTATCACAAATACACGAAATCTTGATTACATATTTTCTTTTCATTATTGCGTGTTTAATTTACGAGCACGTACGCGCACATAGATACATACATACATACACATACATACACACGTGCATACGCATATATCCTACTTGTGTATGTTGCTTCATAAATATTAGCTACTGTAGTAAGAACAGACAACATAGAAAAAATGTCACTGCCGAAACAAATATAACTTAAGCCTACGTGTGTATATATGTATATATATATATTATATGTGTATGTGTATATATATATATATATATATATATATATATATACAGAACTTAAAACGATAGGTTTTTGTTCTTGAATATGTTACTATCTATAAAACAACTTTTGTATTTTATCAGATGAGGGCGTACCAAAAATATTTGGTACCCTTGAAATATATATAATAAAATAAATATGGTTTTATAAAGATAGTTTCCATTTATTCATATTATTGATATATATATATATAATTATTTCTATTTTTGGCACAAGGCCAGCAATTATCCCAGTGTATTACTGGTACTATATATATATATATATATATATATATATATAAATGAAAAGTATAGAAATTATTATGAGCAAGAAGCACACCGTATTTCATAATATATATATATATATATATATATATATATATATATACTATGCACGCACGTGTTTGTGTTCGGTGTGAAGCTATAGTTATATATGTATATTATGTAGAGAGAGAATCGATTCGAAACTTAAATAAGGTTATTGACCGTTCTATCACTGCCATAACGACTACATATCATTTGTTGAGGATGTGGTTGTTGGTGATGGTGATGAGTTTGTCAGTGTTGTTATTGTGACTCTAACATTTACGATATTGCTTTTGATGTGTTCTTGTGTCGTCTGCCTTCCGGAAAGAGGCTATGGAAAAATTGTTGAATAACCACTTGAAACTTGAAAACTTGTTTGTTTCTTACTTTATTTCATCATCATCATCATTATTGCTGCTGCTGTTGTTGTTGTTATTATAGACGGGCGGATGTGTGATGCATGTAGAATTTATATTTGTGATATTATATATTCTGTCAGACATGGTGTTCGAGGAAATTCACTTTAAAAGAAAAAATAAATATCTTTTTTCCATATATTTACAGAAGCACATTTTCTCTCTCTCTCTCTCTCTATATATATATATATATATATATATATATATAATATGTGTGTAAGCGCTTGAATAAAGGTCACACATTTGAGGCTTCTTGTATACTGGGAGAGGTATGGTCAAATTTGGGCCTTGAAATCTTGGTTAGTGCTTTTGTTCCGTGTATGAACATAAATAAATAATATTTTACATATACATATATGACTATTTATGTAGGAGATTTGTTTAGGCATCATATATATATATATATATATATATATTATGATGCCTAAACATTTCCCTCCTGAATACACGTTGCTCTGTAAAATAGATGTTCGTCCAAATTGAATCTCCTACATACAGAGAAACAAAGCCGGTCACATTATCTCTCACCAAATATTTAGTACACACATACACACTTGTTTGTCCATCACAGCAGCCGGCTAATTAAAACGGATTTGAAAAAATGAAAAATCTATCTATCAACCTATATATATATATATATATATATATATATATATATATATATATATATAACGAAGGGGTTGTGGTAAGGAACCAGATGGACCATAATGCACCAGAGTACTCAATACTTAGGGTAGTAGAGTGGGTAATAGGAAAAAGTATGACCCCAACGGCTTGAGCTCTGCCGTCGGTGTCATACTTTTTCCTATATATATATATAGTATGTATATATGAAGGAGTGTTTTGTTGTCACTTTTATGGGTTTTTAGACCAACACACCCACACCCCCACTACATTATTATTTCGTGATAGTAAATAATATGATCTAAATATTTTCATTCAATCTATCAATTTACCTATAACATTGTACAGGCTTATCAGACCGGGTAATCTTTACGATGTAATACTGTTTCCGGCACTTGAGAGATATTTCTATTTCGTACCCAGGTACAGTCACCGAAGAACCCTACACACACACGCACCTGCATATTTGTAGCGATAGTAAAATCAGTAAGCGGCAGTGTATGTATCTGTATGTATATATGTGTGTGTGTATATATATAGAGAGAGAAAGAGACTGTTTAAAGCTTGAGAAAAAAACTAAAAAAAACTCATGACTACTTAATGAAAATTGCTTAGATGTTGGAAATTATGTTGGCACCGATGCTTGTGTATAAATATTCCACGATCTATCTATTGCTATCTAGCCAGTTATTAACGTGTTTATATATATATATATATATATATATATATAAATAAATGCGTGTTATATATATGTTATATATATATATATATAAATGCGTGTTATATATATGTTATATATATATATATAAATGCGTGTTATATATATGTTATATATATATATATAAATGCGTGTTATATATATGTTATGTATATATATATATATATATAAATGCGTGTTATATATATATATATATATATATATAAATGCGTGTTATATATATGTTATATATATACATATATATATGTTATAAATATATATATATAAATGCGTGTTATATATATATATATATATAAATGCGTGTTATATATATATATATAAACAAACACGCACATACATAGGTGCGTGTGTACTATGTAGATTTCCTCTCTCCACCCACTGAGAATTATTACAATAATATATAGGACACATAGCACATCCATGCGTATATATTGTTTATATATGTATATATTAGATGGGCGAGTATTTTTTTTCTTCTTCTAAATCGCCGTAAATGGGGCGACTGTTGTTTTGTCAGAGAAAGACACTTCGTCTGTTGTAAACACATTTTTCTTGTTTTTACTCCTACATTCTTGTCTCCTCCATGTATGTGGAGGCTGGAGGGGAATAATAATAGGATTTGTAGGATTTTAAAATGTTTTTAGAATTATTTTATTTTATTTTCATCTCTTTCCAATTTTTCATAGATTTAATATATTGAGCCAACACGCAAACATACTTTAGTGTACACACTTTTTCTGCCCCATACACACACCCTCCTGTGTTACATACACACATATATATATATATTATTTATTTAAGTTCATACATGGAACAAAAGCGCTATCCAATGTCTCAAGGTCCAAATTTGACCATACCTCCAGAATACAAGAGGCGTCAAATCAGTGACATTTTTTCAGTTGCTTATATACAAGTTATATATATATATTAGTGTAGTTGAAATTCGTAATGATTAGCCAAATAGGTAGAGCACTCAATCCGAGGGACGAGTTGTTATATAAAATATGCCTGGACTGACGAACCGAGGGTTTCTTTTCAGGTACTCCTTGTGAAACAGTATTATATATATATATATATATATATATAATGTGTTAGTTCTGGGATTTGTATATAATGTGTTAGTTAGGGATTTGTGCCCATTAGTATTGATGCCGTTTACGTTTCGTTCAGTATTGAAAGTCGAAGAAATGGGGAAAAACGTGCTGGGCTGGAATTTCAAAGAACTGACATTCTGGTATGTAGTGGTTATTGCGGGATTTGGCGGACGAGACACTGGGTGACAGGAAATGGGGAGACAAGTTAGTAGGGAGTGCCAAGGTAGATGTGACACGAGATCAGCCAATTCCAATGAGCAGAGGCCACGGTAGTTTCTGTAGAACAGGCTAAGAGAGAAATGCATGTCCATAGTTCAGAAACTGATGTGTTTGTCTGTGACTTCATGCCAGTCAGTCGAGGGTGGTGGTCGAGCTTTATTTGAATCGTAGTTTAAGCGGCCTGTGTATAGCAGCAACACCGTCCCAGATGTGGAAGCTGTACTCCACTGAGAGCTTCAGTTAAGCTTTGTAGAGGGCTTATAGTTGTTTAGGTTAGAGTATTTTCTCACTCGATTGAAAACGATAGCCTGCTTTTTTTTTTTTTTTTTTTTTTTTTTAAATGCGTTCGCTAGAAAAGAACCTTTATAGCAGTGGCGCCTTGCATTTGAAGCAATCGTGAGGGTTCTACTTGATTCATGTGTAAAGATTTATTTATTATATTGCTAACCGAGACAAAATTGGCATGATATCACTAGAGGATGTCGGTGGTGTCAATGGTGATTTTGCGTGAGGTGTATAGGTTGCGTGTGGTTGACGCTTGGGCGTGTAAGGTTAGAAAGGAATAAAGGGTTGTAAGTATCATTTTTGTAGGAATTTGAGGTGATGGAAAGTGGGTGGTTGATGTATAGATGGAAGGGGGTAGGGAATAAAACCGACCCTGGGTTCAGGCAGAGCTCCATTTGTATAGGATCGTTGCGATTTGACAGAAAGACGAAAGACAGCTGGAGCCCAAAGACGAGCAGTTTTGACAGGAGATTCGCGTGTCTGACACGGTTGAAAGCTTTGCTGATGCCGAGGGCAACAACTCTGCTTTTACCGAATTTCTTGAGGGGTGAGAGGTCACAAGTGAGTGACATAGGAAAGTAGGTCTTCAGTAAATCACTGGGGGTGGTGGACAAATTCAAAGTTATTGCCAACGACAGTACCAATCACATTTTAAATAGTGGGACTACGTACTACTACGAGTTTGTTCTTATTGGGAATGGGGCACACTTCAAAGGTCAGGATATATTCAGAGAGAGAGAGGAAGGTGGAGAGGCATGTCTGAGAGGATGTCAGGCACTTGAGTAAGCCATTCCTGGTAAAGCACTAGTGTAACTTCGACCAGACGTCTCTGATTTGCAGTGCCAGAGCGACCGACGAATTAGCGACGTTGTGTACTATGTGGATAGATGTTGGGCAGTGATCGGACAATCTGATCGATGCACAGACGGTTAGTGTCGTCGAGATTGAATTTGGAGATCAATGTCTCTGCCGTATATATATATATATATATATATATATATATATATGTTTATGCTGGGTTCAATCGGGGGTAACCACAGTAAGTAAGGTACTCAATACATAGTAGAATATATACAATATTTAATATAAAAATGGCTTCTACAAGACTAGAACTGGAAACCGCTTTCCTGATGATTTCCTTCGAATGAAACAGTTCTAGTCCCGTAGAAGCCATTTCTATATTATTTCTATATATATTTAATAAAATTTTGTAAATTGGGCGAGTGTTTTGCCACAGAAAGACACTTTGCTGTTGTAAACACTTCTACATTATCGTCACCTCCATGTGTGTATGGTGAAGGACGGGGCGGCGGTTAATAATAGGATTTGTCAGCTTTTATTATAAGCTTTAAAATTATTATAGTTTTGTAATTATATTTTATTTTTATTTTTCATCTCTTTCTAATTTTTCGCAGATTTAAAATATTTAGGTATCGTGCAAACATACTTCACTCACTCACAACACCACACATGCTTAGCGTACACGCCCTCATGTTACCCACACACGTGTGTGTGTGTATATATATACACACACACACATTTATATAAATAGTGAGTCTTGTTATTCTGGAGTTTCGCCTGTTTATCACCATCAGCAGACAAGATCGTGTAATATATATGACGAAATTTAATATAGAAATGGTTTTTACAGGACTAGAACTGTTTCATTCATATGAAATCATCAAGAATGCGCATTCCTGATGATTTCATGCGAATCAAACAGTTCTAGAAACGTAGAAGCAATTTCTATATTAAATGTCGTTGTTCTCACTTTACTAACGTATTGAGTACCTAATTTACTGTGGTTACCCCCGATTTCACTCGGGATCTACACACACACCCATATAATTCAGTTTGGATCAAGCTGTTGAAACGGGAGGAGTTCAGCCGTCGGAGTCCCGAAATTTTTATACACACACATATATATAAGGCTAAATAGTGGGTCTTGTTACTCTGGAGTTTTGTCCGTTTATCTCAGGTCACCAGACTATAACGGATATATATATATATATATATATATATATCCGTTATAGTCTGGTGACCCTGAGATAAAGAGACGAAACTCCAGAGTAACAAGACCCACTATTTAGCCTTATATATATATATAATTGTTTCTACTTTTGGCACAAGGCCAGCAATTACCCAGTGCATTACTGGTACTTTATTGCATCGACCCCGTAAGGATGAAAGGCAAAGTTAACTTCGGCGGGATTTGAACTCAGAGTGGCAAGGACCGTAACTCTATGCGTCAAAGCATGGCGTCCGACCCTCTACCGATTATTTATATATATATATATAATGGCCTTAATGAAGTATAGCAGCACCATCTTCGCCGCCAAGCTTTTTCCTCCTGTCTGAATCACTTTCTAAGAAAATGCAGAACTGACTTCGCAACAAACAACCCTACACACAGACGTTGATTCACGTACACCAAGTACTTCGTCTTTCATCCTAGTAGTAGTGGCTAAAAGGAATTAAAGAACACACACACACTGTATATAGAAGTGTGGGGTAAGGCCACACCACACCATTATTACTGGTTAGCAAATTATTTCATATCCTATTAGCCTCTCTTAATAAGAGTCTTATTCAAAGCTTTCAAACTACCCGTGTGTGCTTTCTGTCTAACACACAGACTTTATAAATGTGTGAAGAATGCAAAATCTTAGTTACGGGTGGATAACCTACCCTTATAGTTAATACTGCTTCAACACCACCTTCGATATCAATTGAATGGTTACCACTCGCCCCCCTCCACACGCATACATACATATATGCACACACACACACATATATATATATACACACACATACATACATGTATGTATATATATATATATATGTATGCATACATAATACGTATATACATGTATGTATATATATATATATATATATATGTATGCATACATAATACGTATATACATGCATTCATATATGCACACACATATATACATACACACATACATACATATACATAATACGTATATATATATATATATATATATGTACATATACATGCATACATAATACGTACGTATATATATATATGTACACATACACATATACATAATACATGCATTCATATATGTAAACATCATACATACATACTCACAAACATAGATACTGACGGAAGGTAAAACAAAAAAGGTTGCAGCAACTTCTAGTTGTAGTGACTTCACATCAAATGTCTAAACACCTTCAACAAACAGGGTGGAAGCAAGACTACACAAGTAAAAGCAACTATTGTGAGGGAGACGGGGCATGAGATACGCTAGAGTAACGAATGTAAACGGAATAAACAAACCGTTTCATTTTAGCAAGCATAAAATTTGTAAATTAAACATAAGTGAAAAAATAACGAGAAAACATGTGAGTGACTGTGTATGAATGTGAAGAAGTGTTTGTATGTAGCGTTGTGTGTGTGAGTATGTGGTGAGTGCTATTTGTGTGTGTGAGTATGTGGTGAGTGCTATTTGTGTGTGTGTGAGGAGAGCCATGTGCGAGTATGTGGTGAGTGCTATTTGTGTGTGTGAGGAGAGCCATGTGTGTGTATGTGAGGAGAGCTGTGTGTGTGTGGAGAGAGAGCGAGTAATATGTATATATGGGTATGTGTGCAAAGAGAGATAACGAAAATGACAGAAAATCAAAAATATATTGATGAAAAATCAAAATATCATTTGTCAATGTGCATTGTCTATAGAGGTATGTTTATGTATGCAAGTATGTATGCATATGTATATATATATATATATATATATATAAATGAAAAGTATAGAAATTATTGTAGCAAGAAGCCAACAGTATTCCATAATATATAAGTGACTATAGCGTCTTATATATTGCATGCATGCGGACGAGTCAGGATGATAGTGGGCGAAAAAAGTTGCCGCTACTATCACATTCTCTTCCGTTTGTCACCATATAATATGACCACATACATTCACATATTCACGATGTCCATGTCGTAAACATGCTACCTACTCCAGTCATTCATTCACACACACTCTCTCTCTCTCATATCTTCAAACTCAGATACTTTGATTTCTTCCCCTCACATTTATACACTCCATTCTAATGCACATTTTCGTCTATTTTCTTTTTCTTTCCGTCACGCGCACACCCTTTTCTTTCTCTATATACGTATACCCCCACATGTCCATCCACCCTTTCCAGTCGACGTCCTCATCTAGTTTGGTAGTACATCATTTATTCACTACTGCTGCAGTAGTTATCTATTGCTTCTGCTATAAACAAACCCAAGCACTTATTGTTAGTTATTACTTACAGTGCGTTGTCTTGTGTAGTGTATATATTGTAGAGAGTTGGGTAGTTTTAAACACTCGCTTGATGGAAGTTTCACCTCAAAACCCACCACTATTGTCAGTTATTATCTAGCGTATGTTGCCTTGTGTAGTGTATATATTGTTGTAGGGTAGAGAATAACAAACTCCAGCATTTACATCAGTTATTTACCTACAGTATGTTGTCTTGTGTAGTATATATATATACTACACAATAATGTCGAGTGCTCTGAATCAGTTATAAACATTTATATTTGTTGTATTTCCAACAAATTAAATATCTCCCTTCTACTTATATATATATATATATATTTTGTTGTCGGGTAGAGATTCGTGTAGATTACAGTAGTTATAAACACTCGCTTGAGGAGGTGGGGTGTCTTCACTGAAAACCTTCCGCTGTCCAGCCCTCCCCGAGAGTTTTTTTTTTTTTACCACTATAGACGATGTAGGCATCGCTACCTCTACCACGCCAGCTACTCTGTGTTAAATATTTCACCGGTATCAGCTTAGCCTGTCCTAACACCGAGGTTGTCTATACATACACACCTACTGAGGTTGTCTGTACACATATACACCTACTGAGGTTGTCTGTATACATACACACTTACTGAGGTTGTCTGTATACATACACACTTACTGAGGTTGTCTGTACACATATACACCTACCGAGGTTGTCTGTATACATACACACTTACTGAGGTTGTCTGTATACATATACACCTACTGAGGTTGTCTGTACACACATACACCTACTGAGGTTGTCTGTATACATACACACCTACCGAGGTTGTCTGTATACATACACACTTACTGAGGTTGTCTGTACACATATACACCTACCGAGGTTGTCTGTATACATACACACTTACTGAGGTTGTCTGTATACATACACACCTACTGAGGTTGTCTGTATACATACACACTTACTGAGGTTGTCTGTATACATACACACCTACCGAGGTTGTCTGTATACATACACACTTACTGAGGTTGTCTGTACACATATACACCTACCGAGGTTGTCTGTATACATATACACCTACTGAGGTTGTCTGTACACACATACACCCACTGAGGTTGTCTGTATACATACACACCTACTGAGGTTGTCTGTACACACATACACCCACTGAGGTTGTCTGTATACATACACACCTACTGAGGTTGTCTGTATACATACACACCTACTGAGGTTGTCTGTATACATACACACTTACTGAGGTTGTCTGTACACATATACACCTACCGAGGTTGTCTGTATACATATACACCTACTGAGGTTGTCTGTACACACATACACCCACTGAGGTTGTCTGTATACATACACACCTACCGAGGTTGTCTGTATACATACACACTTACTGAGGTTGTCTGTACACATATACACCTACCGAGGTTGTCTGTATACATATACACCTACTGAGGTTGTCTGTACACACATACACCCACTGAGGTTGTCTGTATACATACACACTTACTGAGGTTGTCTGTACACATATACACCTACCGAGGTTGTCTGTATACATATACACCTACTGAGGTTGTCTGTACACACATACACCCACTGAGGTTGTCTGTATACATACACACCTACTGAGGTTGTCTGTATACATACACACCTACTGAGGTTGTCTGTATACATATACACCTACCGAGGTTGTCTGTATACATACACACTTACTGAGGTTGTCTGTATACATACACACTTACTGAGGTTGTCTGTACACACATACACCCACTGAGGTTGTCTGTATACATACACACCTACTGAGGTTGTCTGTATACATACACACCTACCGAGGTTGTCTGTATACATATACACACTTACTGAGGTTGTCTGTACACATACACACCTACTGAGGTTGTCTGTACACATATACACCTACCGAGGTTGTCTGTATACATATACACCTACTGAGGTTGTCTGTATACATACACACCTACTGAGGTTGTCTGCACACATATACACCTACTGAGGTTGTCTATACACATACACACGTACCGAGGTTGTGTATATGTATACACACGCATATCTATAACAGGGTTTAGTCCTATGTCACTTGCCCGTTCTTAATGTATATATTGTTAATTTGGACATAATTTACATGAAATTAAGATTGATCAAAGACAATTTGCTCTCAAACAACTATGAACATTTATCATGTATTTTTCCATTGATATGGTCACAAATACAGTAGCAGGGGAGAGTGAATGGTTCACCCAAAGCAGGTTTTTTTCTTTAAAATATAGTTTTGATTTTATTTGTACGCAGAGTTCCTATGAAATATCAAAAGGCTGAGCACTATCATATGTTCTTAATAGGAGACATTTTTGTGGGGTGAAGAAGAATGAAATAACAGAAAGCTGTGTATTCAGTATCATCTATCTGCATTCGGGGTTCAAATCTTGTCCACGTCGATGAATTAAGGGCCAGTCGACTGGTACCGGCGCTAAAGAGAGTGATGAGCTTTTGGAAAGCCATGTTTGCGATGTGGTTTCGATTGAGTTCACTAATACTTTTCAATTAGTTATTTAGCTCAAATTAGCCTTGCTCGAGACATCTATGATCAAAGGCGTTCCAGTCGTGACTGTCCCATTTAAAAAAAAAAAGATTATACACTCTAGAGTAGCTAGGATTACACCATCCAATATTTGTGAATTGAGAGAGAATTGGCTGCTATATCTAGCAACTGGAACGGTTGTATAGAAGCTCCACTGTTTGACTCGTGTACAGTAAATTGTGATGTGCAGCATTGTAGTTTGGTGTGGGGAGTATTTATATGCATAACGTAATATATTTACCAAGGTTGTGTTGCATAACTGGCGGCTAGACTTGTGTAGTGGGGGTGGGCGCCATCTCTCTCTCTCTCTCTCTATCTATATATCTCTCTCTCTCTATCTATATATCTCTCTCTCTCTCGCTCTATCTATCTCTCTCTCTCTCTCTATCTATCTCTCTATCTATCTATCTATCTATATATATCGGTACAAAACTGGGAGGTTATATCCGTAGTAAGTAGAGTACTCAGTCCAGAGAACGAATTCGGTATAGAGTTAGTTCCACAAATTAGCTAATTTGTTGTGGAACTCTTTCTCTCTCTGTATGTATATATATATATATATATATATATATATATATATATATATATATATATAACGGAGTTCTGATAAGGAACCAGATGGACCATAACGCACCAGAGTACTCAATACTTAGGGTAGTAGAGTGGGTAATAGGAAAAAGTATGACCCCCACGGCAGAGCTCAAGCCGTTTTGACGGCTTCAGCTTTGCCGTCGGGGGCATACTTTTTCCTATATATATATATATATATCTGTTTGTGGTTGACGGCTGAAAGAAAGGAGTATTCAATACCAAAATAGAGTTTTAATATTCACTTTTATTAAGGCTAAAAAGTGAATCTTATTACTCTGGAGTTTCGCCTGTTTATCACTGGGTCAAGACTCACTTTGAGTATATATATATAGTTTGTATTATACCTTGTTGGTGCAACCAAGCTAATATCATAGACTTAGTATTTTTTATTTTTTACTACTACTACTACTTGCCGCTGCTTGCTATTCCATGTGCTACAAAGTCACCAGTAATTTTGACACGAATAAAAACGAGATCCCGCAAATCTAGTTAAGATTTTATATTATTTTATTCAGTCAGCAGTCATTAACTGGGGGGTCGACCGTTGCCTTTTCCTAACCAACAATCCAAGGTCTTGTGCGAACGTTAGATATTATCATCATCATCACCACCATCATTGTTTAAGAAGGATCAAATAATTACACCAGTAATATATTGAAATAATCTATTTGTGGCGTTGTGTTGTGCCAAAGTAAGATATTTGATCATAGGCAGTAATTAGTTTTAGGCCATTTACATCGTGATTATTGTGAGTACAGTGATGTCACTACAGATTTGAAGACATTATCTTTCGGATTCGCTTCTGTCGCATATTTGCATGCATGATATGGCATTGCATGGTGTCGTAACTCGCAAGGGGGAGGTAGCGGCACCACATTGACATATGGCGTTTCTAGGGCATTTTTTTAAAAACCTGGCGGAGCCCATCTCCTCTCCAGGTCTGAATACAGCAGATTTTTTCCAGAGAAACATAGAGAGTGAGAAAGATATAGAGGTAGAATTTACCCCAGTACTAGACTAGTACTTTTTTTTTGTCATTGAAAGGATGAAAGGCAAAGTTGACCTCGGAGGGATTTGAACTCAAGGGGCAGAGCTGAAACGAATACTACAAAGCATTCTATCCGACGTTCTAACAACTCATCGCATTTTATTTATCAATAAAGTCTTAATTCCATTCAATTACATTCCATTTAACTGTAGTTACTAGACGGGTTTTTAGTTTTCTTTGCTTTTTCTTTCTTCATCTTCCGTGTCCCTGATCTATTAAGACTATGTGAAAGGTGTTAACCATTTCGGTTGAGGCCAGCATCTTTTACACTATTGTTTTACACTATTTGATTTGATTAATCAGCTTACTGGAGACGGGGTGGAGTAGACGACATGTCTTTGATCACCCCATATAGTTTCTGCAGTCTTGTTTTTAATCATCTTTCTGTCTATCCATGCTGCCTGTCTGTCTGTCTAGCTACCTTCAATTATCTGTCTCCATCTCTGTCTATTTGGCTAGGTTCCTTGTATATTATCATTTAAGCACACCTCCTTTTCTCTTGCTTTGTATATATGTATGACATGCATATAATGGTCCCTTTATTTGGCTTTCAGATCCACATGTCCCTTCCTTCCTTTCTTTATTAAACAAACTTTCTATCTCCCCCTTTTTCTTAAACGTCCCCCCTTTCATACCAACCTGATTGCCTTTCTCTTTTTTTCTACTTTCCCCTTCTCTCTCTCACACTATTCCCTACAATACTGGTCCCATCATTAACTCAACTGGTGACTTGTTCCTTTGACTTCTGGGTTAAATGGTCCCCTGTGGAATGTTGTTTGTTAAGGCAAAGAGAAGGTGGAGCACTGTTTTCTTATGCTCTTTCATCCCATTTGCTCCTTTATTTCATCTCTCATCCTCTTTCCACTTATCTCTACTTCAACTTCTCACTTGGTCTTTCTCTACAATAATTCTTCTCTAGCACAAAAGGGGAATTAACTCTGTTTCGCCCACCCCACCTCTGTTACATCCATCATTTTCTCTGCTTTTTTCTCTCTGCTTTTTTTGTTTACTGTTAGTCTTTCCCTCTGTCTCTTCCTGGGACCTCTGGACTTATTAATCTCTTTCCTTCAGATCTTGTTAGTCTCTGTTAACTTTTCAACCTCTCCTATTTCACCTTCTCACCCCATACTTTATACCTGTGCCCACCCACCTACCTTCCATGGCCATAATTCTAATAAAATACACTTTCTATGTGTTTTACTTCTTCACTCTTGTTGTTTCTATAAATAAAAGAAAAGTTTACAACTCATCAACGTTTGCGAATTGGAAATCTATCTTATTAAATCCCATCAAATTTTTGATTATTTTCAAAATTGACTGAAAATTATAGGTAGTGTCTTTCATTAGAAATATGATAATGAAAAGACGAACATAATTTTATTTATGGAATATATCATGCAAATGCAGTTTAATAGAAAAAGAAAATTTAGATTGACAAAAATGCAAAAGCATTCCCGCGGACGCCCATTCCAACAGATGGGCTGCTGACGTTCTGATCTTGCAGAGGAGCTTGACTTTACGGGCTCCAGATTTGAGAACCATTGATCTAGAGAGATGAAATGAAATATTGTCAATACAATTTAGAACTTGAGTTCTACTATTTTCACTACTTCAACCTGCCTTGTATAGTAGACACAGGTTTAGCTCTGAGCAAACCCGTATGTTGTAGTTAGTTGGCTGTAGTGCAATACCTTTAAGTAGCTGGGACCCATGCTGAAAAATATTCCAACATGCAAGGCTTAATTTTAGGATATCTGTCTATATATGTTGAATTATCTATAGTGTCCAGTTTCAACCCTTTATCATTTACATTACTCTATATTTACTATTGTATTTTTGTGGTAAAGACTTTACCTCACATAATATCAAATCTGAAATTTTGATATTATTTATTTTGAAAACAATACCTTAACATCAGTATGAGCGGCCAGTTACGGCCGGTTTGAACAGAAAGAGGTGAGAGAATTCTGGCTGGATACAGCCGGTTTAAATGCTATAGGGTTAATTTGTGTATGCTTGCAGATTCTGGTGGTAGCCACATCAGAAGAAAACAAGATAGACTTTATCCGAGTGTGACAGTTGTTTATACATGAAGATATTTTTTATTAAATTAAGTAGATGGAGTTGGAATGGCTATTTTAATCTGTCTCCATCATTACACTCTGGGGTAATACTTTCTCTATTCTATCTGCTGGGACAATGAGGTGCCATGTACCTGGAGTTCTGCAAGTCATTGAGTATTTCCCCACATTATCCAGTCATATATATCTTTGTAGTAGCTTTAGTAGTGGCCTGTGTATTATTCTTAGTTATATATATATATATTGCTTTTATTCCATAACTAACATCCTAAAATAGACCAAACAACTTCATAGAAGTGTTTCTTTTTTGTTTGTATTTTCTGTGTATTTTTTTTTTTGCTGGTTCTGAGGGATGGAGCAATGCCAGTGACCTCCCGAGGCCCTCACTTCTTTCTTTTCCTGTCTATCTGTCTGTTTAACTGTTTGATATCTTGTTGGTTCTTTTGTTGTCATTGCAGTGGTGCTTGTGACTACTGGCTCATGCAAAATAAGTTGTAAATGAGTAACCAGGCTAGCCAACCCTAATAGAGCTGACCTATGACTAAATTCAGAGGTGGTGGTGGTGGTGTGGTGGTGGTGGTTAATATGAGGGCCTGTTGGTGTTGCATATATATAGATACTACAGCTCTGATGATGATGATATTAGTGGTGGTGGAGGAGAAGGAGATTGTTCTGGTGGCGTGTCAGTGTGCACATGGTGGTGGTGGTGGTGGTGGTGGTGGTGGTGGTGGTAGTAGTAGTAGTAGTGAAGTGTGCATAGTGCCATTGATATAGATACATTTAATTGTTCAGAAATTGAGGATGATGATGATGATTGTTGTATTGCAGTTGATCTCAGTATGTCCAGGTGGTGGTGGTGGTGGTGGTGGTGATAGATGTCATTGTTGGTTGGTTTGTATTATTTGTTGTTTAGCAGCTGTGGGTGGTCATAATGGCCCTGACAAAGGCAGTGATGTTGCTGCTGCTGCTGCTGTTAACTATGATATAATAGTTGAGGTTATTGTGGAGGGGGGGGGGCTATGTGTGTTATTGATTTTTATCTTTCTCTTTAACTATGTTGCTGTATGTTGGTGGTAAAATAACAGGAACTTGCTTTTGGTGTGTCAGAATAATCTAGGATTGTATGTTGGGGGTGGGGGTAGGTGCTCTGGACCTCTCCATGTGGTCCCTTCCAGTTTCGAGGACCTTTTTTTTCTGGTTGATATTGTGTTGTTTACATATCTATCTATTGATATGTCTTTATTGTTTATTGATTCCACCCTTTCACTCTATGTAAATTGCTCGATACATGTTTTTGTTGTTTCGTGTATTTTACATTTATACCACCTGTGGTGGTTTGGGTGATCCCTTGTAGCCTATAGAAGGACTTATTAGTTTTTGTAGTAGTAAGTAGTACAAACTAGTTTATACCACCTGTGGTGGTTTGGGTGATCCCTTGTAGCCTATAGAAGGACTTATTAGTTTTTGTAGTAGTAGTACAAATTAGTTTTGTTCATCAATTTTCTCCCATGCTCTTTCATGTCATATTTCATTCTGGCAGAAATTCCATGTCAACTTGACATTTTATATTTTGTGAATATATTCACTGATACACGCACTTTTATACAGTATATAAATGTGTACACATACTTTTAGTGATGTGTGTGTGTATACACATTTATATATAAATGTGTACATATACTTATAGTGATGTGTGTATATGTACACATTTATATACATAGCTACTCATGGGAGATACACATATGCTGATGCTGGAGCCCATCTTTTTCTGTTCAGTGGGTTTATGTGCCCCATTATTAGACTATGGTCTGAGTTCAAATCCCGTCGAGGTTAACTTTGCCTTTCATCCTTACGGGGTCGATAAAATAAAGTACCAGTAATGTACTGGGCAATTGCTGGCCTTGTGCCAAAAGTAGAAACAATTATTAGACTATATTATATAGTAAAAAATATTACAGTGAAGCTTCTATTTCTATTCTAAGCTTCGCTCACTGCGTTCCAAACACTTCCTTTATATATATATATATATATATATATATATATATATATAATGAAGGAAGTGTGGTAAGGAACCAGGTGGACCATAACGCACTCAATACTTAGGGTAGTAGAGTGGGTAATAGGAAAATGTTCAAGACCCCCACGGCAGAGCTCAAGCTGTTTTGACGGCAATTTCTGGTTGTCGAAACGGCTTGAGCTCTGCCATCGGGGTCTTGAGCATTTTCCTATTCTCTCTCTCTCTCTATATATATATATGTGCGTGTGATATACCTACATATAGATTGTTTATTAGCAATTAGATAACTTCACTGGGTATGTATATTTATTGAATATCTGTATGTAGGTGTGTGTGTGTGTGTGTATGTAGGAGAGAATGTGTGTGTGTGTGTGTATGTGTGTATGTAGGTGTGTGTGTGTGTATATGAGAGAATGTGTGTGTATATATATATTGCCCAAACCATATGAGTGATCTACTTATTTCACATGCCTACACTACTACCACTAACACCACCAACACCATTACCACTACTACTACCACTAACACCACCACTACTACTACCACCATTACCACTACCACCAACACCAACACCATTACCACTACCACCAACACCATTACCACTACTACTACCACCAACACCACCACTACTACCAACACCACCACTACTACCAACACCATTACCACTACTACTACCACCACCACCACTTACCTCTCCACCTCTCACTTTTTCCTGTTTTCTCTCACTAACCACCACTGCCCCCTATCACTTGACCTTTTGCTGTTTGTTATTGCTTCTTTTTATCATTGCTGAACAAAACAGGGGTCCCTATCTCTCCCCATCTCTGCTCTACTGCCCCCAACTTTTATTAACTACTGCCATGTCTCCACCACACACACACACACACACACACAGACACATGCACACACACTCACACACACATACTATCCATCTCTCTATTCTTCTTACCTTGCTGCCTCTCCTATTGGCACCAATATTATTCTGTTGGCCATCACCTCTACTACTACCACCACTACAACTGCTGCTGTCACTACTACTACTACTACTACTACTACTACTAGTAGATCAGTGCCACTCTAACATGATGGAGCCTCAATGAAGTTGGACCTGTTTGAAATAGTAGCTACTTCATCCATTACTTCAATACATTTTAGTGATGAAATAATTTTAATATATCCCCCCAAATTCTGCTTTAGGTAGGGGGCGGGGCCTGTTCGAAAAATATATTTCATGCCACAAAAACTGGCGATGGGTCTGTTTTGTGGGATAGACGCACAGATTGCGTATCCCGATGCCCCCAAAACTGGCAATGGGCCTGCAACCTATCCTGGGAGTTGTGGGATAGCCGCACAAAGATTGCGTATCCCAAGACCCCAAAGAGGGTTGGTTCGGAAGGGAACAAACCTTGACAATTGGAACCCTCCAGATTCTCCATTAACCAATCAAATCCAGTGTATTTTAATAGGAATATCATAATGGGAGGTTTTAAAATATGTCTTTAGTTCTAGATAGACTTGAATAAATGGATGGCCATGGCTGGAACGTCTTTGTCTATGTCTCATTGATCAGCACTTTGACTTTGTGCAAAACAATACTATGTGCTACTACTACTACTACTACCATCACTTCTACTACTACTACTAGCAATACCACCACCACACACACTTCTACTACTATTACTACTACTACAACTTATACCCCCACTACCTCTGCTGTTATTACTACTACAACCACCTATACTACAGCTTATACCACCACCACTACTATCATACATCAAAAGCAACATGCAGTAGTACCAGCACATGGAGCCACTGTAGGAGTGGGTGGCATCAGTAATAGACAAAGGTTGCTTGCAATACATAAACAAAAGGAATTAAAAGATGAACAAATAAACAAACAAATAAACATAATAAGGTTACACACACCAGCTGCTCCAGTCACTGGTCACCACCACCACCACCACCACCACTGCCACCATCAACATGGGGCTATCACCTCCAACACCATCAACATCATTGCCATCATCACTACCATCAATATCAACACCACCACCACCAACATCAACACCACCACCACCTCCAACTCCACCAAAACCACATTATCAACACCACCACCATTGCCACCATCACTTTGACCAACATCATCAACACCACCACCACCACCAATGCCATCACCATCATCAGTACAACTAACATCACTGCCTCTACCACCACCACTGCCATCTCCACCAAAACTACACCACCACCACCACTGCTGCAGCTTTTAGTTACCTCCTACCCTACTGTGCACAATCAACATTATTATCCTCATCTTCTACTACCACCACCACAACCCCACTACCATCACAACCACCACCACTACAACCCCACAAACCACCACAACCCCACAAACCACCACCATCACCACCACCACAACCACTACCATCACAACCACAATCACCACCATCACCATCATCACCACCACCAACACCACCACTACCATCACCACCATCACCACCACCACCATCACCAACACCACCACTACCATCACCACCACTATCACCACCACTACCATCACCACCACCACTACCACCACCACTACCATCACCACCACTACAATCACCACCACAATCACCACCACCACCACCACCACCATCACCACCACCACCACCACCATCACCACCACTACCATCACCACCACCACAACCACAATCACCACCACCACCATCACCACCACTACCATCACCATCACCACCACCACAACCACAATCACCACCACCACCACCATCACCACCACCACAACCACAATCACCACCACCACAATCACCACCACCACAACCACAATCACCACCACCACCATCACCACCACTACCATCACCACCACCACAACCACAATCACCATCACCACCAACACCACCATCACCAACACCACAACCACCACCACCACAACCACAACCACCACCACCACCATCACCACCACTACCATCACCACAATCACCACCACCACCACTACCATCACCACCACCACCACCACCATCACCACCACTACCATCACCACCACCACAACCACAATCACCACCACACTTCACAAACTTGTCAGTATTGATGATAGTGGTTAGTTGGTTGATTAGATGTGGTTGTCTGTGGTTATGCTTTGGTTGGTTTTATCCAGAATAGTTTAGCCACCCCCTCCAACCCCCACTTGTTATTGTTGTTATTGTTACAGACACTGACTCATCACTTTTGTTGCATTTCACTTATCTACCCCACCTCCTCATATTCAGCTCCTTCCTGTCTCTCTCTCTCTCTTTATATTTATTAGTCTCTAACTTTTCCTTTATGTATATATGTATGCATATATATATATATATATGTGTGTGTATATATATATGTGTGTGTGTATATCTCTCTATTTTTCTCTCTCATAATTGCATATTGATGATGATGATGGTGACAATGTTGATTCATGAAAAATTCATTCATTTCAGCTGAGAATATCATAATGAATGTTTTTCAAACACACCTAGCATGAAACAAACAAAAAAATAAGGGACAAAAAAAAAAAGGAAAGAAGCCAATTATCAGATCACAGTACACACTGTTTCCATTGGACTTTCCATTGTTAGTACTGTCCTACCAGTCATTACTTTGGCAGAAAGAAATGGGATTTGAACTCAGATACCAACTCCTTAACAATTCCACTAATTTATCAACTCCAAAAGGATGAAATGCACAGTTGATATCTGTGGGATTTGAACTCAGAGATAGTGAGCCTGGAAAGAGAGAGAGGCATTTGATCCAATAGCTTAAAACCCTTTAGCATTTAAACCAGCCATATCCAGCCAGAATTCTCTTACCTCTTTCTGTTCCAACCAGCTGTAACTGGTCATTCATACTTATGTTAAGGTATTGTTCTCAAAATAAATAACATCAAAATCTCGTAGATTCGATAATATGCGAGTTAAAGCCTTTACTGTGAAAATACAATATGTATAGAATAATGTAAATGCTAAAGGGTTAAACCCTTTAGCATTTAAACCGGCTGTATCAGGCCAGAACTCTCTCACCTCTTTCTATTCAAACCAGCCATAACTGACTGCTTATCCCTATGTTAAGGTATTGTTCTCAAAATAAATATCATCATCATCAAAATCTTGTAGATTCGATATTATGTGAGGTAAAGCCTTTACCATAAAAATACAATAGTAATGTAAATGCTATATATGTGTATATATGTATGCGTGTAAAAAAAGCGTTATCTGTTGTTTCTTTTTACTCACATGTGGTTAACTGCATGAGACTTTTAGATAGTTTTCTGATCTGATGAACCATATGCTCACACGCATACACACACCCGCACCTTTAGTCCAGCTTAAATCAAACTATAACTTATGTCCATATATTTAAATATGTTATTGTGTATATTTACCCAAACACATGCAGGTATATATATATATATATGAGAGAGAGAGAGAGAGAAAAGAAAATGCGAAGTAGTTTCAGATGTTAAAGTCCTTTATTGATAAGGCTGTGATACATATTTCAATGACAGTGGCCACATGATTCCGCATAACCAGTGCCATGAACTCATCAGACAGTTTATTACATAATAAGACATGTTCTCGAGGCAATCCAAATTAAAACAACAAGGGAATGGACAAAGATGATCTTGAAGCCTTCACCAATTCCCGAAGGCTTCAAGAACATCTTGCTTTTCCCCTAAAATTTTGGTTACATTTCGTAGAATGCAATATGATATAACTATTCAAATATTTTCAGCTATTCAGACATGGCACACACACTGTGCAAATTACTTTGTTGTTTCGACAACACATTGATTCAAAGTGAGTCAAAACAGGTGTCCTGTGCAAAGCTTTAAAACTAAACCAATTGTTGTCCTTGAAATTTTTGTCTTAAACAGACAGAGAAAACATGTTAATATATTACAAATAATAGCAAGAAGAATGGACGTTAAATAATGATGTTAAAACCTGTCTTTTCCATAACAAATAAGAATTTGGTTTAACTCTTGAGCATTTAAACTGGCCACATCCGGCCAAAATTCTCTCACCTCTTTCTTTTCAAACTGGCTGTCACTGGCCGCTCATACGGATGTTAAGGTATTGTTCTCAAAATAAAATCTCATACATTCGATACTATGTGAGATAATTATGTGAAGTAAAGCCTTTAACATGAAAATATAATAGTATATATAGAGTAATGTAAATGCTAAAGGGTTAAAAAGAATTTAGCAGTATAATAAAGTAAATAATTATGATAAAAATAAGGACTTCTGTTGACTAGAAATAAGGTAAGGACTTCTGCTGATTCGGAGCAAGGATAACTTTTTCCAGCAAAATAATTTGATTTAGCCCTTATTAATCTTCTTGGTGCTGTGGCTGACAGAAGTCACTGATAGAGTAATTTCCTCTTGATATTACAGTGTTAAGGGAAGAAATTCATAAAAAAGATTCAGCCTGCTAAAAGTTAAGCTCATATTTCTATTATTTTATCATTTCTCAATCCGGTTTAATGCTCTGACCATTTGCAGCCTACTTTAGTGTACTTCTAACATCCAAGACAGACATTATCTGTTGTTTGATTGAACCGTGTTATCTGGTCCTTGGGTACCTTTAGTGCAGCCCACTCAGTTGTTAGCATTTGGAGTAGGTCTTTAGTTTAAGGACGTCTTATGTCCATTCCATCTGTCTTGGTGGCCCCGAAACGAGTCACAGGCACTGCTCTTACCTTCTTATGTACTTTTTCCTGAGACCATGCTGGGGCACTGCCATTGATAGTAAATATGTTTCAAATAGAAGAATGTATTTTGATGCAAAGTTTACCAAAAAAGCCCTATAGGAGAGTGTAGAGTGATATTGTAGAATAGAATATAGTAGATGCTTTCACAACAGGAAATCTGCATATGTGTGTGTAATGTATATATGTATATATATATATATATATATATAAATATAAATATAAGCAAAGATATATTTAATTTGTTGGTTATTTATAACAGATTTGAAGCACTCTACAAGTTTTCTGCAGCATAATATAAATATTGATATGATATTAATAAATGGAAACAATATTTATAAAACCATATTTATCTTGTTATATATATTTTAAGGGTACCAACATTTTTGTATGCGCTCATCAGATAAAATACAAAATTTGTTTTATAAATAGTGACATACCCAAGAAACTAGACCTTATCGGTTCAGTTTATATATATATATATATAAGACATGCAAGGGTAATAACCTGCATATACTAATTTCTTATACACACACACACACACACACACACATATATATATATATATATATATATATATATATATATATATATATATATATATGTGTGTGTGTATAAGAAATTAGTATATACAGGTTATTACCCTTGCATGCTTTATTGTTTAGTTTAGAGGTTAGTGTCCTCCAACTACAGCAGCAGAAGATAAGACAGGTGGGGGTGGGAGGGGAGGGGGGGCAGCAGGTATTAGTTGCACACCCATTATCATTGCTACTACTGCTACTGCATTAGCAGCTGCCGTTACTACTACTACTACTGTTATTAAGTTATGGTTTTTTGTATATATTGTGAGTTCAAACCCCACTGACATTTATCATTATCTTTCATCAATTCTGAGTAAATCCAGCCATGGCCATCTCTGATTTTTATAAAACAGAACCACCCATTTTAAATGGTTCCAATTTAAGTTAAAATAACCAACATAACTTTATATGAGAACCATTTGTTACAAATACTATCTGGATGATAAAAGAAATTTTATGGACAAAACCAACGGAGAGGAGACCCAGGGGTAGACTCTGAGCAAGATAGTTGGAAAACATACATGAGCTTGGCTGGTGTCAGTTGGGGATCCACCCGAATCAGTTGGGGATCCACCCGAATCAGTTGGGGATCCACCCGAATCAGTTGGAGACGGCTGCTTCTGACATGACCCGCTTGAAGGACTCTACTCTCACGACCCTCTTAGGAACAAGTGGGCAAAGACGGAGAAGAATTTTTAGTAAATCCTTCTAAATTCTTCATTAATTAATTGAAATACAGTGTATGGGAGAAATATGGGAACAAAGGGGTTAATAGATTAATTACCAATCAAGTAGTGGGGTTGATCTAGTTGACCCCTCCACTTACCTT
>OZ024745.1:128770327-128772827 GCA_964016885.1 Eledone cirrhosa
GTGTCTGGATGTGTGTGTGTGTGTTGTGTCTGGATGTGTGTGTGTGTGTTGTGCCTGTGTGTGTCTGGATGTGTGCCTGTCTGTATGTGTCTGATACATAAACACAATATATAGATGGAATAAGAAAGCATGTGTGTGGGTGTGTGATACATAAACAACATATATATGAAATAAGAAAGCGTGGGTGTGTGTGTCTGTGTGTGTGTGTGATACATAAACATAAGATATATGACATAAGTATATGTGTCTGTGTGTGTGAGTCTATCTGTATATGGGTATGATACATAAACTGTACATATAGATGAAATATGTGTGTGAGTATGTATGTCATATATAAACAGTAGCGAAAGATGAAATAAGTGTGTGTGTGTGAATATGTGAGTGTGTGTGATATATAAACAGTAGATATAGATGAAATAAGAATGTGAGTGTATGTGTGTGTGTATATGTGATATATAAACAGTAGATATAGAAGAAATAGGAAAGTATATCATATATCTGTATCTCCATCTGTAATATGTGTAGTTAGTGAACCAGAACAACAGAAATAACAGCAATTCTCTTTCATCATTATCTTATGTAATGTATAACTATCTCATCATCATCATCATCGTCATCATTTAACGTCCATTTTCATGCTAGCATGGGTTTGAGACGCGAATAAGCATATATATATATATATATCGGAGGTACATGGCTTAGTGGTTAGAGCATTGGGCTTGCAATTGAAAGGTTGTGAGTTCAATTTTCAGACCGAGTGATGTGTTGTTTCCTTGAACAAGACACTTTATTTCACATTGCTCCAGTTTACTCAGCTGTAGAAATGAGATGATAGGGACTGGGGTCCCTATCATTCCACTGTAAAGTGGACGTGGAGGCGCCACGGAAAAAAAAGGCACCCAGCACTCACTGTAAATGAAGTTGGTGTTAGGAAGGGCATCCAGCTGTAGAAATCAAGCCAGAATCAGTTCCCGCCCCATTCTTGCAAGCAGGGAAAAGCGGAGGTATGATGATGATATATGTGTGTGTGTGTGTGTGTGTGTGTACAAGGTGTCCAACAGCCATTCTAATACAGATTGCCTGTGCAGGTAATCAAAGTGTGTATACATTTTTGAGGGACACCCTGTATGTTAGGTGTGAAGCGACAGTTACAGGTAGTGTGATGTTCGAAGCACTCAAGTTTAGACGTGTCTTTGTACATATAAGCTCGCATATTTGACGAGATGTCGAAAAAGAGTTGGACCTTGTCGCTTTGATTTTACCCCGAGCTGGTCGATATGGAAACAATTGTAATATGTAAATAAAGTTTGTACATATGTCGCAACACTATCTATCTATTATATTATAAACAGTTTCTTACACTTGTGTGTGCTACCAAGAGCCAGTTTGAAAGTGCCTCCTCCAATAGACAGTAGCGGCCATAACTGGACCTCAAAACCAATGGTTAAGTGTATGAAAATTTGTTTATATTAAGTTAGCTCTCTTGCAACAGATTGAGCACTGTTTTCTTTGATCTTTTATCTATGGATTTTTACCCACACACATATATATGGGCAGCCTAGTATTTGTTTCAGATTCTCTGCTTTGACTTCAAACCCTACCTTGCCTTTCATTGAGTGTGTCAGCTGATAGATGGAACTGTTATGGAGCTGAATGGGTTGATGTGTGGTATCTGGTCTCTCTCTCTCTCTCTCTCTCTCTCTCTCTCTCTACAGCTAAAATTCTGTTATAATGAATACCATTATAACCAATTTTTCAGTATAATGACATTTTTCTCAATCCCCGGCCACTCACTCAATGTGTTAGGTCGATCTCATTATAAAGAATTTTTTTAAAATGTATTCTCTTTTATACCCTGTGAATTTCATTATAACGGAATTTTACAGTGTGTATATATAGACATATATATATATATATATATATATATATATATATATATATATATATAGCGAATAACTGTGTGTCTACTCAGGGAGTTTAGGAATGAGTAGCAAAGCACTCAATAAGGGTAGGTAGGCCCTTAGAGTAATAACATTACATTTAGATAGCTTGACAAATTGAAAATTGCGGCCGGCAAAACCCAGCCATACAAAACCAAAACAATGAAAGAACTAATCAAGGTTAGACAACAGACCTGGACAAATCGAACGATATTCTACAATATGTCCAATATGTTTCTATGAATCCGAAATCATCCATCCAACTTACGTAACACGTATTATATGATCAAACAGATATATATGATTAAAGAGATGTGGTTATAGATAAATCTTGAGCCAGTTTCATATCAACATTTCCTTCTTTGCTTTATTCAGTCTTTATTTTCTATTTGTAGAGAAATATGTCAATAAAAATATCTATTAAAACTTTGTGTTTTCTATTACTAACAATCATTTCTAGATTTGGCACAAGGCCAGCAATTTGAAGGGAAGGGAACAGTCAATTAAATAAATACCAGTGTGTTACTGGTACTTATTTTATTGACCACATAAGGATGAGG
>OZ024745.1:128782827-128800327 GCA_964016885.1 Eledone cirrhosa
TGGGTGCTTTTTTTGCTGTGGCACCTCCACGACCACTTTGCAGTGGAATGATAGGGACCCCAGTCCCTATCATCTCATTTCTACAACTGAGTAAACTGGAGCAATGTGAAATAAAGTGCCTTGCTCAAGGAAACAACACATCACATGGTCTGAGAATTATATATATATTATATATATATATAATTATATAATTATATATTATATATATATATATATATATATATATATATATATATTATTCTAAATATTAATAAATGAAGACATTCACATAATCAAAATATATGATTTATTATATATATTTCGGAGGTACTGTGCTGTTTTTTCAGTACGTCCTCATCAGATAAAATGCATGAATTGATGTATGACATACCTCAACTGTCTTGATGATTCAATTCCAGTAATGGCAGAATTGAACCATCAAGACAGTTGAGGTATGTCATACATCAATTCATGTATTTTATCTGATGAGGACGTATTTAAAAAACAGCACAGTACCTTCAAAATATATATAATAAAACATATATTTTGATTATGTGAACATCTTCATTTATTAATATTTCAAATAATATTAATAACTCCAGAAAACTTCATTGTAGAGTGCTTTTAATCTATTGTAAAACTATATTCATTGAGTAATCAATGAACCTTATTAACCTTTGGTTATATATATATATATATATATATATATATATATATATATATATATATATATATATATATATAAATATTGTGTGTGTGTGGATGGGCGTCTATATATATATATAAAGTGTGTATACGTACATACATATATGTATACAGACGTACACTAGTATGTATATATATATATATATATACATACATACATGCACACACATATATATATGTACGTATGGATTTACCGAATATTTATTATAATGCTCGGTTTGTTTGTAAACAAACATCCCGAATTACGCCGTACAGTGTTTAGCAACCATCGTTGCCCTTTTGTTCAACACTGACAAAGGAACGATGTACTAGTTTCAAGCTCATTAGCTATCGTCAGCATCGTATACCTTCCTGCCAGATGATTGAACGTCTGAAAGTATATACTTTCCTTATGTATATTAACGGCTGAGTAGCCTAATTTGCATATCGAGTGAGTTAATCGGCCGGGCGCACCGAAAACGATAAATGGAAAAAATGAAACAAAATTTTATTTCTCACTCTTAGTACGGCTGCTACTTAAATATAAATATGTATACGTACATACATATATGTATACTGTACGTCTGTATACATATATGTATGTATGTATAGACACTTATATTTAAGTAACAGCCGTACTAAGAGTGAGAAATGAAATTTCGTTTAATTTTTTCCATTTATATATATATATATATATATATATATATATATATATATATTGTGTGTGTGTGTGTATGTGTATTTATATATAGTTTGTGTGTGTTTGTGTGTGGACAGGCATTTATATATCTATATCTATAGGTATGTATGTATGAATGTGTGTGTTGCGAGGGTTATTTGTTTATTACATACATATGCATGTCTGTGTTACCATTTTTTATTGTGTGTGTGTGTGTGTGTGACTTTAAAGTAGCTTGGACAATCCCCTGTTTCCTTCCCCCTCCTCTTCACATTATTTAAGTGATCTCAATGGAATATCCCATGTCAGCTAAACAACTGTGGTATATTTAATAGAGGATCTCTGCCAACCTATTTTTGGAAGTACCACTCAACTACTTGCCAACACCATTTTTCAAGAGCCTCTTTTGTGTCTCTGTAGGCCAAGAATTTGCAACAGAAAAAAATGAAGGGATGAACATAGGCAGTATGTGTGTTTGTTTGTGTTTCCTCATCATTATTTCATCCCCATATACTGGTGTGGGTTGGATAAGTTTGTAATCCCCATATACTGGTGTGGGTTGGATAAGTTTGTAATCCCAATATACTGGTGTGGGTTGGATAAGTTTGTAATCCCAATATACTGGTGTGGGTTGGATAAGTTTGTAATCCCAATATACTGGTGTGGGTTGGATAAGTTTGTAATCCCAATATACTGGTGTGGGTTTGATAAGTTTGTAACACTGAAACCTCCAGTGATCCATCTGTTACTTTATCAGTTTCATTATTATCAAGTTTGGCAGTGGATTAGCAGTTTACTTTGCCTTTCATCCTTACGGAGTCGATAAAATAAAGTACCAGTAATACACTGGGATAATTGCTGGCCTTGTGCCAAAAGTAGAAACAATTATTACCAAGTCTGTCCCGATTGTATTCACATCTAGTCCCTTTTTAGCCTGTATTAACATCTTCTCAGTATGCCTTATCAGTATGTGCTGTAGAATAACTCCAGCTCTTGTTATATGATATATCAAAATATTTGATTGGAAGTTTGTTGGTGTTAAACCTTTCATGACTGTATTTCTAATGAAATTCTCTATAGTTTAATTAATTAATGAAGAATTTTGAGGGATTTACTAGAATTATTAATTATTTCATTACTAAGGTAGTAAAACCCTTTAGTTACCAATCTGGCTAAAACCAGCTTTAGTTCTATGAAATAAAGCCATCCATTTTAAAGGTTTTCAATTTAAATTAAAATCTTCCAACATAATTTTATATAAGAACATTACATTAACCCTTTCACGACCGTATTTTTAATCAATTATACTCTGTTTTAATCAATTAAGCGTAGGTTTAGCTGATTTCTTATGAGGTGGCTTTTTATGAGATTTCTTGAGGGTTTTAATAAGGACTCAGTTGTATCATGGTACTATATTTAGTGTGTTAAAAAGTAGGAATTGAATTTAGAATTAGGACATCTGAAACAATTGCTACATGTCGGATATTTTGACCCTTTAGCATTTACATTACTCTTGTATTTTCATTGTAAAGACTTTACCTCACATAATTATCTCATCTAGGAGATTTTGATATTTGTTTTGCAAACAATACCTTAACGTCAGTATGAGTGACCGATTATGGCCAGTTTGAACAGAAAGAGGTGAGAGAATTCTGGATGGAAACGGCTGGTTTAAATGCTGAAGTGTTAATGATGTTGCCAACCATTTGTCCATGACTAATAAATTATTTGATCTTGATTGGATGAAAGACAATTTCTCTCAGGGATTAATTGCATCCTTCAAAACTTCCATACTCCCCAAAATTCACCAACACTACACCTGATATTCCTCCTCCACACACACGCATGACCCATTCACTGTTCACTTTCTTGACTTTTGTACATTATTCTATGTACTATATATGTACCTTTGATGAGATGTAGTGCACCTGAGCACTGTACACAATCATTTTCATTATTATTAAGATTTGAACTTGAAGTGTAGAGAGCTGAAACAAATATTGCAAGACATTTTAATCTGATGCTCTAATAATGACCCCTGCTCTTTTGACACCTTTAATTCAAAGAATGCTAATAGTGTATTCACTGCACTATCATTGTGGGGGTATGCTGTTTCATGGAGGGAAAATATTTTGGAGCACATTGTATATCTGTTCCGATTCCAACTGTTCCAAGTGGTATGATAGTTTCCTGTTGAGATTGAACCTCTTACTTCAATGATAACTGGTACAGCTTTCATTTCATCGTCATCACTAGTCAATAATAAAGAAATCATTATTATTATTATCATCATACTTAGCTGTAATTTCTCCTTCATTTCTTAACTTCTCCAAGACAGGATATCATAATAGAGTAGGAAATAAAGCTTCAAGAGGTTGTTCTACTTATATATATATTTTTGAATCTAGGTGAGTGGTGTTGGTTTGTTTGAAAAACCTTGAAACACTTAGGTCTCATTGCGAGATCAGATTTAATCTCTTAAGCTTATGGTTTGTCATAAAAGGGTTTGTCTTTTTTTTTTTAAAGTTTTTTTTTACTCTTCTTCGTTGTTGTTGCTAATTTATTTTGACTGTTTATGTATTTGGATTTTCTGAAACCGCTTCATAGAGAGTGGGGGGGGGGGGGGGGTGCGTGGGTGGTGTAAAAGAGGAGAGGAAAGGAAAGTCGTAATTTGTTGTCAATAGTGGCTTTAGGGGTCAGAAGACCATTCAGAGAGAAACAGGCAGTTGATGCATGTAATACAGTGAGATAGGTTTTATTTAGTGCGTTGGTAGAACATACAGTATTTTGTTAAGTCCTTTATGTTTTAGGTTCAATCACACTAGAGTTCTTCACTTGGCTTTTCGTCCGTCCATGTTTGTTGAAATAAGAAATTGGAACTAACCATTAAGTACTGTGATTGACGTACTCAGCTGTTACCTCCTCCAAAATTCATGGGCAATATTTTGGCTCGTTGTGAACAATAAGGCAATTATTGATGTTATATTAACAATACAAGTTGGTGAGTTAGTTGAATTGTTAGTGTGTTAGACACCTTGCTGTATTTAGTTGGGACTCTTTATATATTCTGATTTCAAATCCTGTCATTGATAAATGTTTTCTTTCATCCTTTTGGGGTCAGTAAATAAACTAACAGTCAAGTACAGCGACCACATTTCTAATGAAATACTCTGTTTCAATTAATTAATGAAGAATTTTGAGGGATTTACTAAAATTGTTAATTATCTCATTACTAAAAGAGTAACTTAATGTAAGGTTCTTATATAAAATGATGTTGGAAAATTTTAATTTAGATTGGAAATCTTTAAAATGAGTGGTTTTGTTTCATAGAACCAGAGCTGGTTTTGGATGGGTTTGTAACTAAAGGTTTAACTGAAGAACTCACCCCCACACCACCACGCAAATGTGTGGCCATGTTAGAAAATATTCAAATTAATATTATTATTAACAACGGTGGATTGGCAGTATCGGTAGAGGGTCGGACGCCATGCCTTGAAGCATAGAGTTACCTCCCTTTATGATCTGAGTTCAAATCCTGCCGCGGTTAACTTTACCTTTCATCCTTACGGGGTCGATAAAATAAAGTACCAGTAATACACTGGGATAATTGCTGGCCTTGTGCCAAAAGTAGAAACAATTATTAACAAGTATCTGCAGAACACCAGACAGAGTTTGATGTGGTAGTTGATCAGTTCTAGAGTCAATAAAACAAATTCCAGTTAAGTTTTGAAATCGGTTTCATTGTCTAAAATCTATATTTTACAGACAGAAGTTATACAACAATGGTAATATTTTCTTTTCTTTCAAAAAAGATAACGACAAAATTAAATAATGAAAAAAAAAAAGACAAAGGTGGGAAGGGGGTAAAGAAAAACAGATCTGGCTGTATGGGAAAGGACTATAAATGGCATGAATGAGAAGTGGAGGAAAAGTGCAAGAGGCTATGGAAGAAAGAGAGAGGGAAATGGAGAGAGTGACAGGCTCTGCACTGAGATAATTGTTTCTACTTTTGGCACAAGGCCAGCAATTACCTCCAGTGCATTACTGGTGTTGTATTTTATCAACCCCGTAAAGATGAAAGGCAAAGTTAACCGCGACAGGATTTGAACTTAGACCATAAAGGGCCGTAACTCTATGCTGCAAAGCATGGTGTCCGACCCTCTACTGATACTGCCATTAGATAATGCTTGATCATAAAGGGCCGTAACTCTATGCTGCAAAGCATGGCGTCCAACTCTCTACCGATTCTACCATTAGATAATGCTTCAAACTTCTGGCTTTGTGTTTTCTGTTGTTTCAAGAATTTTCCAAGAACTCTGGTAGATATAGTGTTGATTTAGATATTTGTCGTTAGTCAACCAGTAAAATGTAGTACCTTTAATCAACTTAAACTAATCTCACGAATTCTTAACTAATTTTTACCTAGCTCTGGTCTGAAGAATTTTCATTGGTTATTCTAGAGTAACTTCTGTAAATTGTGTGTGTGTATCTGCAGAGGGTGTATGTATCTGTATGTGTATGTTTGTGTGATTTTTTATGTTCTCTGTTTTGGTTTGTTTGTTTGTCATCTTTCTGCTATTTTCCTAGTACTAATACCATAACCCTTTAGCATTTACATTACTCTATATATACTATTGTATTTTCATGGTAAAGGTTTTATTTCACTTAATTACCCCACATAATATCGAACCCGAGATTTTGATATTATTTATTTTGAGAACAATACGTTAACATCAGTATGAGCAGCCAGTTATGGCTGATTTGCACAGAAAGAGATGAGAGAATTCTGACCGGATACAGCCAGTTTAAAAGCTAAAGGATTAAATGTGGTCACAAAAGGGTTAATTCAAAAACATTTTATTTCATGAGAAATACGATAAAGAAGCTTGTTTTGTTATTTTTTAGGTTTTTTTTTTTGTGTATATAGGATTGAAAAACCTAATGTTTATAGCATTTGATATAAATCATAAGGCAATGCAGCCATTTCACCTTCATATAATGTGTGACAATGGCAGTAAAAATAATAGCAAAAAAAAAAAAACCCAACTAACAAAAACAAAACAACGCAACAATTGGACTTACCTCAGTTTTGAGTAGATTTAAATGAGATAAATATATAATTACTGTATGAGAGGGGGATTATGTATATATAAGTGTGGAAGAAGAGGTGAGGGGACTGTGATGTTGCAATGATTTGCTGATAAGAAATATTTGTGGATTTCTGCATGTATGCACATATATAAATAGACCAACGACCTCTTCCATCGTACATACGTACTTATGTACTTATGTACATACATACATACTCAAGCTAACTGTTTTATATATATATTTTCCTGATATATTTGTTTGATATGTGTATATACATATTTTTATTCATCGATTCACAAAAATAATGCATTATTTTCGCTATTGATTATAATATTTATAGACTTTGTTTATACATATATAAAAATATATATAGACTTTGTGTGTGCACGCACACACACACACACACACATATATATATACTTTGTATAGCTTTATTATTATTACTGTTATTGTATAGGGCGGTGGATTGGCAGTATCGGTAGAGGGTTGGAACGCCATGCTTTGCAGCATAGAGTTACGGCCCTTGCCATTCTGAGTTCAAATCCCGCCGAGGTTAACTTTGCCTTTCATTCTTACGGGGTCGATAAAATAAAGTACCAGTAATGTACTGGGATAATTGCTGGCCTTGTGCCAAAAGTAGAAACAATTATTACTGTTATTGTTCCGTTCATCCTTTCAGGGTCGATAAAATAAAGTACCTGTAATGCACTGGGGGTCGATTTAATCGACTCCCCCTCCCCCAAAAAAATAATTTGTTGGCCCTTTACCTATATAAGAAACCATTATTATTATTCTTTGAGTCTCAGTCATTGATGTTGTTTTACCTGAAAGTTTGTTCAAATGAACATCAAGCCACTACCTGCAACCTCAGATATTCAGGACGTTTCAGAGGGTTCTTGCTGTTCCCAGCAAGCATGCCTTTTGAAGTGTTCCAAAAAAAGGGGCTGGACTAATATTCTTTAACTATCCTTGAAAACTCTTCGAGATAGTACCTAGTGTTCCTATGACAGTTAGGACGACGTTGATCTCGTGACAGTCCCAAATTCTTTAAAACTCCCAGTTTAAATCTTGATATCGGTTTAATTTTCTCCTTTGGTAGATTGGCAGTATTGGTAGAGGGTTGGACACCATGCTTTGACGCATAGAGTTATGGCCCTTGCCATTCTGAGTTCAAATCCTACCGAGGTTAACTTTGCTTTTCATCCTTACGGGGTCGATAAAATAAAGTACCAGTAATGCACTGGGTAATTGCTGGCCTTGTACCAAAAGTAGAAACAATTATTATTATTATTATATTTTTATATATATTTTATATTTTCATGGTTTTGCCATTGTGCACTTTTGCTCAATCTTATTGTAAAGCCCCCACTGTCCATGTCTTTGTATTGTCCCTACATGCTGACCCTTGTGGCGAATAAATGAAATTATTATTATTATCATTGTTGTTGTAGTTGTGATTCCTTGTCTCTGAAATTTTCCCATCATTTCTCAAATCATCCATACAAAGATTTGGGAGTCTGTGATTGCTGTTTTTGCGAGACTAGTAAAAATGAAATGTTAAAAGTCAATCACTTATATGAAACATATATGAAGTACTTGATCAGTATTTTATTGGCTTCAGTAAGGTTTGTACTGAAAGTGTACATAACTAAATACATCAAAGTATTTTTTTTTTATGTCTGATGTTCAATAAATTCCACGCTCTGCTGCTTTTGAATGACTTTCGCAATAAAGCATCATTGACATGTAATACACATGCACCTTTTCATGTTCTCCACAAAAAAGACAATGCTATGTAAATACTACAAAGGCAATGCTGTGCACCTGGAGGTGCAGTGTAACTCTTAGAAGTTCACATGAAACTATTGAATAAATAATAATAATAGAAATAACAATAGTGATAACAATAACTTTTTGAAATAGACGCATGGTCAGAAATTTTGGCGGGAGGAAAAAGTTGGTTATGTCACCCCCCACCCACCCCACAAGCCCCATGACTTCACTTTTTCTTTATTTTATCAAGTCTGGTGGAATGAAAGGTAGAGTTGACATTGGCAGTATTTTAGTATTTAAACCAGCCATATCTGGCTTGAATTCTCTCACCTCTTTCTGTTTAAACCGGCTGTAATCGGCCACTCATACTTCTATTAAGGTATTGTTCTCAAAATAAATAATATCAAAATGTCATAGATTTGATATTATGTGAGGTAAAACTTTTACCGTGAAAATGTAAATGCTAAATATAGAGTAATGTAAATGCTAAAGGGTTAAACTAAGAATATAAAATACTGAAACAATACAGCAAGTTTGTCCAATGTACCAACCATTCTGGCAATCCACGATCCTTATGATAATGGTTTCTGATATAGGAACAAGGCCAGCATTTTTTTTCGTTGTTTTATTTTTTGTGGAAGGGAAAGTTAATTAAATTGACCCCAGTGCGTTACAGGTACTTTATTTTAATTTTATCAACCACCGTAAGAATGAAAGGCAAAGCTAACTTCGGCGGGGTTTGAACTCAGAAAGTAAAGACCTGTAACTCTATGCTGCTCAGCATGTGCGACGCTCTATCGATTCTGCCAATCCGCCGCCCTCACTACCCTGGTGATAATAACAATGATTTCTAGTTTTGGCACAAGGCCAGCAGTTTTCAGAGGTGGGTAATGTTGATGAAGTTTTATGGAGCCCAGTAAAATGAAGGTCAAAGGTGACCATTGCTGGAGTTGAACTTAGAATACAAAGAATGCAAACCATTTGTCCAATAGTGTAATGATTCTGGTCAGTGGTGTATTGGTGGGGGTGCATGGCACTATAGCTGCCTCTCCCCTTCAAGATGCTGCTAGGATATTTAGTGACACTTGTTAGAAAATTAGTCATTTTTGTTGAAAAATTATGATTTGTTTACACTCTCAAAAATGGAGCAATATGCTTCTGGTTTTGGTTAACCCTGAGCAAGATAGTTGGATACCATCCATGAGCCCAGCTGCTCTCTCACTTGGGGACCCAGCTGGATCAATTGCAGCCGGCAGCTTCTGACAGGGCCTGCTGGAAGATATGTTTGATGACACTGCCTCCACCACTCTCCCAGGGATACATGGATGAAGAAGTGTATGTATAGGTTAGATTCAGGATTACTCTTGCTACTAAGCACTCTCTCTACCAGCTGTGGTCCCTGAAATTAGTCAGAGGATAATGTCAAGGTGTCCAAAAGCCCCCCCCCCCACACACACACACACACCCAACTCTTCAAAGTAAAGGGATTTTAAAATAATAATAAAAAACAACCTGGCAATGATCTATTTATCTACCTATTTATTAGCTCCTGGTGTTGGCTGTGGTGGTGAGGGTGGTGGTAGTGATGATGGTGGGGTGTGATAGTGATGGTGAGGGTGGTGGTAGTGATGATGGTGGGGTGTGATAGTGATGGTGAGGGTGGTGGTAGTGATGATGGTGGGGTGTGATAGTGATGGTGAGGGTGGTGGTAGTGATGATGGTGGGGTGTGATAGTGATGGTGAGGGTGGTGGTAGTGATGATGGTGGGGTGTGATAGTGATGGTGAGGGTGGTGGTAGTGATGATGGTGGGGTGTGATAGTGATGGTGAGGGTGGTGGTAGTGATGATGGTGGGGTGTGATAGTGATGGTGAAGGTGGTGGTAGTGATAGTGATGGTGAGGGTGGTGGTAGTGATGATGGTGAGGGGGGGGTGGGGGGGGTGGGGGGTGGCAAAAACAAGCTGAAAAAGCAAAAAAAAAAACTTCAAACATGAATAAACAAAAAAAAAGCACAAAATACAAAAACAAGTAGACTGCCTGTTGGGCAAGCAGAGAGGTCTACTTATACAGCATACTAATTGAATCAATATAAGTCTTGTGTCCATCCTCTCCTTAGCACATGACCCAGTTTTAATTGCTGTGCAGCATATATATATATACACACACACACACGCACACACACATATATTTATGTTTGTGTATATATCTATATTTATTTATGTATGTATGTATGTGTGTGTATATATATCTATATTTATGTACGTGTATGTTTGTGTGTGTTGGAGTTTGTTGTTGTTACATTTGTTTTAGGTATATTTCTTATTGACATTTTTATTCACCTTCAAGTGTATCACAACAGCTAGCCATGGTGCTGCTGTTGTTGTTGTTGTTGTTGTTGTGGTGGTTATTTGCTGAGCACAGCAATACACAAGTTCTTTGTGTTTGTGTCTAGATGTGTACATCGCTCACTCTCATATATATATATATATATACACGCTTGCACTCACACACACATATATACACATATATATATATATATATATATATATATATATATATATATATATATATATATATATATATACATATATATATATATAGGTGTCCTTTAAAATGTATATATATGTATATTTTTATTTATTGATATATATAGATATATATAAATATATTTTTATATATGTATATATATATACATATATACATATGTCCCAAGGCTCTGATACCATCAACACCATAAACACAGAGCTGGCATATCTAAGAACTAACTGCCTGATGAGGTCATAGCCATTCAATGGCTATCATCAAAATATATATAGCAGTAAATAAAGGATTATGAGTTCATGCAATTGACTTATGTTTCGTCACTATATATATATACCGAAGACCCGCCTTGCCTAAGTACAAAGCGAAACCTACAGTCAGTAGGCACCTCCTAACCAAAAATACACCCCCATCCCACTACCCCTACCCCCATTAACACCATCCCTTTCTCTGTAAAGTTATGTTGGTACCACAACATCCAGTCCTAAATAAATGAGGTCGTGTAGGTGTCACAACAAAAAAAAAACACAGTCCACGCTGTAATGTGGCCGTGGTAAAAACCTCGCAGTCCACACTGTAAATGTGGTTGGTGTTAGGAAGGGCATCCAGCCGTAGAAAACCTGCCAGGCAGTCCTATATGAGCAAGACAACTAATCTTGCCTCACGTGGGACAATTCCTGTCTAAACCCATGCTAACGTGGAAGATAGACGTTAAAAGATGATGATGATATATATTTATTATTGCCCTTCAGGCTATAACAGAGGAGTTCAAGACCGGCTGCCCATGGGAACTCCTATACGCAGATGATCTAACGCTCATAGCTGAATCAATGGCTGAACTAGAGAAGAAATTCCAAACATGGAAGCATGGCTTAGAATCAAAAGGCCTTAAAATTAACCTGTCTAAGACTAAAGTTCTAGTTTGTAGGAAGGAAAATAGGGCACCGGTCCCATCCGGGAAATGGCCATGCTGAGTGTGTAGGAAAGGAGTAGGCAGAAACTCCATTTTATGTCCCAAATGCAAAGTATGGGTGCATAAAAGATGTAGTGGGATCACAGGTAAGCTAACTAAGAATATAGATTTTATATGTGGCTGGTGCGCTGGTACAATAAGTAGCAACAAATGCCCACAGAATACTAGCTCATTCCATAGCACAGATCGTTCTATAGAAATAGTGGACACCTTCCGTTACCTGGGTGACAAAATCAGCAGTGGTGGAGGGTGCTCTGAAAGTACAGTAGCTAGAGTCAGAACTGGATTGAAAAAGTTCAGAGAGCTTATACCACTATTAGCCACTAAAGGGTTTTCTCTAAAAATGAAAGGCAGGCTGTATGATGCCTTCATACGAACAGCAATGTTACATGACAGTGAGACCTGGGCATTGTGTGCAGAGGATATACGCAGACTGGAGAGGAACGAAGCTTGCATGCTCCGTTGGATGTGTAATAGTAATATACGTGACCGGCAAAGCATAAATGAACTAAGGGAGAAATTAGGAATAAGAGGGATCAGGTGCTGTTTACTCGAGAGAAGACTACGTTGGTATGGTCATGTGATGCGCATGAAAGACGACAGCTGTATAAAAAAGTGCAGGGCAATAAAAATAGACGGTAGCCACGGAGTAGGCAGACCCAGAAAAACCTGGGACGACTTGATAAATTCCGACCTCTCCAAGACAATGTCACTAGACCGAGATCTTTGGCGCTACGCAGTAATACAGAAGACCCGCCTTGCCTAAGTACAAAGTGAAACCCACTACAGTCAGTAGGCACCTCTAACAAAAATACACCCCTGTCCCACTACCCCCACCCCATCCACACCACTCCTTTCAATGTAAAGTTATGTTGGTACCACAACATCCAGTCCGAAACAAATGAGGTCGTGTAGGTGTCACAACAAAAAACACACAGTCCACGCTGTAATGTGGCCGTGTAGGTAACACGGTAAAAACCTCCCAGTCCACACTGTAAACGTGGTTGGTGTTAGGAAGGGCATCCAGCCGTAGAAAACCCGCCAGACAGTCCTGAGCGAGACAACCACTCTTGCCTCAAGTGGGAAAACTCCCATCCAAACCCATGCAAGCGTGGAAGATGGACGTTAAACGATGATGATGATTTATATATATATTTACATATACACACACACACATATTTGTATATATATTTATATATATATTTACTGTGTGTCGACCGTGACCTCTGGCGATACGCAGTAAATAAATATATAACCCCCCCCCCCCCCACACGGGTACAAGTCGAAGCTGAAGCATATAGACAATATGCCCCACACCCTCCCACTGCAAAGTGGTCGTGGAGGTGCCACGGCAAAAATGCGCCCATCCCACTGTAAAGTGGACGTGTAGGCACCACAAAAAAAAAGCACCCAACACTCACTGTAAATGAGGTTGGTGTTAGGAAGGGCATCCAGCTGTAGAAACCAGTCCAGAATCAGTTCCCATATGAGCAAAACAAGGTCAGCCGACCGGACACTGCCCACAACAGGACAGCCTGTCTAATCCATGCTAGCGTGGAAGAAAGGACGTAAAACGGTGATGATGATATAATATCACATTGACAGTGTGTATGTATGTGTGTGAGGTAAATGTGTCGCTCTAACCAGCCAGCTTACTTGTGTTATTAAAAAGCAGCCATTTTATGTCTATGCTACTCTTGGTCTCCAATGTTTGCCACACTTGCATACTTTATTTGCTTTTACCTTGCATCTATATACAACAAAAAAATAATAGTCTTTGTGTGGTATATGTGTATGTGTGGAAGACTGAGAAAGTGTATATATATACATATACTGTGTGTGTGTGTGTGTGTATGCATACATGGGCATATGTGTGAGAACTTTTTTTCCGGCTGTTCAAAAAGTTCTTTTGTATCCGAATATTTGTGTTTTGTTATTGTATAAATGTGTATATGTGTAGATGAATACATAGATATTTACCTTCCATATATATATATATATACTTATCTATATATAGTGTTTGTGTGTATAGATATATACATTATATTATATGTAGACGCATGAACATACACACCCATGTGTGTGTATATATATATATATATATATATATCTATATATATGTGTGTGTATGTATGTGTATATATGTATATGTGTGTGTGTGTGTGTGTATGTATATGTGTGTGTGTATGTATATATGTGTGTGTGTATATATATATATGTGTGTGTGTGTGTGTATATATGGAAATATCTGCTAGTAAGAATGCAGGTGTGTTTGTGTGCCTGGAAGGAGTGAGGTGTGTGTCTGCATGATATATATATATGTGTGTGTGTGTGTGTGTGCATATGATTTATATATGAGTGTGTTGTGTATACACACTATGTATATATGCTTACACACACACACATAACCAGAACATGAATGAAGACTTCCACGACAGCACCACTGATAATGGTTTAATGGAATGGCAAAAACAGAACGAGGTGGGGAGAAAACCCCAATATAAGCCAATCATATATTCATTTATATATACATAGGGGTGTCCCAAAATATGTATACACATATTTATTAGAATGCTGTTGGAACATGTGTACATTTTTATGGGACACGCTGATATATAAATATATATGGTGTAGAATTGCTACTCTCTTTTACTACTTCATACTCACTCTCATTCTCTCTCTCTTACTCTCACCTTCCCCCTCTGTCTCTTTCTCTCACTTTCCTCTTCTTTCTCTCTCTCTTCTATGGTTTCTTTTATATATATATATATAAATATATAAATATATATATATATATATATATATATATATATATATATATATATATATATTTATTGAGTTTCATTTTTCTCACCTTACTCTCTCCTTTTTTTCTTTCATCTCATCTCTTACCTGCTGGCATACAAAAACATATCTAATGCATATTTACAATATACTTGTGTGTGTGTGTTAGCAGGGAAAATGCTTCTTATATGATGTGTGTGTGTATGTATCTATATATATATTTATGTGTGTGTGTGTGTGTGTATGTGTGTATATATATAAATATATATACTGTGTATTCACATACAGATATATTAGTACCATTGCTGTCACACATTATAATCTAAGTATATTACAACATATAGTTTAGTCAAACACCTGTTGACTATTTTGTATACGCCCCCACCCACCCTCCGTCACGACAAAAAAAGGAAGAGAGAGAAAAGAAAGAAGGGAAGAGAGAAGTGAAAAAGAAAAGGGAGGAAAAAAAAGTCCACGCTGTAATGTGGACATGTAGGTAACACGGTAAAAAGCTCCCAGTCCACACTGTAAATGTCTTTGGTTTTAGGAAAACCTGCCAGATAGTCCTATACGAGCAAGACGCGGTCATCTTACCTCAAATGGGACATTTCTCATTTAACCCATGCTAGCGTGGAAGATGGACATTAAACAATGTTGATGATGATGATATATCCCATGGAAGCATGGAAAAACAGCCGTAAAAATTATGATATCAAATATTTATATATATATATATCATCATTATCATCATCGTTTAACGTCTATCTTCCATGCTAGCATGGGTTTAGACAGGAATTGTCCCACTTGAGAGGCAAGATTGGTCGGGTGACCATGTCTCGCTCGTATAGGACTGTCTGGCAGGTTTTCTACGGCTGGATGCTTTTCCTAACAACAACCACGTTTACAGTGTGGACTGGGAGGTTTTTACCATGTTACCTACACGGCCACATTACAGCGTGGGCTGTGTTATATATATATATATATATATATATAAATCAATATTTGTGGCAGAGTACAAACTGCTGATTTTGGCCTTTTGCATTACTTTCTATTATTTGTTTTTTGTTGGTAGTTCTTTTTTTTATTTGTTATCTCTCATAATTTTCTTGATGAAAACTGACTTGGCTTCTGTCCTACATTGGAGAGCTTGATGTCTTATTATTGGTCTACTCCAATTGGTTTGACCTAGATTTGTATATATATATATATAAATATATATATATATATATATATATATATATATACAATATAATGTGTGTGTATATATTGGTTTGGTTTTGTTATTGCTTTTTTGCAGTAGTTTTTGTTCACATTAAAAGCTTAAAAAGTCTTTTTTTTTCTCCTAGTCTACATCTCCCCCACTTACCCCTGAGTCTATCCTTATTTAATTTCTTTGTGGGAGGTGGAACTGTTGCAATATTTGCTGATACAGCTCTTAATATGTGTTAAATACCAAAAATCAATCTGAAGAAGAGAAGCAAGAAAATCATCCATAATAATAATAATGATTTCTGATTTAGGCCAACAATTTTTTGTGAGGAACTGAATGGAAAGTTGATTAAATGGACCCTGGTATGTTGCTGGTACTTTATTTTAATGGGTGAAAGCCAAAGCTAACCTCAGTGGGATTTGAACTCAGAATGCATAGGGCCGTAACTCTATGCTGCGAGGCATGTTGTCTGATGCTCCACCAATACTGCTTATACCCCACCCTAATAATAATAATAATAATAGTAATGATGAAAGCTAAAGAATACAAAGATTTGTATAAAAAATTCATCGTCAGGAGGTATCATCATTTTACGTCCGCTTTTCCCTGCTTGCAAGGGTGGGACGGGAACTGATTCTGGCTTGATTTCTACAGCTGGATGCCCTTCCTAACACCAACCTCATTTACACTAAGTGCTGGGGGCTTTTTTGCTGTGGCACCTCCACGACCACTTTGTAGTGGAATGATAGAGACCCCAGTCCCTATCATCTCATTTCTACAGCTGAGTAAACTGGAGCAATGTGAAATAAAGTGTCTTGCTCAAGGAAACAACACATCACCCGGTATATAGTTACTTACTTGATCTCCAGTACTTATTTCAATATGGCGGCGAATTGGCCGAGTCGTTAGAGTGTCTGATAGAATGCTTTATGGTATTCGTTCCAGCTCTTTGCTCTCGTAGTTCAAATCCCGCCGAGATCAACTTTGCCTTTCATCCTTTTGAGGTTGATAAAATAAGTACCAGTCTAGTACTTGGGGTTGATTCTTGCTGTATATCTCTTTCTCATTTCCTCTCTCTCACTCAGTCTATCTTTCTCTGGAATAAACCTGCTGTACTCAGGCCTGGAGAGGGATGGGCTCCGTCTGTCTTAAAATGTTCAAGAAACGCTGTATGTCAATACAGCGTCCCTATGACTCTACCAGAAGTTACGGTACCATACATTACATTCATACTTATTTCATTTAGTCTAGAAACCCAAATAAAGGGTGTATTTGACCTTGTGCTGGGATCTGAATTCATAAGATAAAATAACATGGCTAAATGCTGAAAAGTAAAGTAACTTGCGATTAGCTCTTGGAATTCTACAAAGCCTTGAAGAACAACAGATTTGCCATTTTCTTTTGCATTATTCTTCTATAATGGTTTCTGGAAACTCTCCTGTGAACTTGGCATTTTCATCTTTTAATTAATTTATTTATTTATTGTTGTCAGATGTTATTGGGTGTGAGTGTAAATTTTCCCTCTTTCCCATTCCTCCTTTCTAGAGAGAGGAGGGTGAAGGTAGTGGTGTGGTAGTGGTGGGGAGCTTTGTTGTTAGTGTAGGGTGGCAGTTGAGTAAGCTGCCTATTGATGATTGAATGGAATGGTGTTTTACTGGTGAATGTGTGGGTGTGTGTCTCTCTCTCTCTCTCTGGTATTCTGGTGAGTTAGAGCAGAGCTGATGGTTTCTCTTATATCTGCTGTTAAAGCTGTAGAAATAATTATGACTTATTAAAATAGTTTTTTT
>OZ024745.1:128810327-128812827 GCA_964016885.1 Eledone cirrhosa
GTCAATACCTTTAGTATTTGACCGGCCAGAATTCTCTCACCTCTTTCTGTCCAAACCTGAACACAGCGAGTTTCTTTCAGAGAAGGTTAGATCATAAGACAGAGGAAGAGATATAGAGGAAAAACAACCCCATTACTAGACTGGTACTTTTTTCTGTCAACCTTGACAGGATTTGAACTCAGGAAGCAGAGAGCTGGAACGAATACTGCAGAATATTATATCCAATGTTCTAATGACTTTATCAGATTGTGTGTATATATATATCATGCAAGCGTGGAAGATGGACGTTAAACGATGATGATGATATATATTCATTTTCATTTCATTTTCATTGTACATCCGCTTTTTTCCTGCTTGCAAGGGTGGGACAGGAACTGATTCTGGCTTGATTTCTACAGCTGGATGCCCTTCCTAACACCAACCTCATTTACAGTGAGTGCTGGGTGCTTTTTTGCCGTGGCGCCTCCACGACCACTTTGCAGTGGAATGATAGGGACCCCAGTCCCTATCATCTCATTTCTACAGCTGAGTAAACTGGAGCAATGTGAAATAAAGTGTCTTGCTCAAGGAAACAACACATCACCCGGTCTGAGAATTGAACTCACAACCTTTCGCTTGCAAGCCCAATGCTCTAACCGCTAAGCCATGTGTCTCCATTAAAGATGTATGTGTGTGTGTGTGGCTATATAAAGTTTGTATATTTTCTGCTAAATGTTACATGGATTGATGTGTAGGGTGGGGTAGGAATTGTGTTTTATAAAAGTCATGGGAATTTTTTTTCACATGTGCACATGTTGTGCGTGTGTTTGCTTACATGTATGTATCTGTGTAATCTGTAGTTATTCATTGTGTGTGATGGGGGCTGGTGACGACTGTTCAAAGAACACTCTGCATTTTGACTATTTCATGTCTTTCATGTTATAACTCTCTCCCTTCTCTCTCTCTCTCTCTTCTAACTTACTTTTCATTGATTCCTGCACTTCTTTCTTTTCCTCTTTATTGTTAACTGCCTTGTCTTTCTATCTATGTTGCATTGCTTCTCTCTCTCTCTCCCTGCTCTTACTGTCTCTATTTTTGTTTCATCACTCATCTTTTTCTGTCCTCCCTTCTTATCTCTCTCTCTCTCTCTCTCTCACCACTCACCTTATCTTCTTTTGTTCCTATCCTACCTGGCTTGACTCCCCACTCCCCTGTCCATCCTTATTCCCCCAACCTTGTCCCCCCCTCTCTCTTTCCTTTGCTGCTCATATAGTCTCTATCCCTACCTCCTCCTCCTATATTCTCTTTCCTTTATTTTCATCTCTCCCCTCCCTCCTTCATATTTCTATACTCTCTCACTACCACTCACAACTTGATCTCTATCTCCCAATCCCCCCCTGTTTCTCATTATTTGCTCTCCCCTCCCTCTTCCCCTTTCTATTTTTCTTCTTTCTCAATATTCTCCTTCGTAGACCCCCCCCCCCACCATCACCACCAAACCTACTTTGGCTCTAATATCTTCTTTACTTTAGCCCCTCCCCTCTCTCTCTCTCTCTCTCTCTCTCTCTCTCTCTCTCTCTCTCTCTCTCTCTCTCTCTCTCTATATATATATATATATATTTCAATATATATATATAAATGCCAGTTGAAGGAAGATGTGGTAGAGGTAGACCACGAAAAACATGGGCGGAGGTGGTGGGAACAGACCTCAGATCGTTGAAGCTCACGGTGGAGATGACGAAGGACCGTGACGAGTGGAGAGATGCTGTGCTGAATAAGACCCGTCCCACCCTTGCAAGCAGGGAAGAGCGGACGTAAAATGATGATGATGATGATATATATATAAGATCATTAAGTATGAAATGTCCGATTTCAGATTGAAAGTGTTTAAAGCAATTGGACATTTCATACTTAACCCTTTAATGTTCGAACCGGCCAAAACTGGCCAGAATTCTCTACCTCTTTCTGTTGAAACTGGCTGTAACTAGTCACTCAAACTGATGTTAAGGTATTGTTCTCAATATAAATACTTTCAAAATCTCATAGATTCGATATTATGTGAGGTAAAGCATTTACCATGAAAATACAATAGTATATATTTATATACATATATGTATATATCTCTCTCATATATATATATATATATATATATATATGTGTATATATCTCTCTCATATATATATATATATATATATATATATGTATCTCTCTCATATATATATAAATATGGGTATGTGTATGTGTGTTTGTCTGTCTAGCCCCCATTACTCCCCTATTATTCTTCGTTATGCAATCCTTATCTACTAGCAGTACTTTTCCTCAGTGCTTGTTCTGCCATAGCATATGCCACCACCCTACCAACACCCAGCCTCTTCTCTTGCCCCCCCCCCTTATTTCCTCCAAAATTCATATATTTTCAAAGCCTTTATCCCTCTTTACAAACTCATATCATCTGAACCACCTCAAATCCCAGACATTATCTTGATTCTTTACCCACCCAGCTTCTTTTTGTTGTTTTTCT
>OZ024745.1:128815327-128830327 GCA_964016885.1 Eledone cirrhosa
AGATTTTATCATTCAATTCCTTTTTACTTATTTATTGTACCTTAAGCTCTGTAATTGAATGTTATTGATGGTAGTTGTGGTGGTGGGGGAGTCTTTCTACCATTTTGTTCCCAACCTATCTGAAACTGGCTTTGGTTTATGATACAAAAATGCCCATTTTAAAATGTTCATACAAATATGAAAATCTTATATCATAATTTTCTGGACTGGAAGCAATTTTTGTTTTGTGCCAAACAGCATCTTACTAATGAAATAGTTATTTAATCAAATTACTCCAAATTTTGATTATTTTCTAAATTAATTGAAACAAAATTTTAAAGTGCAACTTCAACTCTTTAAACCACAGTTCTTTTGAGTATCATCGAAGATGTCCCTCTTAGCTATCTGGCAAACTTTTGCTGAAATTGATAAGGTCTTTGATAAAATAAAACCCTACTAACTAATGTTTGGGCCCTGTTATATTTCATGTTCAAATCTTTTTGATGTTGACTTTGGTGGGTTTGATAAAAAATAGTAGCAATAATGTGGATAGTGTGAATAGTGTGAAGGTGCATGGCTTAGTGGTGATAGCATTGGGCTTGCAATCGAAAGGTTGTGAGTTCAATTCTCAGACCGGGTGATGTGTTGTTTCCTTGAGCAAGACACTTTATTTCACATTGTTCCAGTTTACTCAGCTGTAGAAATGAGTTGTGGCATCACCTGTGCCAAGCTGTATCGGCCATTGCCTTTCCCTTGGCCATCATCGGTGGCGTGGAGAGGGGAGGCTGGTACCAATAAATTTTAAGGTAGATTTCTATTGGTGGTTTCCTCTACCAACTTTTTTGCCTATGTTGTGTGGCATCAATATCATTCAGAGGGTGATGGATTAATACAATTGTTAAAGTGTTGCATGAAATGTCTTGAGGAGGAACGTGGTCAAGTGGTAAAGGTGTTGGACTTATGGTCATAATGTCATGGGTTCGATTCCTTGTGTGTTGTGCTCTTGAGCAAAACACTTCATTTCACATTGCTCCACTATACTTAGCTGAAAATGAGTACCAGCAATATCTGGGGGGGGGGGGACTTTTCATTGGACTAGTGTCCTGTCTGGGGAGAGTCTTGTACTCTGTCACTTCACGCCATGAAACTGGGATAAGTACCAATCTGATGAGTTTCATGTCTATAGACAGACTTTAACCATGCGATGGACTGGCATCCTGTCCAGGGGATTGTCTTGTACTCTCAGGCACTTTATGCCATGAAACCAGAATAAGCACCCTGCCTGACAAGCCTCCTGGCTTAAGACAGACATTAGACATGAAACTTTAGACCTCGGTTCTAATCATGCTAAAGTCAAGTTTACTTTTCATCCTTATTGTTGTTATTATTGCCTTAAATGTGCAGTGGATTGGCAGAATCGGTAGAGCATTGAACAATATGCTTTACAACATAGTTACAGCCATGTTCTGAGTTCAATTCCTACCGAGTTTAAGCTTTGCCTTTCATCCTTATGAGGTTGATAAAATAAAGTACCAGTAATGCACTGGGGTAATTGCTGGCCTTGTGCCAAAAGTAGAAACAATTATTATTAAAGGAAAATAAATGGTACATACAGGAATTGATTGGACAAAGATCTAAATTGTTGGTGGTCCATAATTCTGTGTAGGTTGTGTCTCAGGAAATGTTGGTGTAGGGGAAGGTTATATGTTAGTGTAGAGAGCTAGCTGTGTTGTAGATTAGCAATCACAGAATGTTATAGAGTTCAACTAAGCAATGTCAGTACTATAGACATTGTTTTGTTGGCTTGCCTCGCATACTTCAACTTCCTGGTGCGGATCTGTATAGCTGAATCTACTGCAACATGGTAGTTAATGCTTTTGGTTTGATGCCCAGCTGCTTTCCCTATCTCTCTCTCTTTCTCAACACACATACACATATCCCTCTATATTTATATATATATATATATATATATATGCACACACATCTCTCTCTCTCCATACACATATATTCCTCTATATTTATACATACACTCATATATATATATTTCTCTCTCCTCCTCCTTTTTCTTCCCCCTCTCTCTCTCTCTGTTTCTCTCTCCCTTTCTTCTCAATTCACTGGTAGCTTCTTCTTCATACAATTTAACATTTGCATATGAAACAAACCATGCACTCAGCTCATACCTCTGTTAATTCAATCAGCAACAAAGTCTTACTGCTGTACTGCACCACACCCCTTCATTGCACAGAGAAGGACTTTAATCCATTGCCAACAGTATTCAGCCAACAACTCACTAGAATTTCTACTTTCTAAATAGAATATCTTGTTGTATTTAGTTATATCATATTAGGATTTAAGTTCAAATCCTGCCACGATTCAATTTTTCCTTTCAGCCTTCTGGTCTTGATGAAATATACAAGTACTGAGATCAATCCAGTCAGCTATCCCATACACCCTCATACCCAGGCATGTCAAACATGCGGCCCTTTACAAGCACACCTGCGGGCCCGCACAAATGTTTTTACAATACGGGCATGTTTTATCTTCGTAAAATTAGTTGTAATGTGTGCAATTAGTTGTTGTGTGTGGCCCTCAGACAACACATATGTGGCCCTCGGGAGGGGACACTCAGTTCAAATGCCTGCTGATACCCACATAAATGTTGACCTTTGTCTTGTGTATACCAGAAAACATTATCATTACAGTGTGTGTTGTAGCAGTGGATTGGCAGAATCGTTAGAGGCTTCGGTTGAAATGCATTTCAGTATTTCATTACAGCACAGCCCCCTTACGTTCTGGTTTCAAATCACACTGAGGTCAGATTTGCATTTCATTCTCCCGACTTCAAAATATCATTGCCTTTCTCTTCACCCCAAATTACTAGTTTTGTGCCAACATTAGAAAGCATTATACTGTGTGTGTGTGTGTGTGTGTGTGTGTGTGTGTGTGTGTCTGTGTGTGTGTATAAAAGTATAATTAACGAAGATCGCAGGTATTAATTCAACGACCTCCAGTCGCCGTCTAGCCCATTCAATGAATCCGCCGAATTGCAGTAATGCAGTTGCAATCAGCTGTTCAAAGTGCACACATTTGGTTAATAGCAGGTACCATGGCTGTGTTTTGGTAGCGAGAAAGGTTTCATTCTCAACAAATATTTATATATATAAATTGATGAGCAGAACAAACAAACATTAAACAATCCTTTAAATGAATTAAAAAATGATTTAAATATCTACCTGTTCATAATGCTATTACCGGCGGTTTCCATTTACAAAAGATTAGAAATTCAGAGAATTTCCAACGGAAAGTAAATTTCATCAGATAGCTATTTCCATTCTATAGGACTTAAGTCCCACGGATATATATATATATAATTGTTGTGAAATATATATAAGCGTGTGTGTGTGTGTGTGTAAAAAAAAATCTCGGAAAAAGGGCTTTAGTGGAGGGTTTCAGAAATGTTTGGCCTCGAATGTAGATTGCCCATGGCGGGGACAGGCTTTTTATATGCAGTTTGGACACACATCAACATCCACCATTCAATCATTCTCACCGTATTTATTTATATTTCCCTTGTTTCTCTGAAGCATTCTCCATTCTATAAGAATAGAATAATATATCGCAAATGACTGACGGCTAAGTAAGTGACTATCTAGCTACGTAGCTATCAGCTAAATATAAGTATGGCGGAAACAAACAGTTTCTCAGTGGCTGGCGAAAAAGGGGTAGGGTTTCCTGCAAAATGTTCAGATGAGCTGAGTTGGTTTTCACCTTGACCCTACTTCCTCTCATCTCTCTCTCCCCACCCCCACTCTTCTCTCTCTCCAACTATAAACTGGCTCAATACGACCCTTCCCTATCCTACACCGCATCCGAGTTTTGCTATTTTTGTTTCCGTGTCGTTGTCTCTCTGACAATACACTTGTGTTCGTATATCTACACGTGTGTGTTGTTGTATATGAATGTATGTATGTATATGTACGTTTTTATATTTGTGTGTGTGTGTGTGTGTGTGTGTGTGTGTGTGTGTGTGTGTGTGTGTGTGTGTGTGTGTATATATATGTTTGTCTGTGTGTATGTGTATGGCTGTGTTCGTGCTATTGTGTAGGTGTTGGTGTATGTATGTGTATGACTGATTTTGTCCGTATATGATACTGATCGTCTTAGTACTATTGTTTTTTGTGTGTACGACTATATTTATATATATATATATATATATATATATATATATATATATATATATATATATATATATATATAATGTGTGTGTGTTTGTGCTTTATGTCATATGTCAATCTAGCTGTGACTATGTATTTATATGTATGTCGTATGTACTGTGTTGTTGTGTAAATGTGATTATGTTGGTAGTGTTGTGATAATGTGTGTGTGTGTGTGTGTGTGTGTGTGTGTGTGAACCTTTTGAAATCTGCTGACTATATGAATATATGATTCGGTTTCTGGGAAAGTGAGAGCTCAGCTGTTTTCAAGGAGTGTGTGATTATTAACATTAATGAGGAGAGAGAGAGAGAGAGAGAGAGAGAGAGAGAGATAAAGTGAGAGAGGCGGGGCTGAAGCTGAGGCTAAAAAGCGGATAGGATAAAGAGAAAGAAGCGTGGGTCGATAAATTTGGAAGGCGAGCAGGATTAGAGAGGGGCAGATAGTATTGGATAGGATAGTAGGATGAGTACGTATGTATGTGTGTGTGTGTGTGTGTGTGTGTGTGTGTGTATATATACAGGAGTGTAACTTGGAGTTAATGTAGGTTCACCCGGGTGAACACTCTATGTTTAGGTTCACTTCAGTGTCGAGGTGTAGAGCTAGACAGAGTGTATTATAGTGAAATAAGATAACAAGGATGATTGGTTACTCCTTCATTACATTTATTGGTTGGTGATGCGCGCGTTTCGCCACTGATCAGCTCAAAGTTCGATCTGTATCGATCTGACCTGACTCTGTAACCCGCGGCTCGTCAGACCCCCTTGTAATGTTAATATATACATATATATATATATATATATAAGGCGGCCACCCGGACTGACAACTGCTAATTTTTGGGCCGCCTTCTCGTCTTGGGCATCTCTCTGCTTTTCAGCCCCTTGGATTCTGTCTATTATATTCCTTTGTTAAATTTCGGAATACCTGATGATGTCACCGGATTCATACTGAACCCGGTCATTGAAATGTTCATAGTATAATAAACCTTTAAGGAATTACACCAGTCCAACCTCCTGTTATTTTATAATATATATATATATATATATATATATATATATATATATATATATATATATATATATATATATATATAATATTTACAACAGTGACATATAAAGTACTTAAGTTTCGCGGAGTTATCACCCCAAGTCATTCAGCCTGTCATAGATATAACAGACTGAATGAGTTGGGGTTAATAACCTAACGAAACTTAAATATCTGTACATATCACTGTTGATACTAATTATATATAACACACCCTTTAGGAAGAGTGCTCTAACTAACCTTTGGATATTTATACCAACTTGTACTACAGTGTATGTGTGTGTGTGTATATATATATATTTCAATGATATTAATAAATGGAAACTATCTTTATAAAACCATATTTATTCTATTATATATATTTCAAGGGTACCAAAACTTTGGTATGCTCTCATCAGATAAAATATAAGATTTGTTTTATAAATAGTGACATATCCAGGAATCAGACCTTAACAGTTCAAGTTCTATATATGGCTTCTACGGGACTAGAACTGATGATGTTTACACTCTACTAATGTATTGAGTACCTCACTAACTGTGGTTAGCCCCCCCCCCCTGCCCCCGTTGAATCCGACACACACATACACATATATATAAAATATCAGAATGGAAGAAACAGTTAGACCATTGCTTAACAGAGTACTCGATACTTGGAGTAGTAGAGTGGGTAATATGAAAAATTCGGGACCCTGCCGTTTCAACAGCTAGATCTGAACACACACACACACACACACACACATGTGTGTGTGTGTGTGGTTAGAGAATTGGATTCGCAATCGTGAGGTTTTGCGTTCGATTCCTGGACCGGATGATGCATTATGTCCTTGAGCAAGACACTTTATTTCACGTTGCTCCTACCGATAGATAGTATTAGCAATTGCAAAGACCAACGGAAACATTGTTTCCTCGGTCCGATTTGACGAAAGCCGATCGACTGTAGGTATATATATATATATATATATATATATATATATATATATATATATATATATATATATACGCGCGTGTGTATGTGTGAATGTATATCAATGTGTGTGTGTGTACAGAGAGAAGAGTAAACCAGTTTCAGTAAGCTGAGTACTCATATAATGTCATACTCATGATCTACATGAGTACTCCATGTCAGCAATAGGCCTGATAATGTAGCCATGTATTTGCCCTTCAATCTTTCGTTAACGAACAATAAATGTAATTTCATTTCCTAAACAAAGACGATCTGAAAGTAAACTACAAATGGATTACTTACTTTATAATTATTTCTACTTTTGGCACAATGCCATCAATTCACCAGTACATTACTGGTACTTTATTTTATCGACCCCGTAAGGATGAAAGGCAAAGTTAACCTCGGCGGGATTTGAACTCAGATCATAAAGGGCCATAACTCTATGCTGCAAAGCATGGCGTCCGACTCTCTACCGATACTACCAACCCACAATGACCCGAATAATGTGTAAGAATGTCACCACTCCCACTATATAATAAGCTAAAGATGTTTGAATATTATCGAAATTAAGTCAAGTCCTATCTAAGTGAGACACACATGTGGTGGTAATGGTGGTGGGGGTAGTGGTGGTGGTGCTTTGCAGCATAGTTACGGCCCTTTATGGTCTGAGTTCAAATCCTGCCGAGGTTAACTTTGCCTTTCACCCTTACGGGGTCGGTAAAATAAAGTACCAGTAATGCACTGGGTATTTGCTGGCCTTGTGCCTAACGTAGAAACAATTATATATATATATATATATACACACACACACATACAGTGAAATTCCGTCATAACGAAATTCACGGAGTATGAAAAAAATTCGTTGTAACGAAAAATTCTTTATAACGAGATCGACCTTACACATGAAGCATGTGGCCGGGCATTGAACAAAATTTCGTTATAATGGTATTCGTTATAACGGAATTTTACCCATATATATATATACTATTTGTGTGTGTGTGTGCCCGCATATGTTTGCATTGCATAAATGTAATGTGTATGCATGTTTTGTATAAACTGTGTGGTATATAAGCGTGTGTGTGTGTGAGAGAGAGAGAGAGAGAATGTTATTTCAGCTGGATATCAACCTTAACACACTCTCTAACCACACAACTGTGATGCGGTGAAGAGGCTGCGAGGCTGTTTATTTATGTCTTATTTTTATTTTTTATTTTTGTTGTCTCACCCTTCTTTCGTTGAAGCAAGACATATAATGGTTCCTTGCCTATGGCTTCTGTTTCACCTACTATTCACCCATGAAAATATATCCAATGTCTGCAAGAAAACTCTGACATAGTATATGGTGTAAGTGCTTAAGTCCCGTTACTTAGCTCTGATTTCAGGAGCAAATCCCTTCGGAGACGAGTAAACCTGCACTTGCACACTAATCTTAGAGGTCATGGCACTTGTTCCTTCACGTATATCTAAGAAATGACCAACATAAGGTTTCTGTATTTAAATCTGTTGCAGGTGATTGTGTGTGTGTGTGTGTGTGTGTGTGTGTGTGTGTGTGTGTGTGTGTAGGCAGTACCTTTAATTAGTTTACGTACCTCTTGGATCACCTGAAACATTATGCAATATAGGTCTAGGTCAATTTCTTCTCCAAGGGGGCAATCTGTATTTCATCTACTCAAGACTAGGGTTAGGCTCAAGTAGAGAGAGGTAGACTGTATGTGAATGTACGACAGAGTATATTTATACCCCCCCCCCCACACACACACACGCGCGTACTCACACACACAGGCCTTAATTTCATGTACATTACCTCATTCTTCCTAGCTGTCGGGGTTTGTGGTGATGGTCTGAAATTGATAGCAGGCTATCAAAGAACGTTACTTGTGCTAGTCTGCTGCCATACTCTAAATAATTATTTCCCTACATATATCCTTATCTCCTTGAAAACAGAACTAATTATCAATTTTTATGAAAATCTCTTTGCCTCTGAGAATGCATGTTTACATTTGCATTTCTATTGTATCACAAGCACAATAAACATATTGCTCAGGGCTCGCTAGAGAAACAGTGGGCTTTGAAAATTGTTTCTGTCATGGTAAATCTTAACGAGCACTTATCTTTGCTCTCTCTCCTCTTCCTTCACTAGTGATCAAATATTAATGGAAGGATTCCAGTTTGTGCTAGTTACCTCCTGTGTCTGACATTGCAATATTACTATCAAATTAGAATGAGGGCACCACTCTTCTGTGGTGTCGCGTGGCCTCGTGATGTGGGTGTTGGACCTACGATCATAATGTCGTAGGTTCGATTCCTGGGTTGCGTGCTGTGTTCTTGAGCAAAACACATTTCATTTCATGTTGCTCCAGTATACTCAGCTAAAAATGAGTACCAGCAATAGCTAGTCGTTTAACTCTGAGATCGACTGGCGTCCTGTCCGGGGGGGGGGGGGGGCTTGTACTCTCAGTTACTTCATGTCATGAAACCGAGAGAAACACCAGCCCGAGGAACCTCCTGGCTTGAGACAACCTTGAGGCTTTAGACATCACTCTTAAGGCGGGAGTCAATATCGTTAGTTTCGTTGTGGTAATGTGGTATCTTGTCCGGATGCACTTGAAATACACTGTAGAACTAAGGGTGTAGAGTTTGTTCCACCCTGTCCTGTTTATCCTCTTCTAAAAAATTCTACTTTTAATTATGTTTTATGAATTCTAAATAAAATTGTCATACAGGATATTAAAATAATTGGTTCAGATTTTAATGTCTAGTGTTTATACCACTACAGTAATATAGATCTAATGTTTCGTCAAAATTATGGTTTGGTAATGGGTTAGGAAGGGCAGAACTGGCTGTATGGCAAAGTAGAGGAAAGGACTATGAAAGCCACAAAGGAGAGGAACGGGAGGGGTAAAGCAATGACTCCAGGGCCACAGAAGAAAGAAAGGGTGAAGGGGGTAATGGGTTCTGGACCTAAGGTGTGGTGATGGTGGTGTTGGGACTGCGCCTCGCGGACAATGGCCAGCGACACCCGCTGCAACGGCCAACCCCACCTCGCGGGGCTCCTTCCTCAGACGCGATGCTGCAAAAACTATTAATAGAAAGTGTCTCGCGTGTTTCATTCATAGCCATGTCCATAGTCATTTGTACCAAAATAGGAATCTTGTTGACAAGTTAATATAGTTAGATTATTAATATTGGCAAGCTGATTCCAGCTGCTTTCAATTAATTAATATGTGAATTAATTTTTGTTTTTTCTAAATCATTTAACTGATGTTGGTTGGGGAGCAATGCTTATTGGTAATTTCAAGCCTCATCTAAACTAGCTGAATTGAAATATATGACGTTGCTAATTAATGTTCAATATGAATTCTGAAAGATCCGGTCATTTGAAAGGGAGAAGAAACACGAGACAGGAAGTTGAGTTGTATTAATGCTTCAGTTCTGGGTGAGCAATGAACTGTGTATGATGTAGACACTCACACACGTGTGTGTATGTGTGTCACTATACACACACACACACACGAATGCGTGTGCATGTGTGTGTGTGTGTGTATATATATATATGCTTATTGTCCATCTAATTTGTTGATGACCAACTTCTCAAATTATGGATCCTTTGATGACTGGCTGTGTATCCCAGTTCTTCATGTGCAGTTTCAGTCATGTCTGTATGCGTGTGTTCCCATACACACACACAATATGTATCTCTCTCTCTCTCTCTCTCTCTCTCTCTCTCTCTCTCTCTCTCTCTCTCTCTCTCTATATATATATATATATGGTATGTGTATATATATATATATGGTATGTGTATATATATATATATATATATATATATATGGTATGTGTATATATATATATATATATGGTATGTGTATATATATATATATATATGGTATGTGTATATATATATATATATATATGGTATGTGTATATATATATATATATATGGTATGTGTATATATATATATATATATATATATATGGTATGTGTATATATATATATATATATGGTATGTGTATATATATATATATATATATATATATGGTATGTGTATATATATATATATATATGGTATGTGTATATATATATATATATATATATATATGGTATGTGTATATATATATATATATGGTATGTGTATATATATATATATATATATATATATATATATATATATATATATGGTGTGCGTATGTATATATATATATAAATATATGTGTGTATATATATTGACCCTTTGCCCTGTTGCTTGGCAACATATCAAACTGGCAAATTGCCTCTTGACATTAATCTTGTAACAGGCTTACCGGAACGTTTTTTAAATTTTTTATCCTCAGGTCTTCTCTGATCGAATGGATTTAGATTTAAAGGCATTCCAGCTGTGACCATCCTGTCTTTTTCTCTCTAAACATAGTTTTTGTAGGATTGCATTAATGTAATTTATTATTATTATGGTGGATTGGCAGTATCGGTAGAGGGTCGGACGCCATGCTTTCCAGCATAGATTTACGGCCCTTGCCATTCTGAGTTCAAATCCCGCCGAGGTTAACTTTTCCTTTCATCCTTACAGGGTCGGTAAAATAAAGTATCAGTAATACACTGGGATAATTGCTGGCTTTGTGCCAAAAGTAGAAACAATTATTTACAACATAGGGTAGTGGATTGGCAGTATTGGTGGAGCGTCAGGCACCCTTCTGCACAGCATAGAGTTTCGTCCCTTTACGCTCTGAGTTCAAATCTCGGATTTGGATTTGAATGGGATCACTGGTTAAAATATGAGACTTGGTGGTGTAGGGGGTCATTGGTTACAGCAGGGATATCAAACATGCGGCCCTTTACAAGCACATGTTTTTACAGCGCGAGCATGTTTTATCTTCGTAGAAATTAGTTGTAAAGTGCTCAATTAGTTGTCGTGTGTGGCCCTAAGACAACACGTATGTGACCCGTGTGGTCCTCAGACAACACATATGTGGCCCCCGGGGGACCCTCAGTTTGACATGCCTGGGTTACAGTAAATGATTTGATGTGAGGCACTGCTTAAGACATGTGGTTTGATGGGAGTTACTAATTATTATAGGTGACTTATTGGGAGTCAGTAATTAAGGTAGGTGGGGAGGCCAATGTAGTTATTGCAATTGAAGCCTGCTCTGGTCTTAAAGATATTTGGTTCTTGATACGTTGTTTGTGGTTAAATTGAAAGAAAACTGGCAAAACTTTGTAGTTGTTAATAGCACCTCCGCCCTCCTATCGTGACACCACACCCAACAATCAACACCATCACCCCTTTGTGTCTAAGTCTGTTTCTTTGTGTAATGAATGTGTGTGTGTGTGTGTGTCTCTCTCTACCTCTCTCTCTCTTTCTCTCCCCCTCTCTCTCTCTCTCTCTCTGTATATATATCTATCAGATAGTGTGGTAAAAAACCAGGTGGGCCATCTAGCTGTCGAAACGACCGGAGCTCAGCTGTCGGGGTCCTGAATCTTTCCACACACACACACACACATATATATATATATATATATATATATATATATTCGTATGTGGTTGATTGCTGAGAGAAAGGAGTACTCAATACCGAAGTAGAGAACTCTTGTCTGATGGTCATTCTGTGATAAACAGGCGAAACTCCAGAGTAACAAGACTCACTTTTTAACCTTAATGTAAATGAATATATATATATATATATATATATATATATATATATATATATATTCCTGTGTGTGTGTGTACTTGTAAGAAGTTCTCACAGTGTCCTTGCTGCCAGAGTTTATAAAAATACTGCTTTTCACATTACCTAATATAATTGGTCTGGGTGGTGACTGGACGAGGTTGGGGTGATGCTGTGTTGTAGTAGTAGTAAGAAATGGGATGTGGTGGACCCCCTCCTTCCTCACACATCCCTCTCCTCTGTCATTATCTCTTCCCCCCCCCCCATCATTATTGCCGCCGCCGCTAATGCAGTTCTGCTATGTCATTTCTGTTTATTTAAATACAACTTTAATACACGCACACGCATACATACATACACACACGCATACACGCACGCACACACACACACACACACACGCACACGCACACAGATGCACACACACTGTAGTTGCTGAAAGCTTTTCCCCTCTCCACAAAAAAATAATTATTCCTATTTTTCTCCTGAATATATATAAACTTTGTTTCACCCACACCTATATTCATTTGGTTTCGGGGATTTATGTAAATAAATATTCTGACATTATTACATCTACGTTATTATTGGTGGTATTATAGTCAATTAGATTTCTTTTGTATAACAACAGCTCCTTACGTGATGTTTGCTGAGGTGGACAAAACCGCCTCAGTGTGAGTGTGTGTCCGTGAAACTATACATATACACCGGGTCCCAACACAAAGGAACCAAACTACCACTGTCACTAGCCTCCGTCTCTCCCGCTTTCCTTATCTCTCACTATTATGAGAAAATGGGGTCCCACGCGTTAGCTGACCCGTGGCCCCAGGGGACAGAATAGAGAAGGCGTTTCTCCGGAGGATGCCGATTGTTGTGAGTAGAGAGGTGTCCCTAGGTGCCAAGACACCAGAAGTCTCCACTGCAGATTTCTCTTGTATAACAACAATTTCCTAGGTCATTTTGGTGATATTATAGTCAATTAAATTTCTCTTGTATAACAATTTATAGTCAAATAGATTTCTCTTGTATAACAACTTGTTACGTTATTGTTGGTGGTATTATAGTCAGATTTCTCTTGTATAACAACTTGTTACGTTATTGTTGGTGGTATAATAGTCAGATTTCTCTTGTATAACAACTTGTTACGTTATTGTTGGTGGTATTATAGTCAGATTTCTCTTGTATAACAACTTGTTACGTTATTGTTGTAGTCAATCAGATTTCTCTTGTGTAACAACAATTTCTTTAGTTGGTCTTCTTGTTGATGAGCTTGTTATTTCAGTGTGAACTTGTTTCATTCCCACTGTGTGTACTTCGTCTTTGGTCACTGGCTATAGGTGTGTACCTCCACTTTGGTGTCGGATAGGATTGGTCACCTTTCTAGTTTTATAGATATTTTTTATTGTCTTTGTACTTGTTCTCACCCTATCTCAATGTGCCATTATGTGTGTATTATTTCTTTTCTGTGTTTTTATTTCTGTGTTGGTGACAAATCAGAATTACTATATTATACATAATAAAGAAACGATTTGTTATTATTATTAGTATTATTATTATTATGGAATAAAAAAAAGATTATTATTGTAAATTAAATGTTCTTTTTGCTTCTCCAAAACTATTTCTATTTAAGATAACAGTAATAATAAAACTATTAGTGTTGTTATTACTAATACAACTATTACCATCGCCACCACTACTACTACTACTACTACTACTACTACTACTACTACTACTACTACTACTACTACTACTTTAATGTGCATTTAATTCGCATTTAACACTTGTTAATACATTATTTATAAAGCAAACTCCCGCACATCAAACGTACACCCTCTACCGCCCTTCATGTAAATTTTCTTATTTTTATCATTGAGCCATATAAATGAAGAAGCTTCATTCATTCCAGTTATAGCTTTAGAACAACTTTGCATTGGAATGTTTCTTTTAAAATGCAGCACGATTTCCCAATTGTACTGTTTATATTCTCTCTATCTATTCTGCAAAATAAACACATACATAGGTGTGGGTATGACTGCATGGTTAAAATGTTGGCTTGGTAGCCACGTCATTCTGGTTTGAGTCCCACTGCGCGGCACTAGGGCCAAGTGTGTGTATTCTACTATAGCCTCGAGTTGGCTAGTGATGTATGAGTGAAATTTGGTAGGCGGAAAACTGCCCCGTCGCATATGTATGCATATGTGTTTGTCTCTGTAATTTCCCGTAATATAAGTACCGGACTTGATATCAATCTCTCTCTGTATGTATATATGTATGTATATATATATATATATATACACACGCACACAATAAACAACACAATATAATTATTCCATTACCAAAGGTTTCAGGAAACTAGACGACCTTAACATCTGATGAGCGTACTGGACGTTTCTGTTAGGATCGTCTAGTTTCCTGAAACCTTTGGTAATGGAATAATTATATTGTGTTGTTTATTATGTAATTAAATTTTCATACACTTAATTAACATGTATGAGCGACCTTAGGTTTCGCAGTTATGGCCACCGCTGTATAGTGACGCCAGAGCAAAATTACGAAAAACATTTTCACGTATTCTGCACACGCACGCGCGCGCACACACACATTAAGGTCTATGTCATCAAAGCGGTGCCCCCAGCATGCCCACTTTCTAATCACTGAAATCAAAATACTAAATAAAGGAAAAAGAAGGCAAACTGGCTGTGTGAGGTGGAGAAGGGTAGTGGACTGTCGACTGTGTCATTATGAGTTTAACCAAGACATTTTGATTATGTCCAGTTTAGGACAACCTACTTGAAATCGACTGGCAATTAATATAGAAATGTAAAATAGACCCAAGGACGTGTGTGTTCTCTAGTAGACACATATGTTGCTCATATAAAGCCGTGGCTTAGTGGTTAAGGTATTGTGCTCACGATCCTGGTGTCGTGAGTTCAAATCCCGTACCGGGAAACCCGTTGTGTCCTTGAGAAAGACACTTTATTTCACGTTGATCTATCTTACTTAGCTGTATAAGATGAGTTGTACCTGTAATTTAAAGGGCCAGCCTTGACACAGTGCTTGACTCAAAAGGTTCTTCTCCCTGATTAGATAGATCCTTCGATTTTTGTTAAAACGTCAAGCGTCGGTTATGCATTTCTGGTCACATAGCTAATAAATTATAGTAAACC
>OZ024745.1:128837827-128842827 GCA_964016885.1 Eledone cirrhosa
TGGAGTATTTAGGTAGATCTAGAGCGGGTGGGTTGTGGTGGAGTATTTGGGTAGATCTAGGGCGAGTGGGTTGTGGTGGAGTATTTGGATAGATCTAAGGTGGGTGGGTTGTGGTGGAGCGAGGCATGACTGATGGGTTGTGGTGATGTTTGGGTGGAGATAGATCTAGGGGATGGTTATGGGGAAGTAAGGTTGGCTATTTGGGTAGATCTAGCGGAAATTGAAGAGAAATGGGTTTGGGGTAGATCTAGCGGTGTTGTGGTGACGTGGGGTTTGTTGTAGGGGAGATTTGGGGTAAATCTAGGGGGGATTGTGGTGAAGTGGGGTTGGTTGTAAGGGTAGATATAGGTGGGTTGTAATGAAGTAAGGATGGTTGTTTGGTTGAGTAGATGTAGAAATACTTAAGAGATATTTATTTTGGTGACTTTTCATTTATTATTATATTTTTTAAATTTTACTTTGAAAATGCCTTTTGATATGTTTTAAGGATGGCGTAGAGTTGGTAGGTTGTCTGGACTAAAGAAATGATGATAGCGATAATTACCGTATTTTCCGCCGTCGAAGACACTACTTTTTTTCCTAAAATAAGTCTCAAAAATCCATCATGCGTCCTGGAGGCCGAATGTTGCTTATTATTATTATTACTATTACTTTTTTATTTTTTTCAAAGATTTTGGTTGTCAAAATTAGGGTGCGTTTTGGAGGACGAAGCGTCTTTGGCGCCGGGAAATACGATATCTTACTTTTCGTTGGAAAACGGAATCGGTTTTTTGAATTTGCTTTGAGTACACAAGACTGCAGCCGTTTAAAACAATGTATGTTGTTGTTTAGCCCTCGGCCAATCTTAATCAACTACATTTCAGCTTTCACCTTATGCCTACATTATCCAGTGTGGCTTCGTTTTAAGATGAGAGAGTCAATAGTGTCCCTTAATTCATTAGGGTTGAGAGGCGCTGACAGGCATTTCTTGTAAGACCCATCTTGTCATCTTGTAGGTGGACAAACCTGCCAATGGCGGATCCTATCCCTTTCTAAATATGTGCGCGCCTAAAATATTAATTTATTGGAGGTCACGATTAAGTGATGAATGAGATAAACCAAAACGGTGTTGATAAAATCTTTCGAAATAATTGCACATAAAATAAACGAGACAGCCTAAACTAACGACATTAAATACAACATGTATTCTTTATTTAGCACAAGTAGTACTTTAACGTATTTTTAAAACCCTCATTGCAAACTGTGCATTTGGCATACAGTATTTCTATTATTTGCAATCTGCTTCTTTATTTACGTAAGAGTTGCATTAAAAATAACTTCCCAGACAACGGAAAATTCTCAATATCGGCAGCTCAACTCCCCGGGGTTGCCATTATTTCGAATGTTTATTCTGTGTGTGTGTGTGTGTGTGTGTGTGTGTGTGTGTGTGTGAGAGAGAGAGAGAGAGAGAGAGAGAGCGCGGAGTTGGGGCTCAGGCGGCGGATTGGCGTCGGGTTGAAACTGTCTTAGCATTTGTTCTGGCCCACTGCGCCGGAGTTCAAATCTCACAGAGGTCAACTTTGTCTTCCATCCTTTTGAGATATCAGCCCACTCTTGGGGTCGACTCTTCCTCTCTATATTTTTCTTTTCTTTTCTTTCTTTCTCTGGAACCAGGTTTAAATTACTAAAGACACGCCGTGTGTTATGGCGGTGTCCCTACGAATCCACCAGGAGTTAAACACCATTGTTTTCTAAGAGGATTAAAATGTAAGCAGCTGGTTTAATTCGAATCATGAGCACGTCTTTTTGTTGACATTCTCGTATTGCTGTTCTGTGGCACCGAGTAAACCACCTGTTCTGCTGGTCTATACTGTTGTTTCCAGACAAACAACTTTCGTAGATATTTTATTTATTCATTTAAATATCGAATTACTCCAATTATCTATGAAAAGCACATTGGATAAGGTAGCCCTAGATACGTTATTCCTGAAATGAAATGGGATGTTCGTAGCTCTGGAACACTATAATTATGGGAGTAAACAGCAACATCAATCAATCTTTTGGGTTCTGGGCCCCAACTCATTCAGCCTGTCATGACGGGCTCAATGAGCCGGCGCCCAGAACCCAACGAAACTTGAGTATCTGTTTATGTCACTGTTGTAATTATATATATATATATATATATATATATATATATATATATATATATATATATATATAAGTAGTAACACAACAGTTAGTTCACCATACCGAGAACAATTGCTCTCGGTATGGTGGACTATCTGTTGGTGTTATTACTGCACAGTTTAAAACAAACAAACATTTCTATATGACTGTGACAGTTAATATATAGAAGATATGTCTTCTGTATTCACTGAAATGCTTGAAAGAAATGTTCTTTCTGCGTAGTTAAAGTGAGACAAACAGCGACACCCACAGCACTGTATTCATTTCACTAACCGTGTTTATATTTATTTCATTTTAGATTACGTATTTCTTTTAGTCGTTGTCTTTAGCTTTTTTATTAGGAGACATCATTTACGTCTTTAGAACAAAATACGCTTTCGTAATAGAAAATATTTAGAATGTTTTTTTTTATTTTGTTTTTTTTAAATTTATAACTGTTTGCCTCTTTTCACTCTCCGAATTCTTGTATATAGATATGTGTGTGTGTGTGTGTGTATATATATATATATATATATATATATATATATATATATATATATATTTATTTAGTACATTAACAGAGAAAGCTTTAAGTAATACTCCGACCGGCTTCCGTCTCACTCAACAAACATTACGATATACCTTAGTATAATCCCAATTATACGTTTGAGGTGCTAACTATACGTATTTTGCGGATAGCCAGTTGTATTATTTTATATATATATATATCTCGTTCACGATTTCACCGAACTTATATTCATGGAAATTTGGGACTTGACTCGTTCTTCCTCACTTTTCGTTGCTTCACCATCTTTGTTTGTTTACACTCTCGTGTCCCCTTTATTTACGTGTCCCAACGACTTTTTTTAGCCGTTGCTCGCACCAACCCGAGGTATATGGTCTTTAAAGCGATGAAATACCAATGATGGTTGGAAGATCACTGATGAAGGACTAACTGTATTCATATATATATATATATATATATATATATGCGCGCGTGTGCTAACTATACGTATTTTGCGGATAGCCAGTTGTATTATTTTATATATATATATATATGCGCGCGCGTGTGTGTGTACACACACATACAGTGTGTAAAAAAAAAAATGTACAGACACTTCAAAAGCATTCTAATAAAAAAGTGTGTATCCATTTTTTTGGGACACCCTGTATATATATTTATGTATATAAACACACGTGTGTGTGAGAGTATATATATATATATACACACACATATTCTGTACAAAGTTTTCACGTATACAGAATAAACTACACAGCATTCCAAGAAATAGAATGTTATATTATTTTATTTGTGACCTGCTTAGAGAGTTAATCAGTAAAGGTTAAAACCGGTCACGGTTAGAACGTTTTTGATCATAAGTCTGATGGATCAGTGGTGACCCAGGGTTAAACAACCTGTATAAAGGCTATAGACAAGAAGGTCATGGTTAGAACGCCTTTAATCATAGGTCTGATGGATGAGAGCTGACCCAGGGTTAAACAACAACAATCTCCGCCATTAGAAATACACATGAAAGTACATAGGCGCAAGACAAGCAACATCACTGCTCCCTTCTCTTAACCTCTGATTTGTCATATGTCCACTACATTATTTCCACTACCTCCCCCATCTCCACACACTCACACATATTTCCACTACCTCCTCCTATCTCTACATACATACATACATACATACATACATACATACATACATACATACACACACTCACTCACACCGTACGAAGTTCTTTTTAAACATTGTTGTTCCTTGCTATTCGTACGTCAGGTGTTATACATACATATACATATATATATATATATATATATACATACATATAGATACATATACATACATATACATATATATATATATATATATATATATAAACTTTAATAGAGTGGAGAGAGATAGGGGGAGATGTAATTTGATGTGGATAAAGAGAGAGAGAGAAAGAGCGGAATAAGCGGGAGGGAGAGAGGGGCGAGAGAAGGGTGAGAGAGAGACGTAATTGATGTGGATAAAGGGGGAGAGAGAGCAGGAGAAAGGGGGAGAGAGAGCGGGAAAAAGGAGAGAGAGAGACGTAATTGATGTGTTGTTTGCTGCTGACAAAACTCTTCAGGTAAACAAGAAACAAAAAAAAAACAATAAAACAGCAGAATTTATGTATGTGTATATATATATATATGTGTGTGTGTGTGTGTATAAATGTGTTGACAGGTAATGGTGGTATGTTAAAATGTAGTGGCCAGTTTGTCGCCACTCCACGCCCACTCTCTCTCTCGCTCCAGTTTCTTATGGAGGAGTGTATATGTGTGTGTGAAGGAGGAGGGGGGGGGGTAGTATATTGCTTGGTACTTGTTTCATACGTTCTCTCTCTTACTACCCCTCCCCCTCCCTCCCTAGAATGCTCAGAGACTTGCACGTTGATTTCGAACAATTGGAACATTGGTCATCGGTTCCAACAGAATTAGGACCGTATAATCTTGGGTCTCGAAGAATCGTTCCACCCGCCGCTTTTTAAATTTTACTAATCTGTCTTCAGTGAAATTTTATTGTTAGAATTCCTGTGACAACAACATTATAAATGACAAAAAAAAGGTACATTACTAGAAATCCCATAGATTATAAAATAAATAGGATGTAAACTAAACGACTAATTCTGGTTTTTAAAAGACAAATCAACGGAGACAGCCTAGAAAATTTACCGATTTCTCCATCCCCGCTTATTCCAACCATTCTTCTTCTCTCACCTATTCCTGAGAGGGTCGTGGGGACACAGTAATCAAACGCTTCTTCCGGCGGATCATGTCAGAAGCAACCGTCTCCAATTGATCCGGCTGGACCCCCCCCCCCC
>OZ024745.1:128847827-128860327 GCA_964016885.1 Eledone cirrhosa
CTCTCCTCCCCCCTCTCTCCTCCCTCTCCCTCTCTGTCTCTCTCCTCCCTCTCACACTCTGTCTCTCTCCTCCCTCTCACACTCTCTCTCACTCCCTCTTCTCTCACCCCCCATCTCTCTTATTTAGCCCCCCCCCCCCTCACTACTGTTATAACTTAATCCGTTTGTTCTTTCTGGCGTTTCGATGTTTCCTTTAAAACAAAACACAATGATAATAATAATAACAACAACAACAAATGGGATGGTTAATGGAATATTTAACAGCCGACCCGAGGGAGTGGGGATAGGGTGGGCCGAATGACATCCGAATACGTCTGAATACGGGGTGGTTTCCGTAGTTAATGTTGTTTTTTGTGTATATGTTGTTTAAGCCCCAAAGGTCAGTCATGATCAACAGTCATTCATTCATAGGTAAAATTGAAAAGAAGCCATCATATATATATGAATTGTCTCCCTTGTTTGCTCTCTTTTGGATATGCCTGAAGGGAGTTTCTGTCCCTATATTGTGAGAATTTCAGCTGATGGAAAATATCCACTCACTATATTTAGTATGTGAGACTCAACATTACAAACACTCAATGTTCCCTTCAGGTATTTCTCTCTTAATGTTGACATATGGAAGGGTCCCGGAACTCCTGATGGAGTCGTAATGGCGCTGTATTGACATACACCGTTTTTTGTGCATTTTAAGACTGGCAAAATTAGAAAGAATTATTATTAGTTTATGAGAGAAAAGTAGATGTGTTGCTAGCTACTCAGAAAATTGACAGAGGCTTTGATGTAATGTAGGACAAAGAACTTTGTAGTATTTGCTCTGGTTTTGTAACTTGAGTTCCAATCTTTGCCATTAATCATTTTATGGTTGATAGAGTAAAATATAAGTTCTGGACATTGGAATCGTTAGAGAATCGGATATCTTGAAGCTTAGTGGTATTTGCCCCACCACCCAGATTAACTGCATCACCTTGTCATTAGAGGTCTTTATTTGTGTTCATTCTGTTACAAGTATTTGGGCTAGATCTTGTTATTCCATGTTTGCATAGGTTGGACTATATATAAGAGAGAGAGAGAGAGAGAGTTAGTTCCATTACAAATTAGCAAACCATAGTCGAGGGGATCATTTGGTGAAACACATCCTCAAGTATGGTTTGTTAATTTGTTATGGAACTAATTCTTTACTGAACTCCTCCTATGGACTGAGTGTTCTACTTACTATGGATATAACCTCCCATATTTTTTTTTTTTCTTTTTACTGCTATATATATATATATATATCCCTGTATCTTTCTACATCTTGATGAAATCTAGACAGACAGACAACACTTTGCCATCTGTGTAGTACAATGGATAATGCTTTTGAGTAATAGATAAAGCGTTTGAATCTTATTAAATAATCACACACACACACACACACGTACACACACGTGTGTGTGTGTAAAGCAACATAAGGGTATCCAGCCTTGAAACTTTCACACACTTAAACATCTTAGTAGCAGCCCCATTGGAGCCTTTGACAGGGGAGTGAAAAAAAAAGAAGAAAATTTAGCTTCTGCGGGGTGGGGTATATGTGATAAGGGCCTATAAAACAACATTAGGGCTCCCAACTATGCATAGTTGGCCATGGGTGAATGTTCTGGAACACTGAGGGGAATCTGGCTTAATGTCATCAGAGAGAGAAAAAGTAAAACAGAGATAGTGTGTGTAAATATGTACACAGAATGCAGAACTCCAGACACACAGATAAATGGACCGATAAATGCACAGATGGATTAACACACATACATACACATTCACGCACATACACATGCATACGCATATACACACACGTGTGTATGTGTGTGCGTATATATATATATATATATAGATAGATAGATAGTAAGGCAATGTTAGTAGACAGTTATAGAATAACAAATAGGTATATGATGATGATGATGATGATGATGATAGTCAGTAACGTGGCTTCTTATTTTAGTACATAAACATAACTTATTTTTCCATGACTTTTAGGTTTCATGCTAAATAAAACATTCTTCAGATGGATGTGATTTCAGTAAAGGTTTTCAACCTACTCATGGTATTTATATTTGTTTGTGAAATCATTAAAAAAATTATCATTTTACATTTACTTTTCGATGCTTGTATGAGTTGGTGAGGCTTTAATGAAGCTGTATTCTATGGTTGGATACCCTTACTGTTTGCCAAACCTTGTATTATTAAAGTATTGATTTTTTCACTGCTGATCATTATCATCACTGTTTAATGTCTATTTACCAAACATGCATGGGTAAAGACCAGTTTGAGGCTAGACCAGTTTGGTGGCCATGTGCTCATACTCATGTTCCCTTTTGCAAGATGAGCTGGGTGCTTTTTATCAAAGCACCAACACTACCTGTGATGGATTGGCATCCTGTCCAGGTAGGAGTCTGGTATTCTCAGTTTCTTCACACCACAAAACCGTGATAGGCACCTGGCTTGCGACAGTCTTTAGACTTAGACTTAGACACTTGGTCTAATGCTTCCTCATTTCAAAACTAGAGTAGTTGTGTTCTTCTCTGATCTGCTGAGAATATTGTTTATGCAAGAATTATGTATGTATGTATGTGTGTAATTATATATCATCATCATCATCACTGTTTTATGTCCATTCTGTCATGCTAGCATGGGTTAGACCAGTTATCCTATTGTGGGCAGTGCTAGGAGGTCAGGTGACCATGTTTTGCTCATATATCACATGTCCATTGGCTCTGGACTCCTGATAAGAGTCGTAAGGCATTTTAAACCTGGCGGGGCCCAGCTCTCACTAAGTCTAGACATAGAGGAAGAGTCAGCCTGAGTACTGGACCGGTACTTTGTCTTCAGAAGGATGAATGGCAAAGTTAACATCAGTAGGATTTGAAACCAGAATAAATGCCTTAAAGCATTCTATCCAATGTTTTAACAACTCTGCCAAATTTGCCGCCACATATGTGAATTCACATGTATGTGTGTGTGTGTCTTTACATATGCACTCATATGTGAATAGGTGTATGTATGTATGGATATTCATGGACAAAACAACTCTTTCTTACAAGTATACATCTGCACATAATGCACATATTTAAATATATGCACGTGTGTGTGTGTGTGTGTGTGTGTGTGTGTGTGTGTGTGTGTGAGAACTTGTATGCAGTACATATGTACATGAATAGTAGTATGTATGTAAAAATCCCCTCCTCTCTCTTTCTCTCTCTCTCTCTTTCTCTCTCTCTCTCTCTCTCTCTCTCTCTCTCTCTCACACATTATTATAAAGATAAACTCCCTTGTTCTTGTTGTAATTATCATTTAATAAGTATTATTTTGGCAAAACACCAAAGTATTATTATCATCATCATCATCATAGCTACCTTCATTATCACCATTGTTATTTTTTATTCTTTCTTTATAAAATCGTTGTTGTTGTTGTTGTCATTGATAACTTTGTTGTTGTCATTGATATCTTTGTTGTTGTTCTGAGATCCTTTTCAAATTTGAAATCTCCATTATGTACAATTTTGTGTATGTATATATGTATATATATATGTGTGTATATATGTGTATATGGTGCAATTTTCCTGTCACCTATATTGTTACTCAACTTTGTGTGGACATAGGCAACACCCAACATTTGAAATAATAACAATAATAATAATGCCAATAATGATAATGCCAATAATGATGATGATTGCAATGATAATATATTTTCCATAAGCCATTTAAATATTATTTCTATTGTATGGATAGGTGGGCGAGGAGTTCATTTGTCTAATGTATGTATGTATGTCTGTGTGTTTATTTTTCTTCTTGATCTTGCTCACTCATCTCTCTCTCTCATCTCTCTCGCATCTCTCTCTCTCTCTCTCTCTCTCTCTCTCTCTCTCTCTCTCTCTCTCTCATGCATTTTGTAAACCCCCCCCCCCCCCCCCACCACCACCATCTCTACTTTGTTAATCATTTTTCTTCCTTTCTTTTGTCATTTCTCTTGGTTCTTTTAAATAAACATTGTGGAATAATCCTAAGCATCTCTAGAAAGAACAGACACCACCATAAACAACATTGTCACCACCACCACCACATAAACAACATTGTCACCACCACTATAAACATTGTCACCACCATCACCACTATAAACAACATTGTCACCTCCATCACCACCACCATATAAACAACATTGTCACCTCCACCACCACATAAACAACATTGTCACCTCCACCACCACATAAACAACATTGTCACCTCCACCACCACCATAAACAACATTGTCACCTCCACCACCACCATAAACAACAAGATTGTCACCTCCACCACCACCATAAACAACAACATTGTCACCTCCACCACCACCATAAACAACAACATTGTCACCTCCACCACCACCATAAACAACAACATTGTCACCTCCACCAACAACATTGTCACCTCCGCCACCAACATAGCCATAAGCAATGCTATTATCATCAGCAGAAACATTAGCAACATTATCGCCACCATCTTCATCACCATGGCAACCATTATCTCCACCACAGCCATAAACAACACTATTATCATCAGTGCAAACATTAGCAACACCACCACCACCACCACTGTTTAACGTCTATTTTTCCATGCTTGCATGGGTTAGACGGATTGCCCATTGCAATATTGGGCTATTTATTTCACTTTGCTGGCAAAAGTGCCTGGTACCTAATTCAAAGGAACACCACTCTTGTCATGCTGAATCTCCCTGAGAACTAGGTTATGGGTAGACATGTTGATTGAATTAACTGAAACACTCATTGGAACCAACTGAAGTCTAACACATGTATGTATAAATGTGTGTGTCTGTATATAAATATGTATGTGTGTATATAAATGTGTATGTGTTTATAAATCTGTGTGTATATAAATGTGTGTGTGTATATAAATGTGTTTGTGTGTATAAATGTATAAATGTGTATATGTGTGTGTGTATGTATGTTTGTGCAATAGTATGTGGCACGGGACTTTAAATTCTATGTTTTTTTTGTTTTTTTTAAGCAGCCTCGCCATAACTATTTACACTCCATGTTATTTCATTCAATTGACAACAACAACAGCAACAACAATAAATATGACAGCAAAGTGGGTGGATATTACAAGTTTTAACAAATACATTTGCTCTCAAGGTACAACTTTTATATAATGAATTCTGGAAGTCTAAATATAATGAATTCTGGAAGTCTAAATATAACAGTAAACTTTACAAAACAAAACATGTCTATTTTTAAAATAGACACTTCATGATTCTATATAAATTTATTTTAATATAGTTCTTACACATGCTCACAATGCACACTATTACAGAATACTTCACATATATATATGGCAGTGCCCCAGCATGGCTTCAATTTGAACTCAGAATGCTAAGAGTTGGAATAAACCCTTCTAAAACTTCTTATCTGATTCTTTGGGACTGTTACATTGATTTATTGGCCTTGGTGGGATTTGGAAGGAATACCACAAGTATTTTCTCCCATGCTCTGACTCTGACCCTTCTAATCCACCCCATCTCTGTGCACTCTCGGGTCCCAAATAATAGGAGGGGGGTTGGAAAATGGGTAATTTTTCGAGGTTGTCTTTGTTGATTTAAAAAAAAAACAAAAACAGAATTTGTTATTTCGTTTATATATTGAGACCCCAACCCATCCTATTTTATAACATATGGGATTTTTAGTAATGTACTTTTTTGTCATGTAAGGTTGTTTGTTGATTTTTAAATAAAACCCAGAATTAGTAATTTAGTTTACATATTTAAAAAATTAATAAGCGGTCAGGAGGGGGGACTATTATTTGAGACTCGAGAGTATATATAGACATTATGGAGGCACATGGCTTAGTGGTTAGAGCATTGGCCTTGCAATCGAAAGGTTGTGAGTTCAATTCTCAGACCGGGTGATGTGTTATTTCCTTGAACAAGATACTTTATTTCACATTGCTCCAGTTTACTCAGCTGTAGAAATGAGATGATAGGGACTGGGGTCCATATCATTCCACTGCAAAGTGGTCGTGGAGGTGCCACGGCAAAAAAGCACCCAGCCCACACTGTAAATGAGGTTGGTGTTAGGAAGGGCATCCAGCTGCAGAAATCAAGCCAGAATCAGTTCCCGTCCCATCCTTGCAAGCAGGGAAAAGCGGACGTAAAATGATGATGATTATGATGATGATGATGATTACATGTATAGTAGGGATTGTTTTAATTGTCGAATGTTATATCAGCTTAGACTATTATTGTTTCAAATAACAACAAAAGTCTTTACATCAACTTATCTTACAGGCTATATTTTCTTGGTAGAAGTAAAACATTTCATTTCTATTTATCTATTTCTTTACCTTTTTTTTTTCTCCTTTTACAAGTTTACAAGAGAAAGAAAAGTTTCAAACTAAATCCCCACCACAATGCTTGGTTCTGTGTGTATGTGTGAGCGTGTTTCTGTGTGTGTACATGTTTGTTTCTGTCTGTGTGTGTGTGTAGTATAGGTGAATCTAATGGAACTATGCAGGAATGACTATGACTAATTGTGAGTCAATGTAGCCTCCCATCACTAACAGCTCTCCTGGCCTCTGTTATTTAATAGAATTACAGGAATGATCTGACTTAAAAGAGGACACCTCTCACCTTTCCCTCTCTCCCTCCTTCCCCCCCCTCCCTCCATCTCCCTCCCTCCCTCCTTCTCTGTTCTCTCTTCTCTTCTGACCTCTTCTTCCCCCATCTCCCCCCTCTCACACACCTCCCCCCTCCCTCTCTCTCACACCTCCCCCTCCCCCTCTCTCACACCTTTCCTCTCTCTCACACCTTTCCTCTCTCACATACTCAAAATAATACTTCTTAAAATACTCATCATACTAGCTTGATTATGACAGTGTGTGTGTATATCTCTCTCTCTCTATATATATATAGAGAGAGAGAGGTAGATAAATATATATATATACAATTTTTTGACCATTTTCCCTGCTAACATGTGTGTGTTTAATGTATACTCTCTACATATACATGCAGACAACCTATAATATATCATTGACTTATTTATTGGAGGTGACAAGTTGTGTTTACTTTCACTAGCCACATTGATTCTTAGTTTTTAGTCTGTCCTGATTTCGGACCTATGAGCAAAGCTCCCCACCTCCGTCCCATCTAAAACGATTTTGTTATCTTGGACCATTATTTTAAAAAAACCTTTTAGCATTTAAACCGGCCATATCCAGCCAGAATTCTCTCACCTCTGTCTGTTCAAACCTGCTGTAAGTGGCTCCTCATACTTATGTTAAGGTATTGTTCTCAAAATAAATAACATCAAAATCTTGTAGATTCGATATTATGTGAGATAAGTTTTTACTATGAAAATACAATAATATATATAGAGTAATGGTAAATGTTAAAGGGTTAATATATTGTAGATCGTAGGGTGTAATTTCGAGGAGGTTTGGCTGCTATTACTAATAAATTGAGTCTCCATGAAGAAATTTCACATACTGTTCAATAAAATATTTTGGTTGAGCTAGATTACCATTGTACTTCTATGTCTATATTGATTACAAATGAAAAAAACAAACAAACAAAAAATACAAAAAAAAATGTTCTGAAAAACATAAGGAAAAAAAAAAAAAACTTATATCCAGTAAAATGAATTTTCGCACACCGACACAGTCACTCACTGGCTTATATATAGATAGGTGCAGGATGTGTCTACTGTTCTATGGAATGAAGATAGCTTTAAGAATATAGGTGAGGTAATATAACTGAAATAGGGGTGGGGGCGTTAAATCCAGGTTGCATTGAAAGTATTAAATTAGATATTCGATGGAATGAATAGAGCTGTAGAGGAAATACTTTCACCAATGTCTTTAAATAGTTCTGCATGCTACCATCATCATCATCAACATCATTACCACCACAGTTATCATTATTGACCTGATTTAACTGGGTCAGTGTTTAAACAGATACATGTTGAATGTGTATGTGTTTGGCTACACACATACACTTTATATATATATATATAGAGAGAGATATGTGTGTATATATATATGTGTGTGTATATATATATATGTGTGTGTGTGTGTAAAATAAGAACCAAAAAACTTTGTATTTTACAATTGAAAATGGAAAGTTCATTTCTGTGACCTACTTTTGACTCCTAGAACTCCCACTTCTCCCTAACTTGTATTGATATTTACATTAGAATTGTCAAGAGTATTTTTAATCTCTCTCACTCTCACTCTCACACTCTCACTCTCTCACTCTCACCCTCTCACTCTCACCCTCTCACTCTCACACTCTCACCCTCTCACTCTCACCCTCTCACTCTCTCACCCTCTCACACTCTCACTCTCACCCTCTCACACTCTCACCCTCTCACCCTCTCACTCTCTCACCCTCTCCCTCTCTCCCTCTCACTCTCTCCCACTCCCTCTCACCCTCTCTCCCTCTCCCACTCCCTATCACCCTCTCTCCCTATCACCCTCTCCCTATCACACTCTCACAAAATAAAGTACCAGTAATCTATTGGTATATTTGCTGGCCTTGTGCCAAAAGTAGAAACAATTATTATCTTAGTAAAGAAATAATTAATAATTTTAGTAAATCCTTCAACATTCTTCATTTATTAATTAGAATAGTATATTTCATTAGAAATGTGGCCATAAAAGGGTTAAGGCAACATTTCCCTCTCTTTCTCTTTCTCTCTATCAAACACTCTTCATATGTTGCTAACTTGTACATTATTCATTACACTTCCTTGCATCTCATAAACCTTATTTATTCTGTCAGTTATCAAATAGAGCAGAAAGATCATTGCATTTCATTTCAGACACAATCCATAGAACTACATCATCCAATTGCTCTGGCTGTTTTTAGTGATTGTAGCTTGTAGATTTGGGCAGATTTGTCTGCTATTTTTAATGGACCAAGCAGCTATTCAGAGGGGCTCCCTCATTAGTTTGTATAAGTACAAATGATATCCTATGATCAGTTCATTTAATTTATATATCTTTCATACAAAAAAATGTGTGACTTAGTTTCCAAGATTAGAAATCAGTATTAACTGCAGTGTTTAATAACCACGGTTTTGTACTATTTAATCAACTAGACACAACTTTATCTTTCACCCCTTTGTAGATCAGTTAAAGTACCAGTAATATATTAAATTTGATTCATATGATTTTGTACTGATCACATGCTATATCTCAGGGTCTTTGTAAACACAGGCATGCTGGGATGGACTGGACTAGTTAAAAAGTTCACTTCACTGTCATGAGATTCTGGGGGTTGATTCCATCCTATTACATCTTGGGCACGTGTCTTTTATCATAGTCTTCAGATGACCCCCAAAACCCTCTGAATGAAATGTAGGTAGACAGAAACTGTGTGGAAGCCTGTCAAATGGATTATACCTGTAATTCAATGGTCCAGCCTTGTTATATTATATTATGCTGATTCAGCATGTTCGGGGTACACATTGCTGTGAAATACTCAACTATTTACACACTAATTCAATGAGGAAATAGTTCAGTTGACCAAACAACTACATACTCACCAGTGAAACCACTGGAGTATCTATCATGTATGTTGTGTTCCAACACTTAATTCCTCCTAAAACACCCTAATTCACATTTTTTCCCTACCTCTACTCTTCATAATTTCATGAGAAATTATGCTTTATGTGTCTCTTCCTTCCCCTTTCCTTCATATTTTCTTTTTGCTGTTTGTTAAGCCCTACTGGCTTAGCCCTGAGCTAACAGAAGACCCTATGATCAAAGACATTCCAGCTGTCACCATTACACATTTTTCCCCCCTCAGAAATAGCATGTCTCGCTTTACATTTTTTCTCCATTTATATCTTTACGGATCATGTTTGGCTACCATTTCTAATAGGTTGAGTGACCATGTTGTGTTCCACTCTTACTGGTTGGCTCAGCTGGTAGAACTTGACTCTTGTTGTTTGCTATTTATGTTCAGTTTATAGATTAATCACTGATGTTGCTGCAGTTGTTTGAAGTGTTCTTGTTGTTGATGATGTTAATACTGTTGTAATGATGTTGAACTAAGGTTAACAATGTCATGATAGATGCTGCTTGTGGTTGATGTAATGTCTATGCTTCTGCTGCTGCTGTTGTTGTTTAGCCCGTGGTATAACTCTAACTCAATAGACCTCTCACCAAATACATTAGATATGGCCATCCATTTTTATTTAAGATTGTAGGGAAAATCTGCCAGCTATTTCTAACAAGTCAAGCAATCATGTAGAGGCTCTTCTCAGTTGATATCACCATCACCTTCACCACCACCACCACCACCACCACCATCACCACGACCACCACCACCACCATCATTTAAAATCTATTTTCCACACTAGCATCGGTTAGACGAGTTATCCTGTTGTGAGACAAGCCAGGTCAGATGACCATGTCTTGCTCATACAGAACAGATTTTGACTTGGTTTCTACGGCTGGATACCCTTCCTAACACCAAGCACATTTACAGTGTGTACTGGGTGTTTTTTGTTGTGACACCTACATGACCACCTTACAGTGTGTACTGGGTGTTTTTTGTTGTGACACCTACATGACCACCTTACAGTGTGTACTGGGTGTTTTTTGTTGTGGCACCTACATGACCACCTTACAGTGTGTACTGGGTGTTTTTTGTTGTGACACCTGCATGACCACCTTACAGTGTGTACTGGGTGTTTTTTGTTGTGGCACCTACATGACCACCTTACAGTGTGTACTGGGTGTTTTTTGTTGTGGCACCTACATGACCACCTTACAGTGTGTACTGGGTGTTTTTTGTTGTAGCACCTACATGACCACCTTACAGTGTGAAAAACTGGATGCCTTCTGTTGTGGCACTGCAATGACCACATTTATGGTGGTATTGTTGCTGTTGTGATAGTGATGGGGTGCATATCACTCTAGCTTGTAATGGTGATGTAGTTGTGCTGGGATGATTAAAATGGTTGTTGTGATGATTGGTAATGTCTCATTTGGTTGTTGTAATTGTTCTAGTTTAAGATGCTCTTATTGTAGTGTTGTGATGCTGATGATCTTGTTGTCATGCTTATTGTAGTGTTGTGATGATCGATAATGACTTGTTTGGTTGATGCTGCTGTTGTTATTGTTGTATTTGATGTGGTTGTGATGTTTATGTCAGTGGTTGTTGATGTTGTTATTGTTGTATTTGATGTGGTTGTGATGTTTATGTCAGTGGTTGTTGATGTTGTTATTGTTGTATTTGATGTGGTTGTGATGTTTATGTCAGTGGTGGTTGTTGTTGTTATATTTGGTGTAGTTGTGATGTTTATGTCAGTTGTTGTTGTTGTTGTTATTGTATTTGATGGTGGTCTTGCCTGAGAAGCAGCAATGTATGTCTGACTAACATTTTTACGTAATTAGTTCGATTCATACCAAGGCATTCTTACAACACATTCCTCTCTTTTCTTTCTTTTTTCAAGGTCCCTTTATATATATTTTCTTGGTTCTTTTCGTTTTCTTCCCCATCTCCCTCCTCTCCTTTACCCTAGTGGAATGAGGGTTTTTCTTTTTTCCTTCAACTTCTCTCATCATTATCATCCTCGTCATACTGGGGTGTCTGGTCTCGGTTCTCTGCCAGCTGTCCCTTTAAGCAATTTGTAAAGCAATTCCTAAGCTGTAGATCCTTCTTTTGCTGTATATCTACCAGTATTTTTGCTTTCAGCTTACCTAGCAATGGTGGTAGTATTTATAGCTGCATATGGCCTAGAGCAGCAACTGTAGTAGTAATGGTAGTAGTAATGGTAGTGGTATTGGCAGTGGTGGTGAGGGTAGTGGCAATGATGGAGATTTTGTTGATCAATAGAGTATCAATAGTAGTCATTCTTTAGTGAGAGACTATATAGATATATATATCATCATCATCATTTAACGTCTGCTTTTCCCTGCTTGGTAGTGGTGTTGGCAGGAGCCAGGGGGGGGGGGGGGGTCTTGTGTGGTTTTTGCTCATTGGAATTGGTAGAGATTGCATTGTGACTTAAAAACATTCAGCTGCAATTTAAGAAGAAACTGTCCATGAAGAAATTGCTATGACATACCCCCCCCCCCCCCACACACACACACAAAGAATGCTGCTCAGGCTAATCTAACCGACCCTTTATTTGGGTGACATGACATTGCTGGAATAAATAGCTAGCTGACCCTGTGGGAATTCCACTCTTTAATTAGAAACAAACCAGCAAATATTAAAGATCAATATGACATTTTAAATGTTTTATTTATAAGTTAAATATATACACAAATAGATTATACAGTGCTTAATTGCATATGGAATATTTTACTCACTTCCCTCTCTCTCTCTCCTCTCTCTCTCCTCTCTCTCCCCTATCTCTCTCTCTCTCTCGCCTCTCTCTCTCTCTCTTCCTCTCTCTCTCTCCTCTCTTTCTTTCCCTCTCCATCTCGCTATCTATCTTACACAAACATACACATACAAATTATCCCCA
>OZ024745.1:128866627-128886627 GCA_964016885.1 Eledone cirrhosa
ATTTGATCTCTGAGCTACGCACTCTATCGAGTAACGCTACTCCAAAGACCCTTTGGAGGAACCCCATTTCAGACCCTTGTATTTACGATCATATTCTTTTGGTCATTAAGTTCTTTCATGCTTGCAGTTATGTAAAATTATGAAGCTTGAAATTATATATATGTGAAGGCGCATGGCTTAGTGGTTAGAACATTGGGCTTGCAATTGAAAGGTTGTGAGTTCAATTCTCAGAACGGGTGATGTGTTGTTTCCTTGAGCAAGACACTTTATTTCACATTGCTCCAGTTTACTCAGCTGTAGAAATGAAATGATAGGATTGGGTCCCTATCATTCCACTGCAAAGTGGTCGTGGAGGTGCCGCGGCAAAAAAGCACCCAGCACTCACTGTAAATGAGGTGGTGTTAGGAAGGGCATCCAGCTGTAGAAATCAAGCCAGAATCAGTTCCCGTATGAGCAAGACAAGGTCAGCCGACTGGACACTGCTCACAACAGGGCTAGCATGGAAGAACGGACGTAAAACGGTGATGATAAAGAAAACTACAATTTCAAGCTTCTTAATTAATTATTTACTGGCAATAAACATAATATCCTCTAATATTAATTTGTGGGTAAAACATATTAAGGGAGTTGAAGCATGTGTATAAAGTTCATTCATGTCTTGCAGTTGTGTAAACCTTTGATGTTTACTGTATATTGGTTGGTGGGTTGTAAATTTTGCCACTCCTTCTTTTTCTGTGTGGAGAGACAGCTTCTGAACCTTGTAGATTAGGGGTACACATGTATAATTTCTGAGGTGGGTGGAGGGATCTATTGATTCATGATATTAGAGCATTCTGTCTGTATCTAACTGGTGGAGTCATAGGCTCTAATTCTTTTTATTGGTTCATTAGAATGCTGAGGCACCATTTTAAATATTACTATTACTGTTTGTTTTTTTTTTTTTTTTTTTTTTTTTGTTAGGTAGTGTGGGGGTAAAAAAAAAAATTAGAATAAAAGGTTTTCATTAGCACTACCAAACTTTTTATGACATGGTCACTAGATTGGGCTACTTTGAATACTGCATACAATTATTATTATGCTATGCTATGGAAGGGCGGTAGAGCGCTGGACTCCATGCTTTGCAGCATAGAGTTACGGTCTGAGTTCAGATCCCGCCGAGGTTGACTTTGCCTTTCATCCTTACGGGGTCGATAAAATAAAAGTACCAGTACTGGGGTCGATTTAAATCGACTTTCTCCTCCCCCAAAATTGCTGGCCTTGTGCCTATATAAGAAACCCGAGGTTTACTTTACCTTTCATCCTTACGGGGTCGATAAAATAAAGTACCAGTAATGCACTGGATAATTGCTGGCCTTGTGCCTAAAGTCGAAACAATTATTACTATGCTATGCGGCATAGAGTTATGGTGCTTTACGTTCTGAGTTCAAATCCCACTGAGGTTAGCTTTGCCTTTCATCCTTATGGGGTCGATTAAATAAAATATCAGTAATGCACTGGGGAGTCAATTTAATCGACTTTCCCTCACCCCAAAATTGGCTTTGTGCCTAAATCAGAAACCATTATCATTTTTTTTATAATGAACGAATGAATATTTTGTTTGAAAGAGCTGAATGGATGACACAGGTCAGCCCAATTAGTAAAGACATCTCTTTCCCCCTACATAGGCCCCCCTTCATGGCATAATTGTTATCAGTCTGGCAACATTTTTATGTGGATTTTGCTTCATCAACTTTCTCAGCTTTTTTTCTTTAGTCTTTTATATTTGTCTGCCTCCTCCTCTTCCTCATTCCACTATCACAGCAGATACTAACTACACCCCCCCCCCCACACACACACACTCAGTGCAGTTTCCATAATCAGTTGTGGTCCACTGGGCATTGGAAGTGGGCAGAGGGGTTCAATCTCTAGACAGAAGTTGAACACTGATGCTCCAGCGACTCTGTCTCTATATATGTCTGTCATTGTCCAATGCATTTGTGAGTGTATTTATATTGTGCTTCCATTACTATGGATGTGATTATCTGTATATATCTGTGTGTGTATATATATATATATACACACACACACGTGTATATATGTACATATCTATACATGTGTTTATATATGTACATGTGTATATCTATATATATATGTATGTGTATATCTATATATATATGTATGTGTATATCTATATATATATGTATGTGTATATCTGTGTATATATGGATGTGTACATCTATATATATATATATATATATATATATATGTGTGTGTGTGTACATCTCACATCTCTATATGTATGTATGTGTGTATATATATATATATATATGTATATATATATATGTATATATATATATATATATATATGTACATGTGTATATCTCTATGTATATGTATGTGTATATCTGTGTATATATGGATGTGTACATCTATATATATATATATATATATATATATATATGTGTATGTGTGTGTACATCTCTATATGTATGTATGTGTATATATATATATGTGTGTGTGTATATATATATATATGTATATATCTGTATATCTACATCTGTGGTGGTCCTATGATACATTTACAAGTGTATCAGTATGTGTAGTTGTGATGGTGGTGGTGATGATGTTCATTGTTGTTATTGTTTTTAATAGCTGCACAACAGTGCACCTATTTATTTGTAATGCACTTCTTTGTACTGACAGATGCATATGTGCATCTCATAATTATATATTAGTTTGACAGTGTTCTCTCTCTCTCCCTCTTCACACTCACATACACACTCACTCACACACACATACACACACACACATTGTTGTGCGCTATCACTGTTCATGAGTCAACATGTAAAAGTGTCACTTATATATATATATATATATATATACACACACATACATATATATAAATGTGTGTGTGGACATATATATATATATACACAAATATATATATATATATACATGTGTGTGTGTGTATATATATATACACATACATATATATAGATATATAAATGTGTGTGTGTGTATATATATATATATATATGTATATTGTGTGTGTGTGTGTGTGTGTGTGTGTGTGATTTTCAATGTGTACACATATGTGTTTGTACAGCTCCTACATTAAGTTCAGTAAATACATGGTAATTAATTCTCATTTCTAAATCATAATTTGCAACTGGTTCTAAATTTAATTATGCATTCTCTTCTTTTTTTCTCTCCTATCTCTCATTTTCTCGCTCTTCTTGAATATATCTACTGTATATTTGTGTTTTTGTGGTATTTTATATCTTCAAATCTCTCTCTCTCTCTCTCTCTCTCTCTCTCTCCTCACATGTGTCTACAATTGTCCACTGTCCACTGCCCACTTTTATCTGGAGCCTGCTGTCTTTTGTCAGCTTATTCAAGTGTATGAAATAGCTAAGTTGGTTGCCTATCTTGGTATTGAGCTGCCACCAACTAGCTCCTAAATCTCGAGTTCAATCTCAGTTCAAGTGTTTCATGATGTATTTGAACTTCTGTTTCAACCTAATCAGTTTGGAAATTGGTGCTATCATGTCATCACTGGACAGATTTTCCGGGCAAAACCAGCTGGTGGGAGACCCAAAGGTGAAACTCTAGTAAGACGGTTGGATAACATGCATATTCTTGGCTGGTCTTACTTGAAGATGGTTGCTTCTGACAGGACCCACTGGAAGGAGTGTTTGAGTACTCTGCCTCTTTATTCAGGAAGAAGAGGACACAAAAGAAATCTTGTTTAACCCTTTACCATTCATATTACTCTATATATACTATTGTATTTTAATGGTAAAAGCTTTATCTCACATAATATCGAATCTATGAGATTTTGAAAGTATTTATTTTGAGTACAATACCTTAACATCAGTTTGAGTGGCCAGTTACAACAGAAAAAGGTAAAGAATTCTGACCGGTTTTGGCCAGTTTGAACATTAAAGGGTTAAAGACATGAAACTGTAGTTAAGCTTCTTGCAAGGCCTCGTGTTGTTGAAAGAAATGGTTCTTATAAATGTGAGTGAAAAACATACCAGAGGGTGCTGAAAAGTTGTTGGTTTGATTTCTGTTACAGAAGCTTGGTTGGAGGCCCAACTTGCTGAGTTCTTTTTACAGGGCTTAGAAGGACCGCTACAATAAGTGGGTGAATCTGAGAGAGAAATATGTTGAATGAAATCATCATTAACTGATCCTCCTGTATTTTCTTTTATCCATAGCCAGGAACTTTTTAGCACCTCCTTGTACACTGGTATATTTTATAAAAGCTGCAAATATTATCTGATGCAGATATCTAACTGTAGAGTAAAGTGAAATGATGTATATGGTGTGTGTGTGTGTGTGTGTGTGTGTGTGTGTGTGTATATATGTGTGTGTGTCGCAGTTGCACATGCTTCTTCTATTGGCTGATCTCAACTAACTGAAACTCTCTCTCTCTCTCTCTCTACACACACACACATACTACCACACTGTATCTACTACCACCACTACCCTGGGCCTTCTCCCCCCCCCCCCCCCACTATCAAATGTGATGAATGAGCTTCAACAATCTGTGTGCAGTACAGTCACATTACTACTACATTTTAACTGCAGCTTGTATGCACATTTTGTAGTGCCGTGTGTGCATATTTTGTAGTGCAGTGAAGTAACATGTCTGAAATTAAACATGTGCATCTAGCAATTTCTTCCACTGCAGTTGCAAGCACTGACTGCATACATTGCTACAAGTGTGGGAAGGAGGAGAGAGTGATGATGATGATGTTATGGGGGTTGTGGTGATGGTGGTGGGGAAGGGAAATGATGATGTAATAGTGGTGGTTGTTGTGTATGAAAGGGTTAAAAATGGTGAGAGGTGAAGGCTGTAGTTGAGGGTGAATCTGTGGTAAAGGTTGGAGGAGAAAGTTGAATGAATTTCTTTGGAGACTCTTAAAAATGTGACAGCTCAGCAAATAAGGGAAGGAGATGCTGAATCAGTATCCTCAATGCATTAGATAGAATAATGTGACCTATTCTTGGGTCTTGAATAATCATCTCATCCCCGCCATCACTTATTAATTTTTCAGACACCCTCTGATTCTTATTCAGCCCCCCCACCCACCCCACCCCCTGCTCATAATTTTGCTACTCTATCTCCAGCGATTCCTGTGACTATTAATTGCATATGTGTTTCCAATTAATTTTGAAAATAGTCAAAGATTTTGAGGAATCTAATGAAATAAGTAATTTTTTTTTTATTAGTAAGCTAATATTTAAATCATTAAAACACTTTTAGAAACATTTCTAAAGTAAAATTATGGTGAATGGTTTTATCATAATATAGGGATACACATTTCAAAAGGAGCAGTTTTGTATCATAAATTAAGGCTGGTTTCAGGTTGTTTGCTGTCAAAATAGTTTCAGGTTTCTACTTACCTACAGATTCATAACATGAAGTGAGATATATATCTCCCCACTCTTTATTATTCCCAAATAACAGGTGACATTATTGTTACGGACATCATCATCATCATCATCATCGTTTAACACCTATTTTCCACGCTAGCATGGATTCTGGATTAGACAGGTTGTCCCATTCAAGGCAGGTCAGGTGACCGTGTCTTGCCCATACGGAACTGTTTCTGGCTTTGTTTCTACAGCCGGATGCCCTTCCTAATGCCAATGACACAAATTTTGGAGGAGGGTTTATATAAATATTTATTTTATTGACACCTCGGTGGGTGAAAGGCAAAGTCACCCCAGTGAGATATGAGTATCAACACTGTAAAAGGGTGCAATTAAATACTACAAAGCAGTTTATTTATTGCTTTATCAATTCCATCCTATACAACTACTGCTACTGCTATTGCTGGTGATGATAATAATAATAATTGTTTCTACTTTTGTCACAAGGCCAGCAATTACCCCAGTGTATTACTGGTACTTTGTTTTATCGACCCCGTAAGGATGAAAGGCAAAGTTGACCTCAGCGAGATTTGAACTCAGATCATAAAGGGCCGTAACTCTATGCTGCAAAGCATGGCGTCTGGCCCTCTACCGATACTACCAATCCACCACCCTAATATGATAATAATGATAATAAGGGTTGGAAAGACCCTAAGTTGTGTCAAAGGCATGACAACCTCTCCTGGGCACTCGATGAAACATGAGACCATACACACACGCACACACACACCTTTTGTTTCTAACTTGCCTAAAATCCCCTCTGTGTCTATGAAATAAACCACCCATTTTAAAGAGTCTCCCATTTAAATTAAAATCTTCAAATATAATTCTATATAAAAATCATTTTTTGCAAATACTATCTTAATAATGAACTATATATATATATATATAATCATCATCATCATCATCATCATTTTACGTCCGCTTTTCCCTGCTTGCAAGGGTGGGACGGGAACTGATTCTGGCTTGTTTTCTACAGCTGGATGCTCTTCCTAACACCAACCTCATTTACAGTGAGTGCTGGGTGCTTTCTTGCCGTGGCACCTCCACGACCACTTTGCAGTGGAATGATAGGGAACCCAGTCCCTATCATCTTATTTCTACAGCTGAGTAAACTGGAGCAATGTGAAATAAAGTGTCCTGCTCAAGGAAACAACACATTACTCGGTGTGAGAATTGAACTCACAACCTTTCGATTGTAAGGCCAATGCTCTAACCACTAAGCCATGTGCCTCCATTATATATATATATATATATATATATATATATATATATATATATATATATATATATATATATATTATATATTATATATTATATATATATATATATATATATTATATATATATATATATATATATATATATATATATATATATATATATATATATATATATATAATGTAGGAGTTGGGTTTTATTGTAGTACAATAAAGCAGTGCAGATATCGGATAAGAAGTACTCTACAGTTTGTAGGGCTGGAGCATACATAAGATCAAAAGATGGTTAAAAGAGTTCCATGTGTTTTATTATGCGCATTTTAAAAACAAATATCATCATGCAATAACATGTGTTTTCATCAGATAAAATAGGAAAACATGATATGAAGGTTAAAAACACTTGTGGATAGTGCAGTTTTAAATCAACATAATGTTGATTTAAAACTGCACTATCCACAAGTGTTTTTAACCTTCGTATCATGTCCTCCTATTTTATCTGATGAAAACACATGTTATTGCATGATGATATTTGTTTTTAAAATGCGCATAATAAAACACATGGAACTCTTTTAACCATCTTTTGATCTTATGTATGCTCCAGCCCTACAAACTGTAGAGTACTTCTTATCCGATATCTGCACTGCTTTATTGTTCTACAATAAAACCGAACTCCTACATTTTATATATATATATATATATATATATATATATATATAAAGAACTTATTGCAGTTGTTAAAGACAGAAGTTGAAAGAAATCTTGGGTCTGTATTAAAATTTATCTATTTTATTTAACCCTTTAGCATTTACATTACTCTCTATATACTTTTGATGTTGTTTATTTTGAGAACAATACCTTAACATCAGTATAAGCGATCAATTACGGCCAGTTTGAACTGAAAGAGGTGAGAGAATTCCAGCTGGATATGCCCGGTCTAAATGCTAAAGAGTTAACCTGTCCATTACTGAGTTTATTTACAACATTTATAAAATGAATCTAGTCCATTCATATCATTTCTAGCTGTCAGTTGATGAGAATTCTGGAAAATCTTAGACCCATCTCATACATATCTCATATCTCATCCGAAACCAGCTTATAATTTAACCCTTTAGCATTCACATTGCTCTCTATATACTATTATATTTTCATGGTAAATGCTTTACCTCACGTAATTACCTCACATAATATTGAATCTATGAAAATTTTGCAAGTATTTATTTTGAGAACAATACCTTAACATCAGTTTGAGTGACCAGTTACAGCCAGTTTCAACAGAAAGAGGTAGAGAATTGGTCGGTTTGAACATTAACCCTTTAGTATTCAAACCGGCCAGAATTCTCTACCTCTCTATGTTGAAACTGGCTGTAACTGGTCGCTCAAACTGATGTTAAGGTATTGTTCTCAAAATAAATACTTGCAAAATCTCATAGATTCAATATTATATGAGGTAAAGCATTTACCATGAAAATATAATAGTATATATAGAGCAACGTGAATGCTAAAGGGTTAATGTTGAAAATATTCAAGAATTTGGAGGAATTTAGTAAATTAACATGCACACCCACATACGCGCACACACACAGATGCACTCATGGTGTTGTCAAACATGGATTCACTACACTGTGCAGACACACAGACACAAAAATTCATCATATATATAATGCATGCTCTGTGCAAACGTACACACAATTTCGCTGTACAATGCAATCTTAAACATGCAGTCACTGTCACCATACTGTGCAGATGCACACACACATGCGTGTGTTCATGGGATTTGCAAGACAGACATCTTTCAAACTTCAGACACATCCTATATCTTTCCAGTTACACACACACAGACACAGACACACACACACACACACACACACACACAAACACACACACAAACACACACACAGACACACACACAGACACACACTCAACTACACGCCTACAATCAGACCACACCTTGGCTATCATCATCTAAATAGGCAGGCAAACCTGTACCCCAGTTGGTGTTAGTGGTGGTGGTGGTGGTGGTGTTGGTACTAGTGGTGGTGGTGGTGGTGGTAGTGTGGTAATGGTGGTGGTGTTGGTGGTAGTGTTAGTGTTGGTACTCGTGGTGGTGGTGGTGGTGGTAGTGTTGGTGTTGGTGGTGGTGGTGTTAGTGTGGTGTTGGTGGTAGTGTTAGTGTTAGTGTTGGTGGTGGTAGTGTTGGTGGTCGTAGTGTTGTTGGTGGTGGTTGTTAGCCCCAAATCAGCTCAAGTTGTGACCATCCACCCTCTTTTTTAAAAGATAGTATGGTGTAATATGAGAGGGATTTGGCTGCCATTTCTAACAGGTCATATGAACACTTTTTTTTCCCCTTAGTGGTTTTGGGGTTGTTGGGTGTGGCTCCTGCTGCTGTAATATTGAAGATCTGATGACTTTGATGGTGGTGGAGGTGGTAGTGGAGCTAGTGGTTGTGGTGGTGGTGGTGGTGGTAGTGGAGCTAGTGGTTGTGGTGGTGGTGGTGGTGGTGGTGGTAGTGGAGCTGGTGGTGGTGGTGGAGCTAGTGGTTGTGGTGGTGGTGGAGGTAGTGGAGCTGGTGGTGGTAGTAGTGGTGGTGGAGCTGGTGGTTGTGGTGGTGGTGGTAGTAGTGGTGGTTATTGGGTAGTGATGCTGGTAAAGTGTTTATATGGAGGCTTTTGTTTGTAGTGGAATGTGTTGGTGTTGTTGTTTTTGATGATGATGATGATGATGGTCAGATGATGATGATGATGATGGTCAGATGATGATGGTGATGGTAGTATTGGAATTCTCCAGTTATTCAATAACAGTAACAGTGAATGAGACTTATGCTGATATTTGAGGTGTGTCATGATGATGATGGCTATACATTGGTTATGGTGATGATGATGATGGCTATACATTGGTCATGGTGATGGTGATGATGATGATGGCTATGATGATCATCATTACCATCATCAATGTGGAGATAGTGTTGTTATTGGTGATGATGATGGCCACAATAAGGACCAACCTCTTAATTTGTGAACAGTGAAACAATTGTTGTTCTTAGACACTAAGTCTTTCTCACGTACCCCTCCCTCTCTTTCTCACGTACCCCTCCCTCTCTTTCTCACGTACCCCTCCCTCTCTTTCTCACGTACCCCTACCTCTCTTTCTCACATACCCCTACCTCTCTTTCTCACATACCCCTCCCTCTCTTTCTCACGTACCCCTCCCTCTCATTCTCACGTACCCCTCCCCCTCTTTCTCACGTACCACTCCCCTCTTTCTCACATACCCCTCCCTGTCTCACATACCCCTCCCTCTCTTTCTCACATACTCCTCCTTCTCTTTCTCACATACTCCTCCCTCTCTTTCTCACATACTCCTCCCTCTCTTTCTCATCTCACATACTCCTCCCTCTCTTTCTCACATACTCCTTCTTCTCTTTCTCACATACCCCCCTCTCTCCCCTCACATACTCCCCTCTCTCCCCTCACATACTCCCCTCTCTCCCCTCACATACTCCCCTCTCTCCCCTCACATACTCCCCTCTCTCTCCCCTCACATACTCCCCTCTCTCTCCCCTCACATACTCCCCTCTCTCTCCCATCACATACTCCCCTCTCTCTCCCATCACATACTCCCCTCTCTCTCTCCCATCACATACTCCCCTCTCTCTCTCCCATCACATACTCCCCTCTCTCTCTCCCATCACATACTCCCCTCTCTCTCTCCCATCACATACTCCCCTCTCTCTCCCCCATCACATACTCCCCTCTCTCTCCCCTCACATACTCCCCTCTCTCTCCCCTCACATACTCCCCTCTCTCTCCCCTCACATACTCCCCTCTCTCTCCCATCACATACTCCCCTCTCTCTCCCCCATCACATACTCCCCTCTCTCTCCCCCATCACATACTCCCCTCTCTCTTCCCCATCACATACTCCCCTCTCTCTTCCCCATCACATACTCCCCTCTCTCTCTCCCATCACATACTCCCCTCTCTCTCTCCCATCACATACTCCCCTCTCTCTCTCCCATCACATACTCCCCTCTCTCTCCCATCACATCTCTTTCTTTCTCACTTCTATCGTCATCTCCATGTTACATCATACACACTTTCTTATACAATCTTCTCTAACTTCATCTATTTTTTTCATTCATATTTTCTATCTTCCACTCTATTCTTTCCACCCCTCTATTCTTTCCACCCCTCTATTCTTTCCACCCCTCTATTCTTTCCATCTTCTGCTATGTGTTATCTTCTTCATCCTCATCAGTGGTTTTTGGGGGGGTTTTTTTCTGTATCATCTTCTCTCTTTCACACCTGATATCTATCATTTTCTCTTGATAATCTTGCTGCAGTTGTTGTTGTAGTTATTTACAATATTATTGTTAGTGTTGGTGTTGAATTTGCAGAATTGGTAGAGCGTTGTACAAATGCTTAGCGGTATTTGTTTGGCTCGTTACGTTTTAAGTTCAAATCCTGCTGAGGTTAGCTTTGTCTTTCATCCTTCCAGAGTCAATAAAATAAACACCAGTAATACACTTGGGTTGATTTAGTCGAGCCCCCCCCCCCCCCCAAAAAAAAATAGTTGACCTTGTACCTAAATCAGAAACCATTATTATAATTATTAAGGGCGGTGGCTTGGCAGTATCGATAGAGGGTCGGACGCCATGCTTTCTAGCACAGTTACGTCCCTTTACAGTCTTTAGTTCAAATCCCGCCGAGGTTGACTTTGCCTTTCATCTTTACGGGGTCGATAAAATAAAGTACCAGTAATGCGCTGGGTTAATTGCTGGCCTTGTGCCAAAAGTAGAAACAGTTGTGGATTTGGCAGTATCGGTAGAGGGTCGCAGGCCACGATTTGCAACGTGGAGTTACTGCCCTTTACGTTATGTGTTCAAATCCCACCAAGGTTAAATTTTGCTGTTCATCCTTACATGGTCGATAAAATAAACTACCAGTAATGCACTGGGGTCGATTTAATTGACTTCCCCCTCCTCTCAAAATTGTTGGCCTTGTGCCTAAATCAGAAACCACATTATCCTGCTGAGCTTAGCTTTGCCTTTTATCCTTGTGGAGTCGCTAAAATAAACGATATTATTATTATTATTATTATTATTATTATTATTATTTTTATTTTAAAAATATTGTTGTTCATATTGTAGTTGTCCACTAGAATCGTTCCCTTCTTCCTCCGCCCACTCTGTATTATAATTAATGACTGTAAGCAAATACAAGCTATTTTGTTGCACCTCGTTACAGTTTTGGGAATATCATGCATTACATAAGCCCTCCTCCCCCCTCTCCTATACTCCTTTCTGAAGTACTCCCCTGATACTCTAATTGATTGCATTTCATCTTTCATATTGTCTGAAATAAGCATATTTATACCTATGCTTGAATTGCATGGGTAGAGTCTAAAATGCCTTAGGGAAGCTCTTTTTGTATTATATATAAAGTCACAAATACACACACTCTCGCGCAAATACACATACACTCACGCCCACAAACACTCACGCCCACAGACGCACACACAAACACACATACACACACTGTAAAGTCTCTCATGCTAAATATAGAGAGTGGGAAAACTTCAATCAATTAAGATTATTCCTTGATATATATATATATATATATTATGTATGCATATGTATGTTTATATATATGAGTGTGTGGATATATCGTCATCATCATATATATATACATAATGTGGGTGTGTATATGTACAAATGCTCTCTTTCTCTCTCTCTGTTTGTCTCTCTCTTTCTCTCTTTCTTTCTCTCTTTCTTCTTCTCTCTTTCTCTCTCTCTTTCTCTCTTTCTTTCTCTTTCTCTCTGTCTCTCTCTCTCTCTCTGGCACACTCACCACCACCAAATCCACACAGAGTAGTGATGGAATTTAGGTTGTCATTAAATTTAATAAAAGAACACACACACACACACATACACACACACACACACACACACACATACACACACATACACACACACACACAAGAAAAAAATTACAAACAATACAAAGAAAACAACGAAAATAATTTTTGTTAAGCAATCAAAAATGTCAGCCTCATCATTTTTTCTCCTTGTCCCCCCCCCCTCTGTCTCCTCCCATAATCATTATCACCGCTACCATCACTCTGCTTATCAACCAGCATACATGCATGCACACACGCATGCATACATGCATGCACACACACATGCAATCATCTGCACACTGTGTAAGCCAGAATGTCACGGTGCCCTCAAAAATTTTCAGCCGAGCTCAGCTGTCAATATATTTCAATTATGGAACTGCAGCAGTAGATTGTTGAGAATGCAGTCTCTTGGTGCAACTGCGTGCATGCATGCATCTCCATAAGCATGCATTGCTTGTGTGCACACATGCGCGCATGCTTTATTGTGTGGTGTACCTGTGTACATGTGTATTGGCGCCTGTGTATGTATATATATATATATACACTCGCACCCATCAGCATTGCTCTGTTGTGGTAAATAAATGAGGGTTGTTGTTGTACTGTTAAACCCTGTATCTGTGAATGAATTGTGTGTGTATATATATGTATATATATATACACACAGCTCATATATATGTATGTATATATATATATATGTATGTATGTAGTTGTGTGTATAGTGTGCTGCAAGTGTTGGCGTTTTATAATGTATGTGGCAGCAAATGTTAATGTTTCTATTGGTTAGTGTGCACATATCCCGTGTGTGTGTGTGTGTGTGTGTGTGTGTGTGTATATCTTCTCTGTGTGTCTGTGTGTAATTTTTAATAATAATTATACTAATAATAATTAAAAAATATATATATTTTAATGGCTGCAAATTGGCCAAATAATTAAATAATTGTTTCTACTTTTAGCACAAGGCCAGCAATTATCCAGTGCATTACTGGTACTTTATTTTATCGACCCCGTAAAGATGAAAGGCAAAGTTAACCTCGGCGGGATTTGAACTCAGACCGTAAAGGGCCATAACTCTATGCTGAAAAGCATGGCGTCCACCCCTCTACCGATACTGCCAATCCACCGCCTTTCAAATAATTAAATAAAAAACTGCTGTAACTGTGCAAGACAAAAAATGAAAAAAAGAAAGATTCTCAAAATGGTGAGAGGTCAATCAAATGGTTCTGGGAACTCTCTACACACCTTCAGATTGTCCTGATACACCAAAACAAGTGCCTCCTCTCTCTTGACTGGCTCGCTGGTTCCTTGGTAGCAGTTATAGCCACCAGCCATACAGTTAGTTAGTTGTAGGTCCAATTAAACCTTGCTAGTTTTTGTCACTCTTGCTCATATTTCATGAAATCTTTACTGGTGGGGAGTCATTCCTCTTTAGTTCCACCATTAGCCTATCTTCAAGTGGTACTTGGAGATGATGATGAGGGGGTTAAACTGAGAAGACAGGCTCTGTTTTCAAACCTTTCAATTATGTACATTACAACAGCCAAGTAGTCCAGTCCCCTCTGTATTTCTACCTGCACCTCATATCAGCACTGGCCAGTACATCTGCCCCCTTTTTCTGCTCCCTTCTCTGTCAGCCATTTATCACAGACTGCCACACCCACCCCCTCTCTCTCTCTCTCTCACATGGTACCTCCCTGGTTTATACTTTAAACCTCTCCCCTGTCTGTTGCCTCACTACAGAGATGATGAGGCCATTATTGTAGCAGCCCTTTATTTATTTATTCATTTATTCATTTATTATTTTATTCAATAATTTTTATTGTTCTCTTTTAGAGTGTGTTTGTGAATGTGTGTGTGTATGTATTTGTCAGTGTGTGTTTGTGAATGTGTCTGTGTATTTGTCAGTGTGTGTTTGTGATTGTGTATGTGTATTTGTCTGTGTGTTTGTGAATGTGTGTGTGTGTGTGTGTATTTGTCTGTGTGTTTGTGAATGTGTGTGTGTATTTGTGTGTGTGTGTGTGTATTTGTCTGTGTGTATGTATTTGTGAGTGATTTCTAGGAAGAGAGAAAAGGGTGGATGACTTTAATGGGAGATGAAAATATCTGGTGGTGATGGTGGTGGTGGTGGTGGTGGTGGTGGTGGTGGTGCAATTGACAAGGTAAGCAGCAGTGGCGGAGGGGAGGTTCGGGTGTACTGATGATGATAATGCTGGTAGTTTTATAATGGTGTAAAATCATAAGAATGACAATGGTAGTGGTGCTGGTGGTGGTGGTGGCGATGTGGGTGCTAGTAGTGGTGGTGGTGTTGGTGGTGGTGGTGTTGTTGATGAGGGTGGTGGCGATGTGGGTGCTAGTAGTGGTGGTGGTGGTGGTGGCGATGTGGGTGCTAGTAGTGGTGGTGGTGTTGGTGGTGGTGGTGTTGTTGATGAGGGTGGTGGCGATGTGGGTGCTAGTAGTGGTGGTGGTGGTGGTGGTGTTGATGAGAGTGGTGGCGATGTGGGTGCTAGTAGTAGTAGTTGTAATGGTGTAAATATTAAAGAATTGCAATGACTGCATTGGTTGTGAGATGAGGGTGGTGATAGTGGTGGTGGTAGGGGTGATGGTAGTGGTGGTGAGAGTGGTAGTGGTAGTGGTGGTGATGATGGTGAGGGTGTAGTATTGGTCATGACTGATGATTATGAATGTGTGTGTATATCATCATCATCATCGTCGTCGTTTTTACGGCTGCTTTTCCACGCTTGCATCCATCCATCATCGACATCTCTAAGACTTTCATCATCATCATCATCATCATCATCACCCATATTATTATTGTTGTTACTGGCATCTCATATATATATATATATATATATATATATATATATATAGTAAGTTATTCCGGGTTGAATCGGAGGTAAGTAAGGTACTCAATACATAGCAGAGTATAAAAGTTTTAATATAGATGAGATTCTACAGGACTAGAACTGTTTCATTCTTTAGAAATCATCAGGAATCTGGGATTCCTGATGATTTCTAAAGAATGAAACAGTTCTAGTCCTGTAGAATCTCATCTCTCTATATATAGAGAGAGAGATGGTGACAGTGGTAGCAGTGATAATGGGTGGTAGTTGAGATAATGGAGAGCTATTTGATGTTGTTGTTGTTGTTGCCTGTAGTGTGTAGGCGGAGCAGACATGAATTAGAAGCCACTTTTGCTTGTAACAGAAAGAAATAGTATTGGTTCCTAATAAAATCATGATTAAGCAAATGCATTTAGTTCATTTAATCACAGCCATCCATCATCACCATCATCAACATTATTTACATCTCTCAGACCTTCATCATCATCTTCATCATCTATAATATTATTGTTACTGTCATCTCATTTTTTTCTTCTTTACAGTAACCTCACCTCCCCCCTCTCATTCTGGTCTTCCTCCCACTTTCACTGTTTCTCTGTCACTCACTCCCACTACCACCTTTTTCTCCAAGCTCTACTTCCTTCTGCCACTCCTGCCATTTTCTCTTTTTCCACCTCCCACCATCACTTATTTTTTTCCACTCCCACCAATCTTTCCTTCTGTCCTTCCTCCTCCCACTACATTCTCTCCAACTCTTTCTTCTCCCTTTCTTCCACAGTGTTCTATGTTTCTCTCTCTTCCCCTCCTCTCTCTTCCATAGTTCTCCCTTCCATAGTTCTCCCTCTTTATCTCTCTCTCTCTCTCTCCTTCCCTCCTCTCTTCCATAGTTCTCCCTCTTTATCTCTCTCTCCTTCCCTCCTCTCTCTTCCATAGTTCTCCCTCCTTCCCTCCTCTCTCTTCCATAGTTCTCCCTCCTTCCCTCCTCTCTCTTCATATTGCTCTCTATTTATCTCTCCTCCCCTCCTCTCTATTTTTCTTATCTTTTTCTCTCTCCCCCCCTCAATCTCCCTTTCACCTATTTTCCTTTCATCCTCATCTGTCTCCTTTTGTCTCATCTCCCTCCCATCTTTTACCCCCCCCCCATCTACTAACTAGCACCACCACTACTAACTAGCACCACCACTACTAACTAGCACCACCACTACTAACTAGTACCACCACTACTAACTAGTACCACCACTACTAACTACTATTACATGTACTTTTACCAATTTTTCATTCCTTGGAGAGAAAGAAAAACCTGTAAAAATATCATTCATAAAAGAGACAATATTATCCATACAAAATAAATTGCTGATTATGATAATTAGTTTCTAATTAAGGCACAAGGCTAGAAATTTGTAGTGGGGAGGGGTTTAGTCAATAAATCAGCACCAGTATTTTACTGGTACTTTATTTTTATCACACTCAACATAATACTTGTGGTAGTTATAATAATATATAGTAGTAATAGTAATTATAATAATTGGTTTTTAACTAAGGCACAAGGCTAGAAATTTGTAAGGTGGGATTTAGTTGATTAAATCAGCTCCAGTATTTTACTGGTACCATAATTTAGTGACCCCCCCCCCCCAGAATAATGATAATAATAATAATAATTGTTTCTACTTTAGGCACAAGGCCAGCAATTACCCAGTGCATTACTGGTACTTTATTTTATCGACCCCGTAAGGATGAAAGGCAAAGTCAACCTCGGCGGGATTTGAACTCAGATCGTAAAGGGACGTAACTATGCTGGAAAGCATGGCGTCTGACCCTCTACCGATACTGCCAATCCAGTGATTTCATTTATTAGCCACAAGAGCCGACATGTAGGGGACAATACAAAGACAGGGACGGTGGGGTTTACAATAAGGTCGAGTAAAAGTGCACAATGGCAAGACTAATTTAACAATGAAGATATAAAAATATAAAATATACTATGCATAAATATAACAAAATAAATTCCCCGATAGTGGGTGGACGACCCTGGGGTGACTCGGGTACCCCACCAATCCTGAACCACCCTGCACTCCTGGGTACCCAGGGAGAGCACCCCTCTCCTCAAGTTAGCTAGCCTATAGGCGCATGGTCAGAGTAGGCCCATTCACATGAGCCATAATTGTTTCTACTTTTGGCACAAGGCCAGCAATTATCCCAGTGTATTACTGGTACTTTATTTTATCGACCTCGTAAGGATGAAAGGCAAAGTTAACTAATAATAATAATAAGTTTAGAAATCTATCAGATGCTGTAGTAAAATATGGGATGTGTGTGTTGGCGTCTTTTCAGTATTTCTTTTTAGTCTTTCAAGTCTCTCTCTCTCTCTCCCTCCCTCACTCTCTCCCTATCTCTCACTCTCTCTCTCCCTCTCTCTCACTCTCTCTCTCCCTCTCTCTCCCTATCTCTCACTCTCTCTCTCCCTATCTCTCTCCCTCTCCCTCCCTCACTCTCTCCCTATCCCTCCCTCACTCTCTCCCTATCCCTCCCTCACTCTCTCCCTATCTCTCACTCTCTCTCTCCCTATCTCTCTCACTCTCTCTCTCTCTCTCACTCTCTCTCTCTCTCTCACTCTCTCTCACTCTCTCACTCTCTCTCTCTCTCTCTCTCTCTCTCTCTCTCTCTCTCTCTCTCTCTCTCATCTTTCTCATCTTTCTCGGCTGCTGGCTTGTGGTTTGTTACAAAAATTACAGTCAGTTTTGTTTTGCAAGATTTATCGATCACCTCACTTTTGCTTTACTGTGCATTTTGTTGAAACTGCTGAGCTGTCATTCTAGAGAAATGTATGTTATTAAAGATTTGCATGTGTGCATGCGTTGCATTGCATTGCATCATGTAGCATTACATATGCTTCTCTGCAACTATCGATGCTACTGACTTGCTAGTAGACCTATTACTACATTTTTTTTGTGTGTGTGTGTTTGTTTGTTTGTTGATTAAATTATCTATTTTTTTAGACGTTCTTTTTCTAATTTTTTTCTAATTTTTTTCTTCTTTTTTTTTCTTTTTTTTCTTTTTCTTTTACTTTATTGTAGTCTTCCAACCCCCTCCCCCATTCATTTCCTTTCTTTTATTTTAAAATTTCGTAACCTTTCCTTGTGTAAACTCACTCACTCATCATCATCATCATTGCTAGTTTTTCTTTCACCACCATCACCATCACCACCATTGTCTCTCTCTCTCTCTCTCTCTCTTTGTCTATGTGTATTTCTTCTTTTTCTTCATAGCCATTGATGTTTCTTTGGACATTTTTCAAATCTAACCACCAGAACCTGCCCGTGTTTCTATAATACAAAACTATATATTTTTTCAAATGTTTATATTTCTCTAAAGACATTACACCTTACTTTTTATGTAAGAACCTTTGTTAATTTAGGTTCGAAACTCCAGCTTAATAATGAGAAAATTATATAATTTAAATCATACTAAACTCTTAATTATTTTTCGAAATTATTTGAAAATCATAGACTGTCTTTCACTCTGTGTTTGTAATAGTCTGTGGTTCTGTGGTGCTAGTTGCAGGAAAGTGTGTGTGTATGACTGTGTATGTATATATATGTGTGTGTGTAAAATTGTGTATATACATGCATATGTATGCCTCTCTGTGTATTTATATATATATATATATATATATGGCTGTGTATATATCTACATGTGTATGTGTATGCCTCTGTATGTGTATATATATATATATGTATATATATATATATATATATATATATATATATATATATATATATATATATATATGGCTGTGTATATATCTACATGTGTATGCCTCTGTATGTGTATATATGTATATATATATATATATATATATATATATGGCTGTGTATATATTTACATGTGTATGCCTCTGTATGTGTATATAAGGCTGTGTATATATCTACATGTGTATGCCTCTGTGTGTGTATATATATACACACAGAGGCATACACATGTAGATATATATATATATATATATATATATATATATATATATATATATATATATATAAAGCTCTGTATATATCTACATGTGTATGCCTCTATGTGTATATATATATATATATAAAGCTGTGTATGCCTCTCTGTGTGTCTATATATATATATATATGGCTGTGTATATATCTACATGTGTATATATATATATATATATATATATATATATAAAAGGCTGTGTATATATCTACATGTTTATGCCTCTGTGTGTGTATGTATATATATATATATATATATATATATAAAGCTGTGTATATATCTACATGTGTATATATCTACATGTGTATGCTTCTGTGTGTATATATATATGGCTGTGTATATATCTACATGTGTATGCCTCTGTGTGTATATATATATATATATATATAAGGCTGTGTATATATCTACATGTGTATGCTTCTGTGTGTATATATATATATATATGGCTGTGTATATATCTAGATGTGTATATATCTACATGTGTATGCTTCTGTGTGTATATATATATATAAATAAGGCTGTGTATATATCTACATGTGTATGCCTCTCTGTGTAGTGTATGTACATGGATGGATGCACAAATCTTCCTCCACTCTACCTCCTATGTTTGTGCTACTATACTGTTTATA
>OZ024745.1:128891627-128929127 GCA_964016885.1 Eledone cirrhosa
TTTGCCGTGGCACCTCCACGACCACTTTACAGTGAGTGCTGGGTGCTTTTTTGCTGTAGCACCTCCACGACCACTTTGCAGTGGAATGATAGGGACCCCAGTCTCTATCATCTCATTTCTACAGCTGAGTAAACTGGAACAATGGGAAATAAAGTGTCTTGCTCAAGGAAACAACACATCACTCAGTCTGAGAATTGAACTCACAACCTTTCGATTGCAAGGCCTTTAACCACTAAGCCATGTGCCTCCATATATATATATATGTGTGTCTGTGTGTACTTTGTATTATGTAAATACTATCTTTGTAATGTGTATATTATGAGATTTGTCTGATGTTGTATAAGTATGTGGTGTGTGTGTTTTTGTATTGTATAATGTACGTGTGTATTGTGTAAAGTATGTGTGTATTGTGTAATGTATGTGTATATCATGTAATCATTTTACACATGTTTTACACATCTGGTGGTGTGTGTGTGCATATTTTAATATTGTAATGTATGTATGTTTGTGTTTGAATTTCATGGTGTGTCTTGTGTGTGATAGAATTATAGTAATATTATGTGATGTGTGTGTGTGTGATAGAATTTCTATAGTAATATTATGTGATCTGTGTGTGTGTGTGATAGAATTTCTATAGTAACATTATGTGATGTGTGTGTGATAGAATTTCTATAGTAATAATATGTGATCTGCGTGTGTGATAGAATTTCTATAGTAATAATATGTGATGTGTGTGTGTGTGTGTGATTGAATTTCTATAGTAACATTATGTGATGTGTGTGTGTGTGATAAAATTTCTATAGTAATAATGTGATCTGTGTGTGTGATAGAATTTCTATAGTAACATTATGTGATGTGTGTGTGATAGAATTTCTATAGTAATAATATGTGATGTGTGTGTGTGTGATAGCATCGTAGTAATATGTGATGTGTGTGAGATAGTAATATTATGTGATCCGTGTGTGATAAAATTATTATAGTAATATTATGTAATGTGTGTGTGTTCCTTGTATTATGTAATGGGTGTGTTCCTTGTATTATGTAATGTGTGTGTAATGTGATGGGTGTCGGTTATCTGATGTGAATAATAAAATGTAATGTAGTAATACAATGTAATGTATGTATGTATTTGTTTGTGTGTGTGTGTGTGTATATATATGTAATAGTTGTGTATAGTGGTGTAATTGAATTTGTTTTATGTAATTTGATGAATGTGTGTCAAATGACATAATATAAGGGAGTGTGTTGGCGAATGTGGTTCTGTGTGTGTGTTAGTGTGGTTCTGTGTGTGTGTTAGTGTGGTTCTGTGTGTGTTGGCGAATGTGGTTCTGTGTGTGTGTTAGTGTGGTTCTGTGTGTGTTGGAGAGTGTGGTTCTGTGTGTGTGTTAGTGTGGTTCTGTGTGTGTTGGAGAGTGTGGTTCTGTGTGTGTGTGTGTTAGTGTGGTTCTGTGTGTGTTGGAGAGTGTGGTTCTGTGTGTGTGTGTTAGTGTGGTTCTGTGTGTGTTGGAGAGTGTGTGTGTGTGAGAATGATAAAGAGAACCATAGTAAAGTGTGATAGAGGACAGGATATGGAGATTAGAAGAGGTGGAATGAGAGAGAGAGAGAGAGAGAGAGAGGGGAGAGGTTAAAGAGAAAGAAGAAGGGTGGAATTAATGAGAGAAGGAGGGAGAGGGGGTGGGGTGGATGCTACACTGGAACACATCAATAGAAAATAGATTCTGTGTTCATTTATTTAATTAAATTTAAGTTTATTTTAAAATTTTGATATTTTATTTATTTTTACTGAGGTATTTTTTCTTCTTCACTCTTAACTGTTGTAATCTCTTTAAAACATGGCAGTGTGTGGTGTGTACAGTCTGTGGTGTGTACAGTCTGTGGTGTGTACACAGTCTGTGGTGTGTACAGTCTGTGGTGTGTGTACACAGTCTGTGGTGTGTACAGTCTGTGGTGTGTGTACACAGTCTGTGGTGTGTACACAGTCTGTGGTGTGTACAGTCTGTGGTGTGTGTACACAGTCTGTGGTGTGTACAGTCTGTGGTGTGTGTACACAGTCTGTGGTGTGTGTACACAGTCTGTGGTGTGTGTACACAGTCTGTGGTGTGTACACACAGTCTGTGTGGTGTGTGTACAGTCTGTATGTGGTGTGTGTACAGTCTGTGTGGTGTGTATACAGTCTGTCTGTATGTGTATGGTGTGTGTGTGTATGTATACAGTCTGTCTGTGTGTTATGTGTGTGTATGTATACACGGTCTGTATATATATATGGTGTGTGTATGTATAGTCTGTGTGTGGTGTGTGTGTATGTGATTACATACATTTATGTAATCAGATTTATGTAGATATGTATATGTGTACACACACACACACACATAAACACAGACACACACACACACTCACACACTTACACACTCACACACTTACACACTCACACACTCACACAGATACCAGAGTACTGAAAAGTTCCTAACTTTAAGAGTATTGTGAAAGGCCTGGTTGGAGACCCAAACTTCCAAGTTCTTTTCACAGAGGGTTTAGAGAAACTGAAGGACCGCTGCAACAAGTGTATGATTCTAAGAGGGGAATGTGTTAAATAAAATCATAATTAACTGATCCTCCCCTATTTTCTTTTACCCAAAGCCAGGAACTCTTCAGTACGCCCCTCGTATATGTGTATATACACACAGGAACTCTTCAGTACGCCCCTCGTATATGTGTATACACACACAGGAACTCTTCAGTATGCCCCTCGTATATGTGTATATACACACAGGAACTCTTCAGTACGCCCCTCGTATATGTGTATACACACACAGGAACTCTTCAGTACGCCCCTCGTAAATGTGTATACACACACAAACACACAGGAACTCTTCAGTACGCCCTTCGTATATGTGTATACACACACAAACACACAGCTACAATACCTCTCCACATTCTGGTTCAAATTCCACTACAGTCAGCTTTGCCTTTCATCCTTTCAAAATCAATAAATAGATAGTAGTGAATTGATTGAATTGTTAGTGTTCAATGAAAAGTTGTTCTGGCTCTTTGTGTTCTGAGTTCAAATTTCACCAATGGCTGTGTTATCAGCTGCCCCCATGCCCTAAGAGAAGTTGCCAGGGTGAATTACAGCAGACTACAGCAGCAGCATGGCTTAACCGGCAGACAGGCCTCCCATCATATCAAAACTGTTGTCTTGTCGATACAGGCACTTTGAAGATCAAGCTCTGTGGGAGATTGAACTTAGAATTCTTTCTTTCTCTACAGAAACTTTGAGACCATCCTCAGCAATGAGAAGACTCTGAGCCCCCCCCCCCCCCCCCCACACACACACATTCACACTGTGTGGATGAGTGTGAGGTGTGTGTTTCTGTGTAGCTGTTGCCAATATGATTAACTCTTAGTAATAAAAGGTGTGTTGTCTTCCTTATGTTATATTCTAACAGCAGAAACATCACTGTCTTCCTTCTTATTAACCCTTTCATGACCATATTTCTCATGAAATACAGAGAATGTGTTTCAATTATTTGGTATTTGTGTGGGTGGGGGGCAATAAATCTAAAATTTGAAAGGTTTTAATCAAATAACTTTTTCATGAAGATGACTTTAAAAACTCAACAAAAAATTATGATGGAAGGTTTTAAATTAGATATGACCAGTTATAAAATTACACCCTCTAGGTATCTGATCCTGGTCATTTCCTTCTATTAGTTAGTATCCAATGTGGTTCGGATTAACCCTTTAATATTTAAACCGGCCAAAACCAGCCTGAATTCTCTACCTCTTTCTGTTGAAACTGGTTGTAACTGGTCGCTCAAACTGATGTTAAGGTATTGTTCTCAAAATCTCATAGATTCTATATTATGTGAGATAATTATGTGAGGTAAAGTCTTTACCATGAAAATACAATAGTATATATAGAGTAATGTGAATGCTAAAGGGTTAATGTTGAAAATATTCAAGAATTTGGAGGAATTTAGTAAATTAACTAAATTTTGTAATTATTAATGTGAAGTTTGGAACATAATTTAAGAAATGTTCTTACATAAAAAAGAGAGTGTGTGTCAGAGAGAATGACAAATCTTGACCATCCAGCACATTTCATGTTATATTTTTACACACTTATACACACACACACTCACACACACTTATATTTTCAGACACTCACACACATGCACACAAATTAACACTATTATATTTTTATACACACTCACTCAAATAAATACTATTATATTTTTACATACACACACATAAATAAATATTTTCACACTCACACACTGTTATCCTCCTGTTTCATCCTTAATCTTTTCTTTATACATGAACCGTTTCTGGTTAATAAAGAAATCATTATTATTACTATTATTATCATTATTATAAAGACATGGCCCTTTACATTCTGAGTTCAAATCCTGCCGAGGTTAACTTTGCCTTTCATCCTTACGTGGTCGATAAAATAAAGTACCAGTAATGCACTGGGGTTAATTTAATCAACATTCCCTTCTACCTAAGTTGTTGGCCTTGTACCTAAATCAGAAACAATTATTTAATTTCTACTTGATTTCAGTGTAAACCCCCACTGTCCCTGCCTATTGTATTGTCCCTCCTTTTGTTTGCCCTTGTGGAAAATAAAAAGAAACAATTATTATTGCTACTATAAGAAAGGAAGGTTGAATGACAGAATTGATAGAGTATTCAGAGTTTGTTTTTTTATTTTATTTTATATTGAAATATAAAGAAAATATTGCAAGTGTGGCTTATGAATTATTTGGTTTACCAATAATGGCGCTATAGCGAAGGAACTATTAACACTATAGTTATCAACTGGTTCTGGTTCTATGAAATAAAACCACCCATTCTAAAGGTTTCCAATTTAAATTGAAATCTTCCAACATAATGTTATACAAAATCCTTACATTTAGTATCTTAGTAATGAAATAATTAATAATTTTAGTAAGTCCCTTGAAATTCTACATTATTAGTTAATTAAAATAGGGGGTTTTTCATTAGAAATGCAGTCATGAAAGGGTTAAAGTGTACACGAGAGGTTAGTCTTCTTCTTCACCCATATATTCCTGAGAGGGTTGTGGGAGCCGAATCATTGACTTGCTTTCCAGAGAGTCCTATCTGAAGTAGCCATGACCAAATGATTTAGCTGGACCCCCAGGCAAGATCAACAAGGGTTAAAAAAAAACAAAAAAAAAACGTGTTTCTACAGGCCTATTTCAGTTCTGTAGAAGAAATAAAAGAAAAGGTATTTTATTCGACACAAAGGAAACCTCTGATGGAAATTGTCCACAAATTCTTATATATTATTGGCAAGTATAGGACGTACGTATTCTCCGGTATAAAGTACAGCTATCGTCTGTCAATCTTGAAAAGTAACTTTAAAAACTTGATTCAGTGGAATGATACGTGATGCCCCAGCCCCGGTGGACAGAATGGAGAAGGCGTTCCCCCGGAGGACGGCAAGGGAGATGCACTGGAAAAACCACTCCGACTCGCGGGGCTCACACCTGCAAAGTTCTTGGAGGTATGGTGTGAACAGATAGAGCTGTGCTTAGCTGTTATGAATTTAATGGGCAGATGAGAAATAATCTACGACTAAAAAAAAGCATAGTCTGTTCTGTTGTGATATAAGGAATCTTCAAAAACTAGATAGATAAATAGATCTATAATATGTACTTAGATGTTGTCTTCACTGTGTTGAAGTGAGGTGTGTTGGAGTGAGGTGTGTTTAACTAAATGTTTAGATATACGATGAAATGCCAACAACTTGATTTGAACTTAACACCTGTGAGTTGAACTAGACCATCTGTCATGGGATATTTTTAATTTTAAAATAGTTGTGGGGAAAAGCACAAAATCTTGTGTCTTGTAACTTTCTTGACCAGAGATATTGTCAATCGAATTGGTTTGTCATGGTTAGGTCTCTCCCTCATCACTATCATCATATTATCCTCATATCACTATTGCCGCCACCATTATGTAGTGTTGTTGGCATTATTTGATCCTATCATCATTACCATCATCATCATCGCCACCACCACCACTGTCATCACCATCACCACCATCATCACAATATCAACATCATTGAATTATTATTATTATTATTATTAGTTGTCTTATTTCCTCACCCCAGATTGCCACAGACATGAAAGATGAGAAAAGCTTTGAGTTTCTGTCTTAGCAGGGGTTTTGTAGCTCAGAATGTCAGACACACCACACCCTGAGATCCCGACTGTATAATGTCAAACTGCTTTCTGCTCTGTCATACATAGCACCACCATCATTACTAGTGCCTACACCACTACCTCCAGAGACATCACCACACCACACTATACCATACCATACCACACCATACCACACCATAACACACCATACCACACCACACCATACCACATCATACCATACCACACCATAACACACTATACCATACCATACCATACCACACCACACCATACCACACCACACCACACCACACCACACCATACCACACCACACCATACCACACCACACCACACCACACCATACCACACCACACCACACCACACCATACCACATCATAACATACCATACCACACCACACCATACCACATCATACCACACCACACCACATCATACCACACCACACCATACCACATCATAACATACCATACCACACCACACCATACCACATCATACCATACCACACCATACCACACCACACCACACCATACCACACCATACCACACCACACCACACCATACCACATCATACCATACCACACCATACCACACCACACCACACCATACCACACCATACCACACCACACCACACCATACCACACCACACCATACCACATCATACCATACCACACCATACCACACCACACCACACCATACCACACCATACCACACCACACCACACCATACCACACCACACCATACCACATCATACCACACCACACCACACCATACCACACCACACCATACCACATCATACCATACCACACCATACCACACCACACCACACCATACCACACCATACCATACCACACCATACCACACCACACCACACCATACCACACCATACCACACCACACCACACCATACCACACCACACCATACCACACCACACCATACCACATCATACCATACCACACCATACCACACCACACCACACCATACCACACCATACCATACCACACCACACCATACCACACCACACCATACCACATCATACCATACCACACCATACCACACCACACCACACCATACCACACCATACCACACCACACCACACCACACCATACCACACCATACCACACCACACCACACCACACCACACCATACCACACCACACCACACCATACCACACCACACCATACCATACCATACCACACCACACCATACCATACCACACCATACCACACCACACCATACCACACCACACCATACCACACCACACCACACCATACCACACCACACCATACCATACCACACCATACCACACCACACCATACCATACCACACCATACCACACCACACCATACCACACCACACCATACCACACCACACCACACCATACCACACCACACCATACCATACCACACCATACCACACCACACCATACCATACCATACCACACCATACCACACCACACCATACCATACCATACCACACCATACCACACCACACCATACCACACCACACCATACCACACCACACCACACCATACCACACCACACCATACCATACCACACCATACCACACCACACCATACCATACCATACCACACCATACCATACCACACCACACCATACCATACCACACCATACCACACCACACCATACCATACCACACCGACCACACCATACCACACCATACCACACCATACCACACCATACCATACCACACCACACCATACCACACCACACCATACCATACCACACCATACCACACCACACCATACCATACCATACCACACCATACCATACCACACCACACCATACCATACCACACCATACCACACCACACCATACCATACCACACCGACCACACCATACCACACCATACCATACCACACCACACCATACCACACCATACCACACCATACCACACCATACCATACCACACCACACCACACCACACCATACCACACCATACCATACCACACCATACCATACCACACCGACCACACCATACCACACCATACCATACCACACCACACCACACCATACCACACCATACCATACCACACCACACCACACCACACCATACCACACCATACCATACCACACCATACCATACCACACCACACCACACCACACCACACCATACCATACCACACCACACCACACCACACCATACCACACCATACCGTACCATACCACACCACACCACACCATACCGTACCATACCACACCACACCACACCATACTATACCATACCATTCCATCCGTTAACCCTTTTGATAACAAACCGTCAGAAACCGCCCATGGTTTTACAATACAAAGCTGTTATTTTAAGTGTTTAAATATTTAAAAACCTTCCAGCATAATTCTATGTAAAGAACTTTTCTTTAGCTATATTCCCAAAACAAACTTAATGAGAAAATTTGTTGTTTTTATTAAATCCCTTGAAATTCAGAATGTCGGCAGCCCTTCTGAGGAAGGAGTCCTGTAAGGTGGGGTGGTTGTTGCAGCGAGTGTTGTTGGCCATTGTTCGTGAAGATGCCTTTGCAGTTTTGTCCACAGGTTGCGGCCTAAACACCGTCCCACCCTAGGCACAGAGCTTGTCACCTTATCCACTTCCCCATCTTTCTTCTGTGGCCTAATAATCCTTGTTCTTTCCTTCACATTTATGTCATCTATAGTCCTTTCCTATACATCCAGATCTTTATATGTTGGCCTGGCAAAGCAAAGATGTGGGTTTGGTGTCCCCATGTACGTCAATACTCATCCTTTTTTCCATTCAGAGGGTTTTTTTAAATCCCAACTAACAGACTAATTCTATTTAGTCAACTACGGCATAAGCACATGTTAATATATATTTATATATATAATGATATATAATTATTTGTAAGTCCTCGACATAACTTCAGCCTTATAACAAGTCCTTTCTCTTTCCCTCCTTTTTCTTCATATTTATGGTATTTATAGTCCTTTCCTTTACAGCCAGATATGTCATTCTTTACTCTTTCCTCCTTGTTTTTTCATTACTTAATTTTGTTTTTCTTTTTTCTATATTTCCACCATTGTATAAAGTCTCTTTGAAACTAGTCAGTTCCTTTCTTTTGAAATATGGTAGCAGAAGGGTTTAAAACAGTGTTCCAATAAGAGCTGCTTCTACAACCCCAAAATATCTTCCAATTGAAACTCTACTGGAATGCCACAAATATCTAGAGGACTCAGTGCTGAGCTGAGGTTTAGCTGCAATATAACCACTTATCTATTCCAATATGAGAGTTGCCTCTGAAACTCTACTGTAATGCCACAAAGATCTAGGGGACTCAATGCTGAGCTGAGGTTTAGCAGCAAGTTAACCACCTAACTAGCAATCCACTAGTGCCATGTGGTAGATACTATTGATATTTCCAGTAAGTCTGCAAGCACCGACGTTTTATTGATCAATTTCGTAACCGCCTTCTGTCTGTGTGTGTGTAAGTCTCTGAATTACTTGTGTGTGTGTAAGTCTCTGAATTACTTGTGTGTGTGAGTGTGTGAGAGAGAGAGGGAGGGGTTCTCTATACATACGTTTATGGGGTTGGGGGTGGCTGAGGAAGAGGGAAGCTTCTTAACTCTTCGCTCTGTACTAGTTCACTTTCATCCCCCCCCCTCTCTCTCTGCGAAGATGTGTATATGAAGCTTGTGCATGTATGTTTAATCTATATGAATATACGAGCATGTGTCGTGTGTGTATATATGTTACCTTTATTTTTTTCTATCGGCATTTAGCTTTTGTATGTGTATGTATATATATATATATATATATATATATGTATGTATATATATATATATGTATGTATGTATATATATATACATATATATTTTATATGTGTGTGTGTGTGTAGATGAATTGGTGGAAACTTGTAATATTCTGTGTCGATAAAAAGTAATAGAAATAATTCCAACAGTGGAATGTATTTGATGGTGTGAAGAAGAAGGGGAAGAAGTCTAAGGTTTCGGGGCTGAACCTTTCGTTTGAGTGAAAAGAAATGTTGATGTAAATATAAACTGGGTTTTAGTTTAGAGGAAGGGGTTCCAAGGTTTACTGAAGGGAGGGGCAACGGTCAGGGAGAGTAAGAGACAGGAGAAATGCCAGCGGGTTTGAAAAGCATTGGAGAGGATGGAAAAGGATAGGGAAAGTTACTCTCACATTACACACGGACAATAAATATTTGTATATTTAAAAACAAATGCGAATAAAACATACAAAACACACACACACACGGGCGATCGTATATTTCCATTCAGCATTACGTGTGTGTGTGTGTGTGTGTGTGTGTGTGTATACGTATGAAGAAACGCACACACGCATGCACTCACACTTAGACACACACACACACATATATATATATATATATGTAGCAGGTGAGTTTTATTGTAGCACAATAAAGCAATGCAAATATCGGATAAGTAGCACTCTACAATTTGTAGGAGTGGAGTATAAATAATATAAGATCAAAAGATGGAAGTGTTTTTTAAGCTTCATATCATGTCTCCCTATTTTATCTGATGAGAACGCAGATATCCCATGATGATATTTGTTTTTGAAATGCGCATAATAAAATAGTTGGAACTCTTTTAACCATCTTTTGATCTTATATTATATATATATATATATATATATATATATATATATATATATATATATGATGATGATTATGTTTCTCAATAGAGAAGCTCAATGGCTCTCTCTCGCTCACTCTCTCTCTCTCTAGCTCACTCTCTCTCTCTAGCTCTCTCGCTCACTCTCTCTCTCTAGCTCTCTCGCTCACTCTCTCTCTAGCTCTCTCGCTCGCTCTCTCTCGCTCACTCTCTCTCTCTAGCTCACTCTCTCTCTCTAGCTCTCTCGCTCGCTCGCTCTCTCTCATGAAAGCATTCTTGGTGATTCCTTCGAATGAAACAGTTCTAGACCTGTAGAAGCCTTTTCTATATTAAATGTTTTATTTATACTCTACTATGTATTGAGTACCTTACTGTGGTTACCTCGATTCGACCCGAAACACACACACACACACACACACACACACACACACACACACACACACACACACACACACACACACACACACACACTACACATGTAAACATATACATATCTGCTTACATATATACACACGTTCGTTGTACAGCTACAAATGTTTATTTCTAGATCCCCGTCCCCTTTTTTTCTTTTTAATTATTTAATTATTCAATTACTGAGAAATTAATTATTAATTGTTTCTACTTTTGGCACAAAGGCCAGCAAATACCCAGTGTATTACTGGTACTTTATTTTATCGACCTCAGCAGGATTTGAACTCAAAACGCAAAGGGCCGTAATTCTATGCTGCAAAGCATGGTGTCTGATGCTCTACTGATTCTGCCAAACCACTGCCCTACTGAGAAATTAATTATTAGTGTGTGTGTGTGTGTGTGTGTGTGTGTGTGTGTGTGTGTGTGTGTGTGCGATGTCTTAACTCGCACCCTCGGCTTCCCTTCCAGGTCAGTTCTAACTGGCTAGCGGTAGTCGCCTCAATGACAAGGTGCTAGCTACAGATTTTCTTTGTAAGTGATTTTATATATATATATATATATATATATATATACATATATATATATATATATATATATATATATACACGGGTGTGTATGATTGTGTATAGAAGATTATATTAATAAAAGGAATTCCAACTTTGTCTGATTTACTCGCTTTATTTACAATCCTTTACAATTTATAATGGTATTAGAATGAAATAGTATGGTAGAATATTAAATGTAAAGTGTTAATTGAACAAGTACTTTCACGCTTTCGCAATCTTCAGGTTCATATTGTGTGGTGACAGTCAAGTTTGCAATTTTCAACTGTGAAACTTGACTGTCACCACACAATATGAACCTGAAGATTGCGAAAGCATGAAAGTACTTGTTCAATTAACACTTAACATTTAATATTCTACCATACTATTTCATTCTAATACCATTATAAATTGTAAAGGATCGTAAATAAAACGAGTAAATCAGACAAAGTTGGAATTCCTTTTATTAATATATATATATATATATATATATATTAATAAGAGAGAGACTTTTTCATGGAATTGCCAGGAAAGTCTGATGATCCAAGGGAAGCAACCAACAATTTGTTTTAGAGAATTTTCAGAATTTCTGAGAAAATTTCTGAAATTCTGCTTTTTTTTTTTTAAAAATATTCTGTGACATCTATTGTTGTCGTTGCTGTTGTCGCTGTCGTTGTTGTTGTTGTCGTTGTCGTTGTTGTTGTCGTTGTTACTGTTGTTGCTGTCGTTGTTGTTGTCGTTGTTACTGTTGTTGCTGTTGCTGTCGTTGTTGTTGTTGTTGTCGTTGTTACTGTTGTTGCTGTTGCTGTCGTTGTTGTTGTTGTTGTCGTTGTTACTGTTGTTGCTGTTGCTGTCGTTGTTGTTGTTGTTGCTGTCGTTGTTGTTGTTGCTGTCGTTGTTGTTGTTGCTGTTGTTGCTGTCGTTGTTGTTGTTGTTGCTGTTGTTGTCGGTGCTGTTGCTGTCGTTGCTGTCGTTGTTAAGTGGCAAGAGTCGTTAGAGCATCCGATAAAATACTGTGCGTTATGTTTTCCCCAGTTCTTTACCTTCTAAATTCAAACCCTGCCGCAACTTTACCTTTCGACAGGAGTTAAAGTAATATACTAGTTGTATTGAGATCAATAATATTCACTTTCCCCCTCACCCTAAACCTCTGGCTTGGGGCCAATATTAAGAGAGCTGTTATTATTATTGAATTGGCAGAATCGTTAGAGCCTTATTTGTGTTGTTTACATTTTGAGATCAAATCCCGTCAAAGATAACTTTATCTTCCCCTCCTGGGGCCGATAAAATAAAGTAGCAATCGAATGTGGGAGGAATGGGGAGACATAATTGGTTTTTATGTCTAAATCCCAATCCATTATTATCGATTGGCAGTGTCGGTAGACCGTAGGGCAACATGCGGTATATAGTCACAGCTTTTTACCTGCTGGGTGCAATTCCTGTCGTGGTTAGCTTTACTGTTCATTCTATGAGAGGCCGGTAAAATAAAGTACCAGTAATGCACTGGGGTAATTACTACCAGTAATGCACTGGCGTCGATTTAATCGATTTTTTTCCCTCGCGCAAAATTGTTGGCCTTGTGTCTAAACCCGTAACCATCATTATTATATGGTACCAGTAATGTACTGGGTAATTGCTGGCCTTGTGCCAAAAGTAGAAACAATTATTATATGGTGGATTGGCAGTATCAGTAGAGGGCCGGACGCCATGCTTTGACGCATAGAGTTGCGGCCCTTGCCATTCTGAGTTCAAATCCTGCCGAGGTTAACTTTGCCTTTCATCCTTACGGGGACGATAAAATAAAGTACCAGTAATGTACTGGGGTAATTACTGGCCTTGTGTCAAAAAGTAGAAACAATTATTATTGTTTCAAGCAGTGGCTGGCATAATCGGTAGAGCAGTGGATTAAATAGCTTGTGTTATTTAAGTTGAAGCTAGTTATGTTGTCATTTCATATCTCACCTGGTTTTAGGTGGAACTTTGCCTGATGGGGCTCCATTTCAAACGATGATTTCTGCCGAATGAAACAGTTCTCGTCCTATAAATACCTTTTCTATATTAAATAAATAAATAAATAAATAAATATATATATATATATATAATATATATATGTATGTGTGTGTGTTTTTATATATATATATATATGTGTGTGTGTGTGTTTGTATATATGTGTGTGTGTGTGTTTCTACCTCTGCATATAAACAGATCATTTCTAGTTTTATAACTAAGAACACCACTCTACAATACCGTACCCAATATATATTACAATGTCGTCCTCTGTATAAGTATCTAACTAATATCACATGTATGCATATATGTAATGCTGCACGCACACAAACATATAAACTGTGTTTGTAGCGGTGTCATAACTTCTGCTGACCTTGAAAGTAAATAGTTTCCAATAAAATAGACCAGTGTTTACAAGTATCACAACTACATATGTAAACTACATATGTAAACAGACTTATAACACACGGCTATGTGTTGTGGTCAATTATACCCAGTCAAGCATATGTGTATGCTTTCATATTCACACACATGCAGGCATATACAGAGCCATACATATACACATAGGTGTGTATTTAGTTGCGTGTGTATGTATGTATGTATGTATCTATGTATATGTGTATGTATGTATGTGTTTATGTGATGGCATGGGAGTGAAGGACCCCTAGCCTTTGTCAGGACATTCTTCTGGGAGAAGGAAACTCAGGAAACTGGGTTAACTCCGATATAAAACCTGCAGCTCAGTAGTAACCGATGATGTTGATCTTTTCTCCTTTTCGGGTTATAGCTACTGTCGCTCAGAGAGTGGGATTGGCTCAGTGCACAGTCTTTCCTCACTTTAAAAAATATCTTCATGCACAGGCATTGCACGATAGAATTATTTAATAATTATTTAATACTGGTATATCGTGCAATGGCCATACTCGATAACGAGGGGGCAGCCATCATGTGATGGCATATGTTTCTTCTAACTACTTTCAAGAATTGTGGGTTGTGGTCATGCTGGAGCACCGTATGCAATGGTTTCTGTATGGTGTATCTGTAAATATTCGATATAATTCTGTATATGTATGCATGTATCTAAGAGAAAATGTGTATATTCATATCGGACTTGATTTGTGTGTAATGCACCCAGTTCACTCTGTAAAGAAAGAGTAGGCACTGTGAAGTGGTTGGCATTTAGAAGGCATTCACCTGAAGAAGCCATACCAAAGAGGAATGACCTTCTTAATCCCAGAATATGACAATATGTGGATCAAGGCCTTTAACCAGTCATGATGATGATGATGATGATGATGATTCGATCTCTCTCTCTCTCCCCCCCCCCTCTCTCTCTCTATATATATATATATTCACATTCACACACGCATTACAAATATATGTATATATACATACATGCACACACACATTACAAATATACATACATACATATATACACACACACACACACACACACACACACACACACACACACACACACACACACACACACACACACACACACACACACACACACACACACACACACACACACACACACACACACACACACACACACACACACACACACACACACACACACACACACACACACACACACACACACACACACACACATGGACAGAGAAGATGACATGTGACAGGGCTGCATGCCTACAAACAATGTTTTGTGAAAGGGTGGTCTTTGTTTATTCATATCACGGTGTCATGTTACACTGGAATGCTATTTGGAACATCACCCTTCAACCCACCTCACTCTTCAGAGAAGGAGGGGAGTTGCACCCTCACTCCTTAGAGAAGGAGGGGGGGTTGCACCCTCACTCCTCGGAGAAGGAGGGGGTTACACCCTCACACCTACCCACTCTTGCAAACACACCAGTTCTCTTTATTCATTTATCTCTTTTGAAGCTCTTTCTTTCTCTCTATCTCTCGCTCTCTTTTGAAGCTCTCTCTCTCTCTCTTTCTCGCTCTCTTTTTCTCTCTCTCTCATTCTCTCTCTCACTCTCTCTCTCTCTATATATATATGTATATATTTCTTTCCCTATTTTTTGAAACTATCTCTCTCACTCTCACTCTCTCTCTCTCTCCAACTCTCTCTCCCTCTCTGCCAGAGATGTGTTTAATGGCCTACTAACACACACATACACACACAGAGAAACATATCTATGACTGAATAAATATTAGGTTAAATTAAGAACATCTATCTATACTGTGTGTATGTGTGAATGTGTGTGTATGTGTGTAATCTACTAAAGTGCTCTCTATGCATATCTTTGTACATGTATCAAGCACTGTTTGGTATGTGCACAATACATGTGTATGTCACACTCACACACACGCACACACGCACACACACACACTGGAATATATATATATATATATGTGTATATATATATATAATCTCCAAATTCCAAACTATAGTAGCCTCCCCTCTCTCTCTCTATATATATACACACATACGTATGTATGTATGACAAATTATTTGGTAGCCCAACAGCTGAGCTCCTGCCGTTACAACAGCTAGATCAGAACTGATTCGCTGGTGTTCTGGCCACGGGAATAGCTGACACCATCAAAATAGGGGAGTGCACAGGGCAAAGACAACTCTTAAACTATATATATATATATATATATATATATATATATATATATATATATATATATAGGAAAAGAGTCAGGACCCCGACGGCTGAGCTCCGGCTGTTTCAACAGCTAGATCTAGCTGTCGAAACGGCCGGAGCTCAGCCGTCGGGGTCCTGACTCTTTTCCTATTACCCACTCAACTACCCTAAGTATGGCACGTTATGGTCCACCTGGTTCCTTACCACACTTCCTTCATTATATATATATATATACACTCACACACATGCACTCATACACTCACACACATGCACTCATACACTCACACACATGCACTCATACACTCACACACATGCACTCATACACTCACATACATGCACACAGACACCAGAGAGAGAAAGAGTGACCAAGGTTCACACGAGGTGGAATCCAAAACCACATTATGGTTTGCTGAACCATCTTCTTAACTATTCAGCCATTGCTGTACCTCATCAAATAAAGTATTTAAAACATGAGTGTGATAAGCGGAGAGGGTTGGGGGGGGGGGGGTTATTTCTGTTCTTTTTATATTTATTTAAGTAATTTCTTTAAATAATTATGATAATGATGATGGTTTAATTAGTGTGTTTTGTTAATGATGTAATAGGTCTATGTAGAACAAATTAACAACTTTAGAAAAAAAACAACATACCCCCCTCGCCACTTACTCACCCCACACAAGATATAGTAAGAGGATGACATCGCTGTGTGATAAGACAAACCATCCTTTAAATATGTTTTGATGTATTCTCCATGTTAAGTGATGTTTATAATTAATAGCATAGCATTTTTTTTATAGTTAAATAAACATCACTATAGGGGATTATTTTATTAATTTTTTCCCACATTTTTTTCTTCAGTTTTATTACATAGTTTGTTTAAACTCCTCTAACCTGGTTATTTATGCATTTTTTTTTAAAGAATTGTTATTATTATTATCCTTACTATCCTTACTAAGGGCAGTATCGGTAGAGGGTCGGACATGCTTTCTAGCATAGAGTTACGTCCCTTTGCGATCTGAGTTCAAATCCCGCCGAAGTTAACTTTGCCTTTCATCCATACGGGGTCGATAAAATAAAGTACCAGTAATGTACTGGGTAATATTTGGCCTTGTGCCAAAAGTAGAAACAATTATTATCCTTACTATCATTATTCACTCGGATTATCAGAATCAGTAAAGTGTCGGACACCCTGCTTCACGGCATAGTTGCGTCCCCTTACGTTCTGAGTTCAAATCCTGCCATGGTTAGCTTTGCCTTTCATCCTTACGGGGGTTCAATAAAATAAAAGTACCAGTAATGCACTGGGTTGATTTAATCGACTTTCCCATCCCCCCAAATTGCAGGCCATGTGCCTAAATCAGAAAGCATTGTTGTTCACTCTTTATCATGTTTCTAATGAAACACATTGCTTGTAATTTTTGCATGATTTTGAAAATAATAAAAAATTTAGAGAGATTTCTCAGTATTAAGCTGGTATTTCGAACATGGTTTAATAATGATTCTTATGCAAAATTATGACAGAGGGTTTCAACAGTGGATCAACAAGATCCCAGACATCGTTAAATGTTTCTATTGGTCTTTCAATATGATGATAGGGTAATGAAGATGATATATATATATATATATATCTATATCTGTGTGTGTGTTTGTGTGTGTATATAATCATTATCCGTTCTTCCATGCTTACAAGAGTGAAAAGGGCTAAACATACGTAATGGAATCTATTCATTTGAAACCTTAAAAACCTTTTTACTTTCTCTTCTTTCTCTTACATACCTCTGTCCCTCACCCCTATCTCTCTCTCTCTCCCCTATCTCTCTCTCTATATATATATATAAAAATCAAATGTATTACCAATATTGTTTATTTCATGTTAAATTTTGATATTTGAAAAAGACCTATCTTTATTTATCTTCCTTTTTTCTTTTTGTTATTTCAGGTAAGTTCTGCTACTGTGATTCTCTGGAGATATGGGTTCCTGTATGTATGTATTTACCATTTCTTTCAATCAATATAAATATTTGATGGCTTCAATCTGAATATGGTATGCTGTTTTCCCTTTTGAGTAAATTTACATGGCTGGCATGGCACTCATCATTCAATGTGTTACATTGAGGGTTGAATAGCATGTAGAGGAATAGATTTCAACAATAAACCAGTGTAGACTTTAAATGACAAACCAGTTTAGAATTTAAATGACAAACCAGTGTAGACTTTAAATGACAAATCAGTTTAGAATTTAAATGACAAACCAGTGTAGACTTTAAATGACAAACCAGTGTAGACTTTAAATGACAAACCAGTGTAGACTTTAAATGACAAACCAGTGTAGACTTTAAATGACAAATCAGTTTAGAATTTAAATGACAAACCAGTGTAGACTTTAAATGACAAACCAGTGTAGACTTTAAATGACAAACCAGTGTAGACTTTAAATGACAAATCAGTTTAGAATTTAAATGACAAACCAGTGTAGACTTTAAATGACAAACCAGTGTAGACTTTAAATGACAAACCAGTGTAGACTTTAAATGACAAACCAGTGTAGACTTTAAAAGACAAACCAGTGTAGACTTTAAATGACAAACCAGTGTAGACTTTAAAAGACAAACCAGTGTAGACTTTAAATGACAAACCAGTGTAGACTTTAAATGACAAACCAGTGTAGACTTTAAATGACAAACCAGTGTAGACTTTAAATGACAAACCAGTGTAGACTTTAAATGACAAACCAGTGTAGACTTTAAATGACAAATCAGTATAGAATTTAATGAGAATCTAAAACAGGATTACTTGTGATCATGCTTCCTTGCTCCATGCCTCAATGTAGTTGCTCTACACTACATTCCTTTCACAAAATACGCAATATTACTTTGCCCCTACAATAAAATAGATCATACATCTGTACCCTTTATTTAACACCATGCACTGTGTTATGCTGTCCTTTACTAACAAAACAGATAATGTTTCTTTTAAAAGCAAATGAGAGAGGGTAAGGGCAATCACAGGGAATTTCAGTACTGTAGGAGTGGGCAATATCCCAGGCCTTCTCAGGTTGGGGATGTCAGCCAAAGTCTGTAGATAGGAAAATGTGGGTGTAAAGGAGTTCTAGAGGGTAAAGTATTTCATGCAGGATAGGAGTTGGGTAAAGTGTTTTGTGTAGGATAGGGGAAGGTAAAGTGTTTTGTACAGGATAGGGGTCACCAGCGAAACACACCCTTCATGTTGAAACTTTTATACTTACTAACACCAGCCAACACTTCTTTGACCGATTATATTTACCCTAGCAGATGCAAAGTTAGTGCATCTACTGCTTATGTGTTTTCAATGTAAACATCTAAATTACTAAAGATTCTGTTTGTTTTAATTTTCCTTTAAGCTCTTTTAATACCAACTCTCAGTGGACTTCCCAAAATATTGTGTTTGTGTGTCAGCATTTGTCCAGGTTTAGTTGAGTTGGCTCCAACCAGTGAATACACAGTGATGGATTCACTAGTAAAATTTCATTAGAAATATGGATTTTGAAGAGAGTCTGCAGTCAGAATTTACTGATACTAAATATCATATTAAAATTTTGATCAAAATCTCACTTCAAGAGATTTCAGTAGATCAACACTGACATTACAATAATCAGCCATTGCTGGGTAAAGGCCATCCCTTTTTCTCTTCATGACCTTCAGCCTTCGATGTATAATGTCCAATATCTGTCAAATCCATCTAATTTGTCTCTACATCTTGTTTGTCATCCCCCGTCACTTTTGCCATCTTTGAGATCCAGTTCATCAGTTTTTCCATTAACTGTTGTTATTCATATCCAACCTGACTCCATTTCAACAATGTTATGTCCATATCAATTGAGTTTTGTTCGTTTACAGGTTCATTTCATTGTTTTATGGTCTTTGTAGTATTCAAATGTAAAAGACATAGTTCCAATAGCGTTTTAACTCTTTCAGTACCACATTTCTTATGAAATACACTGCCTATATTATTAACCCTTTCATTACTGTATTTCTACTGAAATACACTGCCTATGCATTTCAATTAATTTTGAAATTAACCAAACATTTGGAGCCATTTAATAAAATAAATAAATTTTTTCTTTTATTAGTTAGCTGATATTTCTAAAATATAATTATGATGAAAGGTTTTAATATAAGGAAAGCAATCTAAAATGGTGGTTTGGTGTCAAAGGGCTACTCATGTGACAATTGAAGCTGTACCATCCTTTTGCTTATTACCGTTCATCAATTTCTCACTCTGTGAGGTTGATGTTAGGAAGGGCATCCAGCTATAGAAACCGAGCCAAATCAGTTCTGTATGAGCAAGACATGGTCACCTGACCTGGCATTGCCCATAACAACCCATCTAACCCATGCTAGCATGGAAACATTGACGTAAAACAGTGATGATGATGATTTGCTCTTACATCAGGTACAATAATAATGATTTTATTTAAATTATTATTTACCAAAATATCAAACAATAATTTTTTTTTTTTTTTTTTTTCTGTATAATACTGAGATCTGAATGGCATGCTGTGGTACTTTGTAACTATTTGTGCTGACCAAAACTTGAAACTGGATTAGCTTCATAAACCCTGGGGCAATAACGGCAGCAGTGATGACTTTGTTTTGTGAAAAAGTCATCTTAGTGGGACGACCCTCCCCACTCTTTTAACTCAACTCAGCTCTGTAAGCTAATCAAACACTTCCACTGTATCTCTTTGACATATTTTTTTTTAACCTTTAGCAGACTAGAAATTTTTATGAATTGTTTCCCTTGACAGTGCATTATGTATTAATGAAAGATTACTCTATTGGCGACATAATGCATCTATAGCATCCAGAAGATTAAGCTTCGTGGAATAGCCTTTTATTTTAAAGAGGGTTTTCTTGGCCACAACCAAGCACTTGTCCTGTAAATCAGTACATTGTATCTCTTTTGACCCTTTACCATTTACATTACTCTATATATATACTATTGCATTTTCAAGGTAAAGGCTTTATCTCACATAATATTGAATCTACAAGATTTTGATGTTATGCATTTTGAGAGCAATACCTTAACATCAGTATGAGTGGCCAGTTATGACCGGTTTAAACAGAAAGAATTGAGAGCATTCTGGCCTGATACGGCCGTTTTAAATGCTAAAGGGTTAAAGCGTCATGGATTGGGCTGTATTTTTAAAGTTAGGTATTTTGGCCCCTGAAGGATGCAGTGTAGCCATGATGACATAATTGAAACAGCTGAACTTGTGCCTAAAACTTTAGTACCCAGCTGCGATACTCTTAAGGCTGAAAAGTCATTTTAAGTGCAAGCAATTCTACTTTAAACTACAAAGAATTCTGCAATGAATTGGTTTAGAGCCTGCAAAAATCTTCTGATCTCTCTCTCTGCATATATGTATGTATGATTGTGTGTGTATATATGTGTGTGTGTGTGTATATATATATATATATATATATATATTATATATATATATATATTATATATATATATACTATACTGCAACTATTAATGAAAAGAATAGACAGTCTGCTGAGACATGAAGTTAATTGCACTTGACCGTTCTTGTTTGATTAATTCTTCAGAGTTTCTAAAATATCATATTTTGACCCAAGAAAAACAAGTGAAAAGTTGAGCAAAAATTACTTGTGGTATTTGGCTACGTCCCTGTATGCACTGAGTTCATCTTGGCTGCAGGAATTTTGTGTTCATATGCCAAACATTTTCTCTATTCTCTACACAATCTCAGTACACTTTGTTGTCTTCAGTAATAGGTACTACCTGAACAATCTAGAAATTTTAGTTATCTCTCACCTGTTCAAATGTGTAATACTAGAGATAAGCATCAAAGTTCTCTATACTTATTTTGTGTAAATGATTCGGTTTTTCTTTTTTTTTTCATGTCACAAAAAAAGTATGTTTGTATTGAATGTATAAGTATAGTTATTAATTATTCCATTGTTTAAACCGGCCAAATCCAGCCAGAATTCTATCACCTCTTTCTGTTCAAACTGGCTGTAACCGGCCACTCATACTGATGTTAAGGTGTTGTTCTCAAAATAAATAATGTCCAAATCTCATAGATTCGATATTATGTGAGATAATTATGTGACGTAAAGCATTTACCATGAAAATATAATAGTATATATAGAGTAATGTAAATGCTAAAGGGTTAAATAACTAACTTCTTGCTCTGATTATGTACCATTCCTGTCATAGCTGGAGACCCCGGTGTAGACTCTGAGCAAGATAGTTGGATAACCACTCACACAACCCTCTCAGGAATATATGGGTGAAGAAGGAGAAGAATGATTGACCTCTTGTGTACACATTAACCCTTTCATAACCACATTTCTAATGAAATACACTCTATTTTAATTGATTAATGAAGAATTAATTATTTCATTACTAAGATAAGATAGTAACTTAGTGTAAAGTTCTTGTATAAAATGGGTAGTTTTATTTCATAGAACCAGAGCTGGTTTTGGCCAGGTTGGTAACTAAAGGGTTAATTTCTTCTCTGCACTGGTTGTAAGGTGTGTGTGTGTTTAGAGGGATTGATACTAAACACTCGTCAAGCCCCAGTGGAAACCTAAAGGAATTTCACCATTGTCTCTACATCACATCTGAATTGAAATATTGACTTGGCATTGTATTGTCTTGCCGTTCATGTTATCTTTCTTTATGGCTGTGTATGTGTGATGAAGTCAAACCCAGTAATATGTTGGGGTTTAAAATGTTTAATGTCATCAAAGCTACCCAACAGTTTTGGAGCTGGATCTTGTGTGGAAGTAAAAGAAGAAAAAAACTTTATTATTATCACCATTGTTGTTGTTCTACTACTACTACTACTACTACTACTACTACTACTACTACTACTACCACTACTACTACCACTACTACTACTACTACCACCGCCACCATCACCACCACTACTACTACCACTACCACTACTATCACTAACACTAATAATAATAATAATACAGGGAAAAACGGATGCAAAATGGTGAATAATGGTTTCTTTATTGGCCACAAGGGGCTAACATGAAGAAAAACATTAGAGACGGCACAGGAGGATACAAAGTGGGTTTTGGCCGTGTAAAAAGGTTATAAAAGACAGAAACTTGTAAAATAAATTAAAATTCAAACAACAAAAATTCCCCAATAAGGGGGAAGCTTCTTTGTGGCATCTCAACTTAATGGGATTTAATACTTTTCTTGCTGACATCAGCTTCAGCTTTCATCATTCAGGACCTATGACCCTAGTTAGAGGAATACCAGTAATTATATTGTACAGCTGAGTTCAGGACCTATGATCTGAGTTAGTGGAATACCAGTAATTATCCTGTACAGCTGAGTTCATCAGATTACACGGTTTTGCTTACTAGGATAAAAACCTTATTGGATCTACTACTATTACTACCACTACTACTACTACTAACACCACCACGACCACTACTACAGTGTTGATGTTGGTAGTAATAGTAGTAGTAGTAGCAGCAACAGGATCTCTAGTTGTGACATTGCTGGTTAAAGAATAGTCTTGCTTGTTGAAATTCTAGGCATATAACTTTTCACATCCGTTTCTGTGTAATGGATTAGTCTTGAAATATGGCTTTCTTCTCAGCAGAATTATTCTTGTTAGACAGAAAGCCTTGAATGGAATGCTGTTCTCTTTTACACACACATGTACACACATTTTGTTATATGTGTGTGTGTGTGTATAATGCACATATGTATGTGTGTGTATTGGTGTGCGTGTGTGCACACACAAGAGTGTTGTTTGATCCAGCTTCTTTGAACTTACCTTCTCTTCTGCCGATTCCATTCCTTTTGGTACTTGTTCTTTGAACGTGTGCAAACCACCTCAACCATTCCTCTGTTGTATTTAACCATTCTTTGTTTGGTTGTTTGCTTCTATCTTTTTTTCTTTTCTTCTTTTTTTTCTTCCTTCTGTAATGTCTTTTATAATCAAAGACTTCTCTGATCTTGCACCATTCCTGTCATAGCAGGTCATTTCCCCATTACTTTAAAGAATAAATCTTTAGAACATGTTATGGTTATATTATCTTATTTTAATAGTTTTTTTTTAATGTTGTTGTTGAGGGGTAGGAGTGGGGGTAGCCAGTAAAAAGAACAGTGGTATTTTTCTTTGAAATAGTGTGAAAATTCTTCCATCTCGTTTTAGAGATTGTTAAAACAAATTCAAATAGATGCAAAATTCTTTAAAGGATTTTCAAAATCTTGCTTTCTGCAATTGTAAAACAGTAGGACACTCAAACTATGTTTCCTTGTTTAATTCTTCGTTTACCATTTTTTGGTGAGACATGTTTCATGTTTCTTTGTAAATTTTATGTTCGTCTTTGTGCAGAAATATTTCATGCTCTGTAACTTTTCCCCAGTGATTAATAGGAAAAAAATATGCAGATTGAATTCTTTATGAATATAAGTAGATCTGAAAATATTTAGACTAATTTGGGCGTGTATCATATAGCTGTTAAATAAAATCTGTTTCCTTATTTAAAAAGGTAATTAATAAGGCGGTGGATTGGCAGTATCGGTGAGCATCAGACGCCATGCTTTGCAGCATAGAGTTATGGCCCATTGCGTTCTGAGTTTAAATTCTGCCAAGGTTAACTTTGCCTTTCATCCTTATGGGGTCGATAAAATAAAGTTCCAGTAATGCACTGGGATAATTGCTGGCCTTGTGCCAAAAGTAGAAACAATTATTTAAAAAGGTAGGTGGGCGTGAAAATGAAAGTAATAGTTAATTTAGTACCAAATTAGTCTCATTTATTTCCATGATGTTGTATGTTGCCCACTTATTTGAAGTAATATATTATCAAAGGGTCGGGAGGACCCTTCAGTCATGTTAAGGTGTGACAGCCTTGCTAGTGATTGGTGATCTACATGATAAATGCACTCAGTACATGCTGTAAAGTGGTTGGCGATAGGAAGGGCATCCAGCCTTAGAAAGCTTGTCAAAGAAAGGGTTGAGAGGACCTCAATTGTGTCCAAGATATGACAGCCTCCCCTGTGCATTTAGTAGAAGGTGAAGCCGTACATAAGGGGACCATATATCCCTGGCTTGTCTGGGAGATCAGTAGTCACTGCTTCTCTACTGACTTGGTCTGTGTAGACCTGTAAGGGAAAGCAAGTGTTAAAACGACGATGATGATGATGATGCATTTGCTGTATAGCTTAGTTTCGTGTGTAAACTAGTTAGTTGTATAAGATGTGAATATATATATATATATATATACACACAGGTTTTACACATGCGTATACACACAGATTTGAATATGTGGTTAATAAGATGTTTCTTTTGTGATACCTTTAACACCTTCTAGTGATGAGGATGAAGAACAGGGGTGGTACCATTCTACTTACTGACATTCCAGTTTCAATTTTCAGCCCTTCAACTATAGGGGGCTAATCAAAATAATGACGTATACTAAATTTGATCCACACTCCACCTTTCCAGCAAGGAAATTAGGAAGATGCTTTCAACAGTATTTGTAACTTAACAAGCAATTTATAGCTGTCATCTATGAAATTTAGCTGTTTGCCTCATCAGCCAAGCCAACCTAATCACCATTATATATATTGTATCTTTGAAATTAGTTATAAATATCAAAGTGATATGGGCTGCTATCTGGATTATTATAATCTCATTTGTTATGGTTCTGTTTACAGTATATTTCATTCACTGAAGACATGAAGATTAATTTTTCTGTACCACCATCATCGTCATTACCATCATTATGTGGAGTCTAGTTGCTGTGCTAATATGGGTTGGACTGGACTATTATAGAGCGTATTGCTACATATGTCTTTCATCTCATTTTTCAAAGTCCATCATTGTGATGAGATATGTCTGGCTTTACAACATCTCACCACATATTTCTCTCAGTCATCTTCTGCAGGTAATATCCACTGACAGCACACAGTTACTCCACCTCCTACACATGTTGACTAATATCTTTAATACCCAGCTACACTCTCACTTCACCTCTGTCCTACTTTCCATGCAGGTTAACTTTGCATATCCGGCATACTCACCTTATTTCTTTCCAATCTCTGAAAATCTCCCACATTTGTTGTTCTTGTCTCTTCACAATAATGCTTCATACATAAGCTCCATGGTACCTCACTATTTAGCTTATAGTTTTTCTGTATATTAAGAAAAATAAGCTGTTAAAATAGTATAAGCCGTTTCCTAAATATGCATTCACCTGGTTTTTGTTATTTCTTGGTTTTACCTTGTTTTGATCAGTCTGCCTCCTGATTTGTCTCCAGATGCCATAATATACCATAAATCATACATCTATATTGTCTTTGGATGAGTAGCAAGCTAGGATAGAAATAATTTACAACTTTTAGTTCCATCTCTGTCTTTTAACACTTTTATATTTCTACTATGACATTCTTCTCTGATAGATATATCAGGTTTCTTGTTCAGCCTTAGTAAAATGCTATGTATTAGATGACATATTAGAAAAAAGGCCTGCTGTGTGTATGTGTGTTTCTTCTCTTTGAACTTGACATCACATCACATTGCAGGCAATGATATTTGTTTATATTCTGCGTAAACAGAAACCCCACAGCTCAGCAGTTAAACATAGAAAGACCCATACCTTATTTAGAAAACAAGTGATGGTTGGAAATCTGGTTGTAGAAATTCACCTCACAAAATCTTCTCCAACTTTAGCCTGCATGAAAAAAACGAATGTAAAATTGGTGATGATAATGATGATTAGAAGCAAATAATAAAAGAACTCACTGAAAGTTGAGAAAATTTAGATTAACAACCCTAAATATGTACATTCATATATACATCGCTATTTCAGAACACCAACATAAATTTATGATTGATGATGGGCCAGCAACTGCTCTGTATGTAAATGTGCTTCAACAGCTCATAAACATCATTGGAATTCTATAATAATCCAGCTTCTACAGCTCACAGTAAAGGCAAGGGACATATGGCCTTGATAACCACTCAAAAGTGAGAAACGATTGATCGTCGGTTATTTCATTTTGTATTTGCTGAAGCTAGGTATGTGATGTTAGTCATTGCCTTAAATTCATAACAAAAGGTTTTCGAAATGTTTTTAAATAAACATACAATATATTATTAAATATCAAAGGTCTGTGGATTGGCAGTATCAGTAGAGGGTCAGACGCCATGCTTTGACTCATAGAGTTACGGCCCTTGCTATTCTGAGTTCAAATCCCGCCGAGGTTAACTTTGCCTTTCATCATTACAGGATCGATAAAATAAAGTACCAGTAATGTACTGGGTAATTGCTGGCTTTGTGCCAAAAGTAGAAACAATTATTAAATATACAATACATACATTCATTTTTTCCCACAATGCCATAGTTTTCTGATACAATATATAATCTGCATTTCACCAGAGTTTTTTTTTTCTTTTCTATTTTGTATTCATTTTGGAGTTTTAAAAAAAAAAAAAAATGTCTTTACTACAAGGAACTTAGTATTTTAGTTTTCCATGTTGAGTTGCTTATCAAACTATTGTTAGACAGCTTTCAAGGTATATCAGTATATTTATGAGAGGAGACTGTTAGTCCCTATTTCTGCATGTATGTATATCCGAATCTGTGTGTACATATATTTTTTTCTGTTATTTTAATTCAGCCTCACTTTCATTTTTTATATATTTTCATTTCAAATCTTATATCCATAACATAAATATTTCATCTGATGAGCATACTGGACGTTTCTGTTAGGATCGTCTAGTTTCCTGAAACCTTTGGTAATGGAATAATTATATTGTGTTGTTTATTATGTAATTATAAAGGTCACAGCATACTGGCTTTGGTATTCCAGAACACTGACCTTGGTATTCCAGAACACTGACCTTCCAACCATGAAGCCTATATATATATATATATATATAGTGACCTTTATAATTACATAATAAACAACACAATATAATTATTCCATTACCAAAGGTTTCAGGAAACTAGACGATCCTAACAGAAACGTCCAGTATGCTCATCAGATGAAATATTTATGTTATGGAAATGAAAATATATTAAAAATGAAAGTGAGGCTGAATTAAAATAACAGAAAAAAATACATGTACACACAGATTCGGATATACATACATGCACATATACATAGAAATAGATGCGCGTATTCATACATACATATATAGAACACTCTTCTTTCCTTTACCCTTTTTACGGAAATACATAACACATGCTCACATATGCACACACAGAACGAGAGAGACATTGTCTCATATCCCTAAACTTGATCTCACAGAAAACAAACTTTCATAGAATTCATGGGATGGTATACTTAGAGAGAGAGAGAGTAGCATTTATAAGAGAATGATAAGCGAATAAACCAGTTAAATTATTTTTGCATTTGTTTAGCTCCAAGCCTATCTTGATTCAGTTAATCTTTGACAATCCCAATGTTTTTCAAAGCCAGTTGTGTTGGATTTATAGAGTGAGTGGGTAACATCAACTAATAACAAGGAAATCTAAAATTCTCCGTGACAATCAGATCAGGCTGGATTTCTTAGTTATTACTACAGGTTGTCAAAATAGTTAGAACATATATGTGGAATGCTTTGTGATATTTGTTTTGGCACTTTTGAGTTAAAATCATCCTGAGGTCAACGTCAGTAAAGTAAAGTACCAGTCATAAACTGGGGTTGATTTAATAGTCTTTCCCCAATTGTCCCCCAATTGTTGACTCTTGCTCTTACTAGATGAGACTGGGGTTATCCTAGGTCAGTGATCCCTAAGGCATCATTGTGTGTAAAGCTGAAAATTGTTGGCTTTGCACCTAAATTAGGAAATGTTGTTGTGGTGGTGGTGGCTTAATTGTTAGGAGGTTGGGCTATTGATCATAAGGTCACAGGTTTGATACTTGGACCAGGCTGCAAAATACTTTATTTCCTGTTGCTCTTTCTGTCAGGAGATAGTAATAGCAATGAAAACATTAATAGAAACATTGTTCCCTTTGTCTAATCTAACAATCAGTTCTATCTTTCTTTTATTAATTTCTCCACCAAAGAAAGGCTTTACTCCCAAACTTCAAAACCCTATTCCGCTACTCTTCCCATGACACATAAAACTTACCTCTTCCTTCTTGGTTCAATTTTGTTTCGAGAAGATTCGATCAAACATCATTCACACCAACACATATTTCCTCTCGTGCCAGAAAAAGAGATCGTCTTCACTGTTACCTTTTTCTTCTTCCTCTTCTTCTTCTTCTTCTTCTTCTTCTTCTTCTTCGCCCACTTATTCCTGAGAGGTTTGTTGGGGCAGAGTTTTTAAATACTTCTTTCAGCGAGTCCTGTCAGAAGCATCCATCTCCAACATAGTCCGGCTGGATCCTGAAGTGAGATCAGTCGAGCTCGTGAATGTTATCCAACCATTGCTTCTCCAACTTATTCCTGAGAGGGTTATGGGAACAGAGTCTTTAAACACTCCTTCCAGCGAGTCCTGTCAGAAGTAACTGTTTCCAACTGATCTGGCTGGATCTCCAAACAAGACCAGCTGAGATCATGGATGTTATGCAACCATCTTGCTCAAGGCCTACCCTTGGGTCTCTTGCCCGTTGGTTTTGCCTGGAAAATTTGTCCAGTAAAAAATTACCATATTTCACAAAGTATTTATTATTGATATGCTAGGAAATACTGCACTTTTCTTTCTTTTTTTTTTTTTTCTTCCTGGGAACATATTTCAAATAGCTTTTGTAGATTTTGATCATTTTACCAAAAAACTAATTTACATTTTTTTTTATGCATATAAAGATATTAGGTTGAGATTTTTGGAGGGCGAGGGGGGTCGTGGGTTTTTTTTTTTCTTCATATTTATATATTTAACCCTCTCTCTCTTTCAGACTATCATCCTCTGTAACTACATTCATACAACCCTTTGCTATTCCGTCTACCTCTCTTACCAGTTCGTGTGTAACAAAATTAATATTTAAAGAATTTGCTGAGTATTTTATTAAAAGTTTTAGAGTAATACTACCATAGGTGTGTCAGGGTGGAGAGGATTTAGTTGGATTAAATTCTAGAGCCATATTACCATAAGGTGTTTATATTTAGCAGATATGTGTGTGCGCGCACGTGTGTGTGTGTGCGTGCGTGTGTGTACGTACTATGTACAATATAGTATATGTGTGTATGTATGTTTTTACCATGTGTCACAAAAGTCTGTTGAGTTTTGTTTTTAGGTTAAACTATGTTTAAGTGTTTCCTTATTGGTGTGACGTCTTTAGTTTGATGTGAGGGCTGTGATTGAGCAATGAATTTTATGTGCAACGTGGTCATGTTGAGATAATTGCCTCACTATCATGTGACTAGTTTTCTTTCTATATTTATTTATTAATTTTTCCTGGTTAGGTTAAGAAGGAAGAACACTTTTCAGGGCCTCAGAGGGTGATATCCTTAAATCAGATATCTGATTTTAAGGCTGAGAAGCGTGTGGACTCCACTAAAAGCACCCAAGAACTAGATAGTGGTGTTAAATGGGGGAAACGGGGCTGTTTTTTACCCTCTCCCTTTTATAGGCTATATTCTGTCTGAGGCCAGAAGGATGTCAGGCCAGTGCTTATCCTGGTTTTGTGGCGTGAAGCGACTGAGAGTATCTACTATGAGACGATGGAAATTGAAGCTCTAATTCTGTGACATAATTACCACCTCATCTTCATAGTTACAAAAGATTTAAACATGGAACATAAATACCCCCAGGGCACCTCATTGAATGCCCTAATAATTCTGTCAATCCATTATCCTGGGCTGGTACTCTTCCTTTGACTCTTGAATGAAAAGCTAAGTTGACTCCTGCAGAATGTAAACTCAATGTAAGCAATAAGAACAAATACTACACAATGGTGTGTACACCATTGTGTAGTATTTGTATATATGTATATATGCTGTCTAACCCATGTTAGCGTGGACAATAGACATTAAATGATGATGGAGATGATATATATATATATATACACACACACACACTGTAAATGTGGTTGGTGTTAGGAAGGGCCTCTAGCCATAGAAAACCTGCCAGATAATCCTATATGCGCGAGACACAGTCACCCGACCAACCTTGCCTCAAGTGGGACAACTTCCGTCTAACCCATGCTAGCGTGGAAGATGGACGTTAAACGAAAATGATGATGATGATGACGACACACACATACACCATTTATGTTAGACTGTTTACTAATGGCTAGAACTGGTACCTAATGTACTTACAATTAGCAGTGTAGAAGAAAAGAAAACTTAAATAGAGGGCACCCACCCTCAAATATGTAAGCCCATGCCAACTGACCTGTCTGTTACTCTCCCTGCTTTTGTTCTGGCCTGCTCTTGCCATAAAGATCATGTCAGCATTTCTTTAATCCAGCACCTGCCATATATTTGCTGACATATGCTGGAACAGCATAACTGTGTCTGGTGCAGAGATCAGCAGCAGTGATAGGCTGATTTCTTCAGTAGCCAACAACAGCAGCTTCTTCAACCCACCTGCACTATTGCTGTATGTGCATTAGGTCATAAATTTCTCTCATGTGTCCTCACATATTTTGCAGTTGATGTCAATATCTCACTCACCATTCGCTATTACATTTCTCATATATATTCATTCAGATACACAAAAGTATTTTCATTGATGCATACATAACTATATTTCTCATGGGATACATTGCCAATGTGTTTCATTTACACATACATTAACCCTTTAGCATTTAAACTGGCCGTATCCGTCCAGATTCCCTCACCTCTTTCTGTTCAAACTGGCTGTAACTGGCCACTCATACTTATGTTAAGGTATTGTTCTCAAAATAAATAACATCAAAATCTCACAGATTCGATATTATGTGAGATAAGTTTGTGTGTGAGAATTATGTGAGGTAAAACCTTTACCATGAAAATATAATAGTCAATATAGAGTAATGTAAATGCTAAAGGGCTAACATATTTCAATTAATTTCGAAAATAACCAAAAATCTGATGGAATTTGATAAAGTAATTGGTTTTTAAAATAAAATTATGATGAAATATTTTGATATAAGAATAAACATTTTAAAATATCCTAAATACAGGATGGTTTCAGGTATTTTGGTATCAAAAATGTTAATCATTAGGGCTGTAGATGCAGCATAGGTGAATACTTGAAAAGTTTGTTTTGTAAAAGTTATGGTTTCAATCTCATAGTTTAATGTCTTGGATAAGGGTTTTTATCATAACCTCAGGTTAACCCAAGTTTTATGAGTGAAATTGGGTAGATGGAATGTGTCTGGAATCCTGCCATACGGACTGTTCCTGTAATTCAAAGAGCCAGCCAATGTCATAGTGTGGTGCTGAATCTCCCTGAGAATTATGCTAAGGATACAGGAAATGCCTGTGGAAAGAAGCCACAGTAGAGGTTGACCTAGAAAGACATGGGCAGAGGTGGCGAGAACTGACCTCAAATCACTGAGACTCACAGAGAAGATGACAAAGGAATGTGAAGAGTGGAGACATGTCATGCTGAGAAGGACCTGTCCAACCCATGCAAGCATGGATAAACATAGCTTCCGCTTCAACCAGTCCTTGCAAATGAAATTTGTCTAGAGAGAGAGATTGTGTGAAAACCCACCTGATGTATTGAGCTTGTAATTGAAAAAACTAGCCTTGTCACACAGTGTCAAGCAGATTCTGCTTCAGGGTTTATGTTAAGGGAACAAGTATCTATAGTATATATATATATATATATATATATATATATAATATCCTCCTACACTTTAATCTGTAATTTAATGAATAGGCAGTTCAGTTGATTGAATAACAAATAATCAATGTCAAAACTGTCAGAAGATTCATTTACTTGTGTGTATGTATGTGTATGATAGTCTGTGTCTTTTTCTCTTCTTCTGTATGTGTATGTATGTTTCTTTCTCTCTATGTATGTATGTATGTGTGTGTGTCTCTTTCTCTCTATGTATGTATGTATGTGTGTGTGTCTCTTTCTCTCTATGTATGTGTATGTCTCTTTCTCTTCTTTGGAATGTGTATATGTGTCTCTTTCTGTGTATGTGTGTGCGTGTCTCTCTCTCTATATATATATATATGTATATATGTGTGTCTCTCTCTCTCTCTGTGTATATCAGAATCACTAGAGCGTTGAAAAAAAGATAATTTGCAATATTAGGTTATATCTCTTTATGTATGTTAGATAAATAGGACTGTGTATCAGGTTATATATATATTCCTGTTTACTTCAAATCTCACACACACACATACATATATATATATGTATATGTACACATACATACACACTGATACACACACACATACATATATATATATATATGTACACATACATACACACTGATACACACACACATACATATATATATATATGTGTACACACTGATACACACACACATACATATATATATGTATATGTACACATACATACACACTGATACACACACATACATATATATATATATATGTGTACACATACATGCACACTGATACACACACACATACATATATATATATATGTGTACACATACATGCACACTGATACACACACACACACATATATATAGATATGTACACATACATGCACACTGATACACACACATATATATATATATGTACACATACATGCACACTGATACACACACACACACATATATATATATATATGTACACATACATGCACACTGATACACAGACACACATATATATATATATATATATATATGTACACATACATGCACACTGATAAACACACACACACACGTCTATATGTATATATTGATATACGTACATAAGACTACGTTGGTACGGTCACGTGATGCGCATGAAAGACGACAGCTGTATAAAAAAGTGCAGGGCAATAAAAATAGACGGTAACCATGGAGTAGGCAGACCCAGAAAAACCTGGGACGATTTGATAAATTCCGACCTCACACACTTACACCTCACCAAGACAATGTCACTGGACCGAGATCTTTGGCACTACACAGTAATACAGAAGACCCGCCTTGCCTAAGTACAAAACGAAACCTACTACAGTCAGTAGGCACCTCTAACAAAAATACACCCCCGTCCCACTACCCCCACCCCATCCACACCACTCCTTTCAATGTAAAGTTATGTTGGTTCCACAACATCCAGTCCTAAATAAATGAGGTCGTGTAGGTGTCACGACAAAAAAACACAGTCCACGCTGTAATGTGGCCGTGTAGGTAACACGGTAAAAACCTCCCAGTCCACACTGTAAACATGGTTGGTGTTAGGAAGGGCATCCAGCCGTAGAAAACCTGCCAGACAGTCCTGAGCAAGACAACCAATCTTGCCTCAAGTGGGACAATTCCCGTCCAAACCCATGCAAGCGTGGAAGTTGGACATTAAACAATGATGATGATGATGATGATGATGATATATATATACACTCACACACACACACACACATATACATACACATGTTTATATATATATATATGCATACACACACATACAGTGTGTATGTGTGTGTATATATATATATATATATATATATGTATATATTTATAACTGGAGTACATTGCTGCCTGTTTAGTTCCCCTCCCTTCCTGACATCATCATATGACAGGTTTCCTTGTGCTTTAGAGAAGAGTAATCAATATATATATTTCATTGAAAGGTCAGCACAATGGATAGAGGTAAACTTCACCTGGTATGCTGAATCTTTGACCTGCTTTCGACTCTCAGTAACATGTTTGTAACAAGAGCTTCACTACAAAGATAGCAACCAATTCTTTAACACTTTCACTCCAATTACATCATTGTGAAGGCACGTGGCTTTGTGGTTAGAGAATTTGATTCGCCATCCTCAGGTTTCAAGTTTGATTCCTGGACCGGTTAATGCGTTATGTCCTTGAATAAGGCATTTTATTTCATGCTGCGCTTTCTGTCAGGGGTTGTGCCTGATAAATAATATCAGCAGTGTAAAGACTAATGGAAACATGGTTTCCTTGGTCCCATTTGATAAGTTCCATCTCACTTGGGTCACAAATGATATCTGGGATTTTGTTGATTAATTCCTTAGCAGCAGAGCTCACCATAACAATTGCCTTAGGTTCTATGAAACAGAACCACAAATTTTAATAGGTCTCTGTTCACATTAAAACCTTCCAAATTAATTTATGTTGCAAATGTCATCTTAACAATGGAATAATGATTTTAGTAAATCGTAAAAATTCTTCAGTAATTAAATCAAGTACTGTGCATTTCATTAAAATATGTTAATGAGGGGATTAATTTAGTAAACCTCAGCCTTGCCACGTGTTTGATAAAGTTAGGAGTTAGTGGAGTATTAATTAATAATAGATAGTAATCTCCTAACTCAATTTAAATGTTCAAGATTCATTGGATATTTAAGTTGGCAGTTGAATAAATCTTGGCATATGGTTAGAATATCTCTGGAAAGAATTGCTGGACAGATTTTATAGGCAAAACCAACCAGCAAGAGACCCAGGGGTAGACCCAGAGCAGGATGGTTGGATAACAGCCATGAGCTTGGCTGGTCTCACTTTGTGATCCAGCCGGATCTGTTGGAGATGGTTGCTTCTGACAGGACCAGCTGGAAGGAGTGTCTGAGGAGTTGGAATAACTGGGTGAAGAAGAAGAAGAATTTAAATACTTGGTTATATTTGCCCCAGTTCTCTGTACACTGAGTTCATATCCCACCCTGGTCAACTTTGCCTCTTACTCAGTCCAGGCCTGTGGATTGATGCAATTGCTATGGTGTCACAATGAATACCTTGTAGTAACTATTCTGGGTGTATGTATTCTAAGTTCAAATCCTGCCTCCTGTCATTGGAAGCATGGTGACAGCTCTTATCAAATGTAACCTCATATGGGCCTAGCTAAACATATGTCAGCTGCAACAACAGTGGTTCTATGAATCAATTATGTCTCAGTAGGTAAGTTAGTGTTAACATATTGAATACATGAAATATTAAAAACCTAAACTAGAAGTGTGTATATGGTGAGAAGAAATAATTGTTTCTACTTTTGGCACAAGGCCAGCAATTATCCCAGTATATTACTGGTACTTTATTTTATTGACCCCATAAGGATGAAAGGCAAAGACTAATGACTAACATTAGTAATTTTTCTGAGAAAGTATGGGAGACAATTCAAGATTGTTTTCAATCTTATTTTGAGTTTCTCTGCATAGTATTCACTGAACTCATCAAAGCAGTGGTAAATGTACAAAAGATAAAAATAAAATGTTGGTATTTTCTTTTTTAAAATATTTTTTCTCTTTTTTTTCTTGAGAAAATATAAATGAAAAAGAAAACAACACCAAAAATGTACATATTTACAAAAAAAAAACAAAAAATGAAAACTTTGTTTCTTCCAAATTTTCTGTTTCTTCCATTTTTAACATCTTTTTCTTCCATTTTTATCATTTTCTGTAGCCAACAACACAGTAGCTTGAACCCTGCACTCCGCGCTCGTTTCGATGAAGAAATTGACCGCTTGTACAACGTGGCTCCAGACAGGTCAGTGTGGGTATCTTCTTTCTTTCTGTTCTTTATGTAACACAAAAAAAAAAAATACCATATATATATATATATATATAGGGGTGGGAGGTTGAGCGGCCGCCATCTTGTTGATCTTTGACTATGTTTTGTCCAAGTTCAGAATCAGATTGTCCAAGCCTTTTTTTTTTTTTTTTTTATTTCTTAAGAAATATTTTCTCCTAACCCTCCAGTCATACTTAAGCCATTGTTGATTGTACACAACCTACCTTCAGGAATGTGGATATAGAAATAGGAAAGTTGGACTAGCAAAATAGTGAAGTCTCTGCATTAACTGAAAGAATACACTCTACTACATATATTGAGTACTCATTCTATCATTGTAACCCCATCCCCTTTTCGAGTGGCTTCGAACAATATTGGAGAAGCAGGTATCCCGAAGTAACAATGTAATGAAGTCACAGTTTATTCTATAATTAATGTTGATGGTGAACTTGTCGCAGTTATACATTTTTTTTTCTTTTATGGCTTGTTTTCGTTTGTCTTCTCTTTGTTAATTTTCATAAGTTTATATATATATATATAT
>OZ024745.1:128934127-128944127 GCA_964016885.1 Eledone cirrhosa
CCACCACCACATATCTACACTTCACCTCACCACTCCACCACCGTCACCATATATCTACACCTCACCACACCATCTCCACGACCACCACCACCACATATCTACATCTCACCTCACCACCACCACCATCACCATATATCTACATCTCAACACACCACCACCACCACATCTACACCTCACCTCACCACACCACTGCCACCACCAGATGTATTATGTTTCAACAACACACCACTACCACCATCACCACCACATAAGTTTCTCTGTCTTTTTGACTGAATAGAAGAGTTACGTCCCTTTATGATCCGAGTTCAAATCCCGCCGAGGTTGACTTTGCCTTTCATCCTTACGGGGTCGATAAAATAAAGTACCAGTAATGCACTGGGATAGTTGCTGGCCTTGTGCCAATAGTAGAAACAATTATATTTGCCTTATTGTATATTCAACAATATGTTGTTGGCTGGTTGGGTGGCTGGTTGGTTGGGTGGGTGGATGGTTGGTTGGTTGGGTGGCTGGTTGGTTGGGTGGCTGATTAGTTGGTTGTTAGTGAAGGAATTGGTGTTTCTAGTAGAAATGGTGGTGGGGCTAATGTAAGAGTTGCCTGTTCATAAATTTTAAATAGTCATTTATGATTGTGATATTAGTAATAGTAGTTGTAAGGTTATTATTGTTTAGCTTGGGTGGTAGAAGTCTGTGGCCTAGTGGTAAAGGGGAGTGGACTTACTATCATAAGGTTGTGGGTTTGATTCTTTGGCTGGGTTGTGTTTTGCTTTCTTGAGCAAAACACTTCATCTCACGTTGCTCCTGTATACTCAGCTGAAAATGTGTACCAGCAATAGCTGAGGGTTTAACCCTGCAATGGACTGGCCTAATGAGCCTTCTGGCTTGAGACAGACTTTAACCCTGCGATGGACTGGCATCCTGTCCAGGGAGAAGTCTTGTACTCAGTCACATCATGCCTAGAAACTGGTATAAGCACCAGCCTAACGAGCCTTTTGGTATGAGACAGACTTTAGACTTAACCCCAGGTAATATCTCTGATCAAGAAGACCTGTGGTCATGGGTATTCCATTTGTTATCATCCCCCCTCTTTTATCCAAGCTTAGTTTATTCAGGACTACATTATGCAATGTATCCTTCCCATGGGTGTGTCATTTGAGGGAGCCTTAACTATTTTTCTTGCATGTCCAGTTACCACATAGAGGTTCCCTCATTAGTTCATAGTGATGGGAAAATTTAAAAGAATATTATGTTTGTGTGTGTGTGTGTGTTCCTGCTATATCAAGTGTTGACCTAATGTATTCCTTCCATATACTGTAGCGATTGTGTTGTTATTTCTGTTTACCTTCTACATACATATATGCGTGTGTGTGTGTGTGTGTGTGTGGAACAAAGGCCTGTTATACAAACTTCTTAACTGTATGGCAATACGCGTGTGTATCCCAGTTTCAGACAAGGTACATTGTAAAAGGGGACTAATAGTGTTGGTGAAGATCCAAGGTAGGTATCTGACAAATTTGGTGTGTCCATGTAAGTGTTGATATATACATATATATATATATATATATCCATGCTCCGCTGGATGTGTAATAGTAATATACGTGAATGGCAAAGCATAAACGAACTAAGGGAGAAATTAGGAATAAGAGGGATCAGATGTTGTTTACTCGAGAGAAGACTACGTTGGTACGGTCACGTGATGCGCATGAAAGACGACAGCTGTATAAAAAAAGTGCAGGGCGATAAAAATAGACGGTAGCCACGGAGTAGGCAGACCCAGAAAAACCTGGGACGACTTGATAAATTCCGACTTCACACACTTACACCTCTCCAAGACAATGTCACTGGACCGAGGTCTTTGGAGCTACACAGTAATAGAGAAGACCCGCCTTACCTAAATACAAAGTGAAACCTACAGTCAGTAGGCATCTCTAACAAAAATACACCCCCGTCCCACTACTCCCACCCCATCCACACCACCCCTTTCAATGTGAAGTTATGTTAGTACCACAACATCCAGTCCGAAACAAATGAGGTCGTGTAGGTGTCACGACAAAAAAAAAAACACAGTCCATGCTGTAATGTGGCCGTGAAGGTAACATGGTAAAAACCTCCCAGTCCACACTGTAAAGGTGGTTGGTGTTAGGAAGGGCATCCAGCCGTAGAAAACCTACCAGACAGTCCTATACGAGCAGGACAACCAATCTTGCCTCAAGTGGGAAAACTCCCGTCCAGACCCATGCAAGCGTGGAAGATGGACGTTAAACGATGATGATGATGATTATGATATATATATATACATATATATATATGCAAAGTAAATGGGAACAACAAAGCGAATGACACAATAGAATGAAGAAATATATTGGTTTAACGCTTGATATAGTAGGAAAAGAGTCTTTATGTTTCATACAATAGTCCATCATCAGAAAATAGAATGCTACATAAAAAATAAAATAGAAAGATAAAGAATGAGAAGAGAAAGGAATGGAAAACAGTATCTTGTGGGGGAAAAGTATGTGTATTCAATCAGCCATGAACACACACATGCTTTTTCTAAAATAAAATGTTCTGTTTTTCCTCTTCTCATTCTATCTTTCTATATCATCCTTTATTTCTCTTTTTATCTGGTGATGATGGAGTAGGGTTGTCACAGTCCAAGACTAGAAAGGTTGAGAAGACAGGTCTTGCTGCTCCTACATTTTGCTCTTTATTTTGACTTGGTTTTTATGGTTGAGTGCAATTCCTAACACCAACCTCTTTACAGAGTGTACTAGGTGCATTTTTTTTGTGTGTGTGTGTGTGTGTGTGTCTGGGTTTGCATATTCATATTTTACTTCCTACTTATCTACTTATCACACTCTCTGTCTATATTACAAATTTGAGTGTGAATAGATTCTCTCTCCACCCCCACTCCCCCCTCTCTCTTTCTCCACCACCACTCCACCCTCTCTCTTTCTCCACCACCACTCCACCCTCTCTCTCTCACAGACAGTACTTCCAACATTTCTCTACTGCCATATTACAGACATTTTAGTAGAAATCCAATCTCTTCCCGCTGTCATACACTCACTTCCTCTTCTTTCTTACCTCCCAGTCTCCCTCTTCATATTCCTCTCTTCTGAAATACTTATCTTTATTGTTATCTCTCTCTCTCACTGCCCCCTACACCATTCCCTCCCCTTCCACCTCCTCCTATCACTTTCTCTTTTTATTACATTATTCTCCTTTCACTATCAAATCCCTATCCTTCCTTTCATGTCCACAGTTTCCTTCTCCTTCAACTGCATCTATCATCTTTACTTCTTGTCCTCTCATCTAGCTCTCCTCCTTTCCATCTCATCTAGCTCTCCTCCTTTCCATCTCATCTAGCTCTCCTTCTTTCCATCTCATCTAGCTCTCCTCCTTTCCATCTCATCTAGCTCTCCTTCTTTCCATCTCATCTAGCTCTCCTCCTTTCCATCTCATCTAGCTCTCCTTTCCATCTCATCTAGCTCTCCTCCTTTCCATCTCATCTAGCTCCCCTTCTTTCCGTCTCATCTATCATCTTTTCTTCTTGCCCTCTCATCTAGCTCTCCTTCTTTCCATCTCATCTAGCTCTCCTCCTTTCCATCTCATCTAGCTCTCCTTCTTTCCATCTCATCTAGCTCTCCTCCTTTCCATCTCATCTAGCTCTCCTTTCCATCTCATCTAGCTCTCCTCCTTTCCATCTCATCTAGCTCCCCTTCTTTCCGTCTCATCTATCATCTTTTCTTCTTGCCCTCTCATCTAGCTCTCCTTCTTTCCGTCTCATCTATCATCTTTTCTTCTTGCCCTCTCATCTAGCTCTCCTTCTTTCCGTCTCATCTAGCTCTCCTTCTTTCCATCTCATCTAGCTCTCCTCCTTTCCATCTCATCTAGCTCTCCTTCTTTCCATCTCATCTAGCTCTCCTCCTTTCCATCTCATCTAGCTCTCCTCCTTTCCATCTCATCTAGCTCTCCTTCTTTCCATCTCATCTAGCTCTCCTCCTTTCCATCTCATCTAGCTCTCCTCCTTTCCATCTCATCTAGCTCTCCTCCTTTCCATCTCATCTAGCTCCCCTTCTTTCCGTCTCATCTATCATCTTTTCTTCTTGCCCTCTCATCTAGCTCTCCTTCTTTCCGTCTCATCTATCATCTTTTCTTCTTGCCCTCTCATCTAGCTCTCCTTCTTTCCGTCTCATCTATCATCTTTTCTTCTTGTCCTCTCATCTAGCTCCCCTTCTTTCCACTCCTCAGTTCCACCCTTTTTTATTTCGTTTTCTTCACCCTACTCTTCTGCTTTTGGTTCCCTTTCTCTTAGCTTCTTTGCTCCTCATGTATATATACTACTCTCTGCTCTCCATCTCTATACACTTCCCTCCCTGCTCTCCATCTCTATACACTTCTCCCTGCTCACTATGATATCTATATACTTCTCCTTGCTCTCCATCTCTATACTCTCTCTACTTCACTCTCTATACACTCCTATCTGCTCTCCATGTATATACACTTCCCTCTGCTCTTCATCTCTATACTCTCTTTTCTTCACTCTCTATACACACCCCTCTACTCTCCATGTCTATTGTGATCTCCCTGCCCTTACTCTCATTTGCCCTAATTTTCTTTCCTTTGCTCTCTTCTCTGCTATCCTCCACTATGTTTTTCTTTCTTTTGATCTCCTTTCTGTACTTCTTTCTGCAGTCCTCCTTATTCTTCTTTCTGCTCTTCTAGCTCTTCTTTTTCTTCTCCTCTCTGCCCACCCCTTTCCTTCCTTTCCTTGCTTATTTATTTCACACTTCTTCTCTTTGCTCCTCTGCTCTTTGTTTTTCTCTTTCTCTATGCTCTCCCCTTTTATATTTTACTCTCTTCTTTGCTCCCTTTTCAGTTTTCCTTTCTATTCATTCACTCTTACTTCACTCTTTTTCTCTTTCACTCCCTCTTCTCTATTCTTCTCTGTGCTTCCTCTTCCCTTCACTTCACTCTCATCTTCATTCTCCTTTGATGGCACCACACTTCTCTCCCTTTCTCCTCACTCTCCTGTCTCTAGCTCCCTTTCTCCTCACTCTCCTGTCTCTAACTCCCTTTATCCCCACTCTCCTGTCTCTACCTCCCTTTCTCCTCACTCTCCTGTCTCTAACTCCCTTTCTCCTCACTCTCCTGTCTCTACCTCCCTTTATCCTCACTCTCCTGTCTCTACCTCCCCTTTATCCCCACTCTCCTGTCTCTACTCCCCTTTATCCCCACTCTCCTGTCATTACCTCCCCTTTCTCTATCCACATCACTTCCCATCGTGCTTTTTACTTCCTCCAATATTAAAATCAATCAACCTCAAATATATTTGATGTTTCATCTGGAATTGATTAATGTGCATGTGTGTGTGTAGGGGGTATGAATATATTTTAAATTGTTTGTGTGTGTATATGTGTGCATGTCTTTCTGTGTGTGTGTGTGTGTGTATGTGTCTGTCTTTCTGTGTGTGTGTGTGTATATGTGTCTGTCTTTTTGTGTGTGTGTATATGTGTCTGTCTTTCTGTGTGTGGGCATGTCTTTCTTTGTGTGTGTGTTTGTGTATATATGTATATATGTGTGTGTGTGTGTGTGTGTATATATGTATATATATATGTGTGTGTGTATGTGTCTGCTTGGAGTGTATAATAACCCTTATATTATGTTTCTTGTGGGTGTTATTTCTGTGTGTATGTGTGTGTCTGTTTGTGTGTCTGTATATGTGTGTGCCTGGATTTTATACATTTTTTTGTTGCTATATATATGTATATATATATATATATGTTTGTGTTTGACTATATACAAGTTTGTATCAATGCCTGTATAGGTGTGCGTATATATCCTTTGCTGTATGATTGCAGTGTGTGTTTATGATGTGTGTCAGTATATATGTGTGTGTGTGCTCGTGTGTACACAAATTACTATCTGCATGTTTAATGTGTTGTGGGTGTATTATTAGATTATGTATGTAAATATATGCATATACATACATATATTATAATGCTGTGTTTATGTATATGAAGTTCTTAAAGTATGTATGTATATATGTGTGTGTGTATATATATATATATATATATATATATATATATATATATATATATATATATATATATATATATATATATATATATATATATATATGTGTGTGTGTATGTGTGTATGTATATATGTGTGTGTATGTATATATGTGTGTATGTATATGTATATATGTGTATGTATATATGTGTATATATATGTGTATATATATGTATATGTGTGTGTGTATATATGTATATGTGTGTGTGTATATGTATATATGTGTGTGTGTATATGTATATATGTATATGTGTGTATGTATATATATGTGTATGTGTATATATGTGTGTGTGTATATATATACATACACGTGTGTGTGTGTGTATATATATATATATATATATATATATATACACACACATACACACACATGTACACATTATATGCCATCACCATCATCAATATTCATGTATGTCAGTTTCCATAGTGGCATGTGCTGGATAGATAGGGGTCCATATAATACACACACACACACACATATATATTGTGTGTGTATGTATATATACAGTTTGGGCTTACAAAGAAGCAAAAGTTCTTCATGTGGTAGAGATCATTCTTATATAGAAAGTATTGTTAAAGTGAAGCTTTAGATCCAAACAAATTGAGTGGCCATATCTACACACACATCTATCAGTGCATTTGTTTCAGTGGCTGACACCATAAAGTATTATTTTCTACTCTGTCTGTGTGTGTGTGTGTCTGTGTGTGTGTGTGTGTGTGAAGAGGTTTTACACAGCATGGAATGTTAATATCTATGTGCAGTTTATTTTCAGATTAGAAAGCAAGATATCCTTCCTTTAGACATTAAATATCAAATGGAAAGTTGGTACGTTTTATATGTGTATGTATGAAGTACATTAGATATGTGTGTGTGTGTGTGTGTGTGAGAAGTTGCGAACACACACACACAGTAATTCATAGGCAAAAATCTTTGTCTTTGGAGAGCAATGATGTAGATTGTTCGTTTTTCAATAATGGTTATGATGATGATGATAATATTTTTTGTAATTTAGGCACAAGGCTAGCAATTTTAAGGGAAAGAGGAAAGTTGATTAACCCTTTAGTTTCCAACCCGGCCAAAACTGGCTCAGATTCTATGAAATAAAACCACTCCTTTTAAAGGTTTCTAATTTAAATTAAAATTTTCCAACATAATTTTATTTAAAGAACTTTGCATTAAGTTATCTTAGTAATGAAATAATTAATAAATTTAGTAAATCCCTCAAAATTCGTCTTTAATTTATTAAAATGGAGTGTATTTCATTAGGAATGTAGTCATGACTGTTACTTCATTTTATTAAACCCCGGATGAAATTCACCTCGGTGGAATATGAATTCAGAATGTAAAATACTGTGAAACAAATGTCACAAAATATTTTGTCCAACACTGTAATAATTGTTTCTGACAGAAACCAAATGCCAAAAAATTTGCTGGATTTGTGGATAATCAATTAAATCTATACCAATAACTGATTAGTACTTCATTTAATCTACTCTGGAATGATGAAAGGTGAAATTAGCTTCAGCAGAATTTGAAATGAGATGGTAGAGAAGGAGTAAAAATAATTGTTTCTACTTTTGGCACAAGGCCAGCAATTATCCCAGTGCATTACTGGTACTTTATTTTATCAACCCCCGTAAGGATGAAAGGCAAAGTTAACTTCGGCAGGATTGGAACTCAGAACATAAAGGGCCACAACTCTATGCTGCAAAGCATGTCGTCTGACACTACCGATGCTGCCTAATGACTCCCAAAGTCACAAATCAGAGGTTGGGAACCTTTTCATGTTGAAAGACCGTTACTTGTAATATAATAAAGCTGCATTCAAGAAACCATAATTATATATTCTTAAAATCTACATTATTTTGTAAATATCTAATTACTATATACTAATTATCTAAAAAAAAATAAACAAAAATAAACGAAAAACAAACGTAGTTTTAAAGCTAATTATCTTTAAATGACTTTGTTATGGCTGCTTGTTGTAGGAAAACATTCTGATATTTGGTTGTAGTGTGGAGGCCCGAAGTTTCAAGTGAACCTTGAGGCAGTCTTCCACTCTTTATGATCTCAAAGGCGTCTTGATTTGGGTTACATATGAGAATGTAGGTTTGCAGCAATAAGTGGTTTAAATTAAAATAATGGTTTCTGATTTAGTCCCAAGGCCAACAATTTGAGGGGCGGGGGGGGGGGGGGTCGTTAAATTGACACCAGTGCATTACTGGTACTTTATTTTATCGACCCCCATAAGGATGAAAGGCAAAGCTAACCTCGGTAGGATTTGACTCAGAATGTAAAGGGCTGTAACTCTAGGCCACAAAGCTCTACTCATACTGCCAATCCACCTCACTTATAATAATAATAATAATTGTTTCTACTTTAGGCACAAGGCCAGCAATTACTCAGTGCATTACTGGTACTTTATTTTATCGACCCCGTAAGGATGAAAGGCAAAGTTAACCTCGGCGGGATTTGAACTCAAACCGTAAAGGGACGTAATTATGCTGGAAAGCATGAATGGGGGAGGCTAAAAGCAAAACACAAAACAAGAGAAAAACCAGAAACATTGAAGAAGATAGAAGTAAAAGATTGAGATGAACACTAAAATTGAAGACATGGGACATTAAACCAACCCTCCTCCCAGGATTTAAAATATAACTAAATACATCAAGGCTCAATGGTCCACCAGTTTTGTCATCTACTCTCCTCAATAATTGTGTAGAAGACTTATTCCATTACCAGGCTTAACACTGTTACTTGGACCTTGAGTGCTTTTAACCTTTTAGTATTTACATTACTCTACCGTATATATATTATTGTATTTTTGTGGTAAAGGCTTCATCTTACAATATTATTATTGAATCTATGAGATTTTGATGCTATTTATTTTGAGAACAATACCTTAACATCAGTATAAGTGGCAAGTTACAGCTGGTTTGAACAAAAAGAAGTGAGAGAATTATGGCCAGATAGAGTCACTTTAAATGCTAAAGAGTTAATAGAGTTTACTTTATTGCAAGCATTCAGACCACAATGCCAAATTGAAGATATTAACCACCTTTCCACTCCCCTGTTTTGGAGGCCCTAAAAGAATAAAGAATTATGAGCACTGCTCTAAACAGCAACAGAGAAAACAAAACATCATTTTTCATATTTTCTAATAAGATACATATGCAAGCGCTATCTTATTTATGCTCCACCTTGTTCAGACATACATACTTCATACACATAAATATGAAATCCCATCACATTAGCTTTGAGAGTTCATTGAAGTTTCATAGGTGCTCTCTCATTTCTTCTTTTTTTTCTTTTAAATAAGAGTTGACGCCAAAACTTGGCATCTAGCAGCCTTATTATAATTGATGGGACTAAAATAAGCTGAAGAATTTGAACTCAAAAAGCACAAAACTGAAACAGATACCCCACAAGGCATCTCATATAATACTCAAAAAATTCAGTCAATTCACTGCCCTACATGGGTAATATATCTAGTGACACCAAAACGATGAAAAATAAGATTGAACTTAACCCTTTTAACATTTACATTACTCTATATATACTATTGTATTTTTGTGGTAAAGACTTATCTTACATAATATTGAACCTAAGAGATTTTGATGTTATTTATTTTGAGAACAATACCTTAACATCAGTATGAGTGGCTTGTTATGGTAGGTTTAAACAGAAAGAGGTGAGAGAATTCTGGCTGGATATGGCCAGTTTAAATGCTAAAGGGTTAATGGGATTTGAACTCAGAGCATAGACAGATATTAACTCTGCTAATTTATTCTCTTAAATGCTTACACTTTAAATAATGGTTTCTGATTTAGGCACAAGACCAACAATTTTGAGGGTAGGGGAAAGTCATTTAAATCCGGTATGTTACTGATGCTTTATTTTATGAACCCCTTAACGCTTTAGCAT
>OZ024745.1:128946627-128951627 GCA_964016885.1 Eledone cirrhosa
TTAGAGAGGAAAGAAATAGCATGGTTCTTATTCTGTTCCTCATATTCTAATTAAAGTTATATGTATAACGACTAAGGTGTGGTAAGGAACCAGATGGACCATGACGCACCAAAGTACTCAATACTTAGGGTAGTAGAGTGGGTAGTAGGAAAATGTTAGATCCCGACGGCTATTTCTGGACCCAGAAATAGCCGTCGAAACGGCTTGAGCTCTGCCGTCGGGGTCTAACATTTTCATATATATATGTGTGTGTGTATATATATATAGAGTAATAAGAAATGTAAAGATATACATGGAGATATACATGAACGAGACACAGTCACCCAGCCCAATTTGCCTCTAAATGGAACAAAGCCGTCTAACCCATGCTAGGATGAAAGATGGATGTTAAACAATGCTAGTACGTGTGTGTATGTATATATATATGTGTGTGTGTGTATATAAAAAAGCTAGTTCCACAACATATTAGCAAACCATCTTCAAGGACACGTGTTTCACCCAATGAATTTTCAACTCGGGTGGGTGAGGATGTGCTGAAAAACGTTTTTATTATCAAGTATGCAAGGGTGGTGGATTGGCAGTATCGGTAGAGGGCCGGACACCATGCTTTGACGCATAGAGTTACGGCCCTTTATGATCTGAGTTCAAATCCCGCCGAGGTTAACAACTTTGCCTTTCATCCTTATGGAGTCGATGAAATAAAGTACCAGTAATGTACTGGAGTCGATTTAATCAACTTACCCCCTCCCCCAAAATTGCTGGCCTTGTGACTATATAAGCAACCATTTTTATTATTTGTTTCACTGTACTTGCATTGAAGTATATTTGGATTAACGTAACCTTCCTTGTTTGTAATAATATCTATACATGTGAAAATTGGATTTATAAAAGAATTTTCTTTTTTCATAGCTGGAATGTAGAATATATTACTGTCTTAATTATTCCAAACTATTCACACTGCCATAAAGTAATTGGATCTTGTGCCAGTTGTGATGTAGTGTATCCAAAGTTATTGAAGTAAAGCAGAGCTTTCCAAATTTTCACTTTGGTGACACATGTTTTTGTTAGCAATGCAAAATTAATGAATTTAATAAATATGCAATTAAATATGATATCATGTGTCACCAGTCACATGTCTCGTTATAGATAGAGTTTTTGAGATCTCAAATATTCAAGAATATCTATGTTATACACAGGGTTTTTGAGATTTCAAATATACATGAAAATCTGTTATGCACAGGGTTTTTGAGATCTGAAATATACATGAAATATACACTCACACAAACACACAAATGCACTCAGACAAACACACACACAAACAAAAACACTCACAAACACACACTCATACGCACACACATTATTCTGATTAAAACAAAACTTACACTCACACAGAGCTGGCATATCTAAGAACTGACTAACTGTCTGATGAGGTCATAGCCATTCAATGGCTATCATCGAAATATATATAGCAGTAAATAAAGGATTATGAGTTCATGCAATTGACTTATGTTTCGTCACTATATATATATATATTTATATATATATGTAGGAGGTGAGTTTTATTGTAGTACAATAAAGCAATGCAGATATCGGATAAGAAGCACTCTACAGTTTGTGGGACTGGAGTATGCATAATATAAGATCAAAAGATGGTTAAAGGAGTTCCATATATTTTATTATGCGCATTTCAAAAACAAACATCATCAAGCAATAATATTTGTGTTTTCATCAGATAAAATAGGAGAACATGATATGAAGGCTAAAAAACACTTGTTGATAGTGCAGTTTTTAATCAACATATGTTGATTTAAAACTGCACTATCAACAAGTGTTTTTTAGCCTTCATATCATGTTCTCCTATTTTATCTGATGAAAACACAAATATTATTGCTTGATGATGTTTGTTTTTGAAATGCGCATAATAAAATATATGGAACTCCTTTAACCATCTTTTGATCTTATATTATTTATATATATATATATATATATATTAGAAAGATCGAGTATCGAAAAATCGGCGCACGAGTTCACGAAAAACGAAATTCGATATGAGCGGCAGAGGGCTCAATAATTAAGATGAATCAGAGCTATAACTATCGTTAAAATACCGTCACATATAGAACAAGTCTACAATCAACCATACGATTTAAAATCGATAAAGGAAGATTCGGGCCAAACAGATAAAAAATATCAATAAAACAATACGTCAATAATTTAAATGAATGTAAAATCATACCCGGACCCACTAGAATGGTGTTAAATCTAGCTTCATGGGTTTCTGTAAATCCTTAGACAGTACTCTATCAGCTCACATATAAATATAAAAGCCTACTAGAATAAGTGGAACGGAGTTTACGTTGTCAACGAGTTTTATCCTGGCGGCAAAGGAGTCAACTAGCGGTGAAAAACGCACATGGCATTAGACAAGGGAGATGACCCCTATATCCGCGAAAACAATTCGAGTGAATGTGGAAATACACATATCGAATTAGAGTGCTCAATAGACATGTTAAAATAAAACAAAAGCTATTCATCACTCAATAGAATCGACAAAAAATGAGCAATAAAATTAACTGGTGGATAGCTATGTCCAGAGCTAAATATATTAGAAAGATCGAGTATCGAAAAATCGGCGCACGAGTTCACGAAAAACGAAATTCGATATGAGCGGCAGAGGGCTCAATAAATCAGATGAATCAGAGCTATAACTATCGTTAAAATACCGTCACATATAGAACAAGTCTACAATCAACCATACGATTTAAAATCGATAAAGGAAGATTCGGGCCAAACAGATAAAAAATATCAATAAAACAATACGTCAATAATTTAAATGAATGTAAAATCATACCCGGACCCACTAGAATGGTGTTAAATCTAGCTTCATGGGTTTCTGTGAATCCTTAGACAGTACTCTATCAGCTCACATATAAATATAAAAGCCTACTAGAATAAGTGGAACGGAGTTTACGTTGTCAACGAGTTTTATCCTGGCGGCAAAGGAGTCAACTAGCGGTGAAAAACGCACATGGCATTAGACAAGGGAGATGACCCCTATATCCGCGAAAACAATTCGAGTGAATGTGGAAATACACATATCGAATTAGAGTGCTCAATAGACATGTTAAAATAAAACAAAAGCTATTCATCACTCAATAGAATCGACAAAAAATGAGCAATAAAATTAACTGGTGGATAGCTATGTCCAGAGCTAAATATATTAGAAAGATCGAGTATCGAAAAATCGGCGCACGAGTTCACGAAAAACGAAATTCGATATGAGCGGCAGAGGGCTCAATAATTCAGATGAATCAGAGCTATAACTATCGTTAAAATACCGTCACATATAGAACAAGTCTACAATCAACCATACGATTTAAAATCGATAAAGGAAGATTCGGGCCAAACAGATAAAAAATATCAATAAAACAATACGTCAATAATTTAAATGAATGTAAAATCATACCCGGACCCACTAGAATGGTGTTAATCTAGCTTCATGGGTTTCTGTAAATCCTTAGACAGTACTCTATCAGCTCACATATAAATATAAAAGCCTACTAGAATAAGTGGAACGGAGTTTACGTTGTCAACGAGTTTTATCCTGGCGGCAAAGGAGTCAACTAGCGGTGAAAAACGCACATGGCATTAGACAAGGGAGATGACCCCTATATCCGCGAAAACAATTCGAGTGAATGTGGAAATACACATATCGAATTAGAGTGCTCAATAGACATGTTAAAATAAAACAAAAGCTATTCATCACTCAATAGAATCGACAAAAAATGAGCAATAAAATTAACTGGTGGATAGCTATGTCCAGAGCTAAATATATTAGAAAGATCGAGTATCGAAAAATCGGCGCACGAGTTCACGAAAAACGAAATTCGATATGAGCGGCAGAGGGCTCAATAATTCAGATGAATCAGAGCTATATATATATATATATATATATATATATATATATATATATATATATATATCTATATATATATATATATATATATATATATATATATAGAATTCACAGGAATCAAAGTTATGTTCAAAGCATTTATTCGCTTACAATTGTTTCATCCAAACCGAGGCTTGGAGTCTTCGGAGCATTTTTCAATGTTTGTACACTTACATGACCTCCTTTCCAACGCATATATATATTATATATATATATATAATATATATATATAATATATATAATATATATATATATATAATATATATAATATATATATATATATAATATATATATATAATATATATATAATATATTTCGTTTCTGAATTTGTTTAGCAAGATTCTTTATCTGAAAACGTGTGTTAAAACCGATATTGTTATACTTTTGGAGGGTCATGTTGCTAATAAGAAACACACGCACCAGTTGCTTTCACTTCAATTTATTATAATAAATTTATAAATTTAGGAATTTATAAATTTCTGGTTGTTTGGTTGGTTCCACAACCAGATGATTGTTTATATATTGTCAAAGTTCTTTCGTCACACATTCTGTGACCTCTTCAGTGATTGGGGATTCTTTTCTTTGTTTTTGTGCCTCTCCTTTGTTCTGTCCTATGCCATCTTGTTTTTGTGTGTGTGTTGCGTGCTTAGTTTGCGCATGTGTTACATCCACGTGTCTGTGTGTGTTTATATTCGTTTATTTGTTTATTTACATGTTACTGGTGACGAAAGAACTTTGACAATATATAAACAATCATTTGGTTGTGGAACCAACCAAACAACCAGAAATTTATAAATTCCTAAATTTATAAATTTATTATAATAAATTGAAGTGAAAGCAACTGGTGCGTGTGTTTCTTATTGGCAACATGACCCTCCCAAAGTATAACAATATATATATATATATATATATCATCATCATCACCGTTCTTCCACGCTAGCATGGGTTAGACGGGTTGTCCTGTTGTGGGCAGTGTCTGGTCGGCTGACCATGCCTTGCTCATACAGGAACTGATTTGGCTTGATTTCTACAGCTGGATGCCCTT
>OZ024745.1:128959127-128964127 GCA_964016885.1 Eledone cirrhosa
CTTCTACTAATTCCACTGCTACCAGTCTCAGTCATCTATCTCAGTAGCAGGTCATGACTAGGTCAGCAATATTTTTGTTATTTGCTGTTATTTTACTATTTTATTTATTTATTATATACTTATATTTTATTTTATTTTTTAAATGGATTTTTTTTCTTCCTTGATGTTTATTGTTGTTCTTGTTTCCCTCTCCCTTAAATCTTCCAGTCATGGGTCTCTTTTTTTTTTTTTTTCTTTATTTTTCATCTTTCTCCTTCCTCTTGCAACATTTACCTCCTCCCCCACATTTTTTTGCTCTCACCATCTCCTGCTTAATTTAATGACCAGAATCACTACCCCACCACCATCATCACCACTGTGGACATTGCTACCACCACCACCACAAACACCAGACACTTGCTTACAAATGTGAAAAGGGGTTCTTCTCTTTGACCCTTTAACAATGACCTTAAGTGACATTCATCACTACTACTACTACTACCACCACCACCACTACTGCTACTACTTATCCTATCTACATTGGACCCAAAATTTTGAGACAGTATAAAAGGCCAAATGCATAGGAAAGCAACAAACTAGAAACAGTAGGGGTTTACAAAAAAGTAAACTATAACAATAACAAACATATTAATGAATAGGGGGTAATAAATAGAACTAACAGTACTATTATTAATAGTAAGGATTATATTGTTATTGCCACAAGAAGGGTCAGTACTATAATGATGATAGTGGGAATTTTGTTTGATGGGTTTAGTGTTGCAAGGAAATTTTAGAAAATCACCCACCCCACACTGTAAAGTGGTCATGTAGGTGTCACAACAAAAAGTTTTCACCCCACACTGTAAAGTGTTCATGTAGGTGTCACAACAAAAAGTTCCAACTCCACACTGCAAAGTGGTCTTGTAGGTGTCACAACAAAAAGTTCCAACCCCACACTGCAAAGTGGTCTTGTAGGTGTCACAACAAAAAGTTCCAACCCCACACTGCAAAGTGGTCTTGTAGGTGTCACAACAAAAAGTTCCCACCCCACACTGTGAAGTGGTCTTGTAGTTGTCACAACAAAAAGTTCCCACCCCACACTGTGAAGTGGTCTTGTAGGTGTCACAACAAAAAGTTCCCAGCCCACACTGTGAAGTGGTCTTGTAGGTGTCACAACAAAAAGTTCCCACCCCACACTGTGAAGTGGTCATGTAGGTGTCACAACAAAAAGTTCCCACCCCACACTGTGAAGTGGTCATGTAGGTGTCACAACAAAAAGTTCCCACCCCACTTGTGAAGTGGTCTTGTAGTTTTTGTCATGGCAAAAAGCACCCATCCCACACTGTAAATGTGGCTGGCATTAGGAAGGCCATTCAGCTGTAGAAACCAACCAAGAAACAGTCCTGTATGAGCAAGACATGTTCACGTGACCTGACTGGTGGCGGTGGTGGTGTCTTTAAAATCAATTAAAAGGTTCCTCCCACTTTGAAATACGAAAGGAAAAGTTGGCAAAAGTGACATTTGAACTCCAATATAAATAATTGTTTCTACTTTTGGCACAAGGCTAGCAAATTACCCAGTGTATTACTGGTACTTTGTTTTATCGACCCCGTAATGATGAAAGGCAAAGTTGACCTCGGCGGGATTTGAACTCAGAATGGCAAGGGCCGTAACTCAAAGCATGGCCTCCGACCCTCTACTGATACTGCCATTCCTATAATAATGGTTTCTGATATAGACACAAACAAGGCCAACAATTTGGTGAGAGGAGAAAGTCGATTAAGTCGACCCTAGTGTGTTACTGGTACTTTATTTTATCGACCAGGTAAGGATGAGAGGTAAAGCTAACCATGGCAGGATTTGAACTCTGAACGTAAAGGGCCATAACTATATGCTGCAAAGCATGATGTCCGAGATTCTACCACTTTTATCTCCTCCTCCTTTTTCTTTTTCTTTGCCTTCTCCTTTTTTCTTATTTGCCTTCTTCGTCTTCGTTAACCATGATGTAATATAATTGTTTCTACTTTTGGCACAAGGCCAGCAATTATCCAGTACATTACTGGTACTTTATTTTATCGACCCCGTAAGGATGAAAGGCAAAGTTAACCTCGGTGGGGTTTCAACTCAGAACTTAAAGGGCCATAACTCTATGCTACTGCTAATCCACCTGGAGACAGGTAATACTGATAATTTCAAAGTCGTCCCTTCTTAAAAGCAAACAAACAGCTCTCTATTTATTAAACAAACTGGAAAACAATACTAACATATAGAGAACTTGGTGTCGAAACGGCCGGAGCTCAGCCGTCGGGGTCCTGACTATTCTCCTATTAGCCACTTTACTACCCAAAGTATTGAGTACTTTGGTGCGTTATGGTCCACCTGGTTCCTTACCACACTTCCTTTGTTATAGAGACAACATATTATAAGTCCTATGTTTTTGTTATTGGCTACAGGTTTTGGTATTTCCTACAACCTGACTTACGACGTTTCTTCTGTCTCTGCGAACATGTTTAATGGTTGGCCAGTTAGAATCAAGTGGTCTGTATTTTGTAGATTCTGTGTGTTTACACTCACACACTTATACACACACATCCACATATCCAGACACACATACGCGCACGCACACACACACACACACACACACACACAGACACACACGCAGCTTTGTTTTCTTCTATTCTGTGTTCTCTTACCCTATATTTTCAATTTATTTTTACGTGAATTTGAAATTGTTTACTGTTCTTAAAGTCTTTTCTAGTATGCTCATAGGCATAGGTCCCACACACACACACACACGCGCACGCACACGCACACACACGCACACGCACGCACACACACGCACGCACACACACACGCGCGCGCGGGGGAAATGTAGTAGATGCAGAGAAGTTATATATATATATGCAGTATGTCTCCCAAAAATGTGTGTATAAATTTTTAGGGCCCCCCCCCCCCATATATATATATATAATGTATGCATGTATATATATATATATATATATATTTGAATTGTTTTTTAAGTTCTCTTATCTCTCTCTCTCTCTCTCTATATATATATATATATATATCTTGAGCGGGTAAAATTCCCGAGATCCATGGACAAGTTCTCTCCAGCGGTCTCTGTCCTTCATTATCGCTGCCATGTCCTGCGTCTCCAACAGGTCAGTGTCTGTCCTTAGGGCATCAACATACGTTAACCTTGGCCTTCCTCTTCCAGTGTGTCCATGTAGGGGCTCCCATACAGCTCTGAGTTTTTCATCCTCAGTGTATACTGATTAATGTTCAGAGCCATCCTCAGCATATATATACATATTATATATAATGTTATATCTAACTCCTACCAGGAACAATTTGTATTTCTTTACTTGCTTCCTTCAATAGGAATTTGAAAGAACACGAAAAAGAAGAAAAAGAAGAAATACTGCTGTCTAGCAGAGATGAGTAACAAAAGCTAGAGTACAAAGGAATATGGATTTTTATGTGAACTTCATTCTTAAATCTATTCTTTACAAGATCTCATAATCCTGACATTTCGTTCCATGTTTGTGTGTGTGTGTGTGTGTGTGTGTGTGTGTGTGTACTTGTGCCTGGGTGTGTATGGGCGTGTGTGTCAGTGTTTTTTTTTCTTCTATTAACTTTCTCCTGTTTCTCATCTATATTGTTGTTGTTGTTATTGTTGTTATTATTATTTATTGTCATCATCATCATCATCGTCATCAGAAACCATTATCTGATTTCAAATCCCGGCGAGGTTAGCTTTTGCCTTTCATCCTTATGGGGTCGATAAAATATAGCACCAGTGAGTACTGGAGTCGATCGATTTAATCGACCCCCCCAAAAAAAAATTGCTGGCCTTGTGCCTAAAGTAGAAACAATTATTATTGTCATCATCATCAGTAACATCAATTCCCCTTCTTTAAAATCTCTCTCTCTTTCTCTTATATTTATATATATATATATGTAAATATAAAACTTATGTATGTATATATATATAAAACTTATGTATATATATATATATATATATATATATATATATAAAACTTATGTATGTATATATATATAAATATAAAACTTATGTATATACAGTATATATATATATATATATAAAACGTATGTATGTGTGTATATATATAAATAAACCTATAAATATTCATACCATTTTCTTAGACAAGTGTTGTTCGCTTTTCATCTTTCATTTTTGTGTCTGAAGAAGAAAAGAAACAAAAAAAATGTTTTTTTATTTCTCTCAAGTGTGAGGTCCATTCAAGTGGATACACATACACAACGTCATTATAAATATATATATATATATATACAATATTAAATAAATGGAAAACTATATTTATAAAACCATATTTATTTCATTATATATATTTCGGGGATATCATATTAACAATATGCTATGCCTTCATCAGACAAAATACAATATAAACAGTTTTATAGATAAATAGATTCGACATACCGTAATAACACCGACTTCATTTGAAGAGGTTTACGCTGGCAGTATGTCGAATCTATTTATCTATAAAACTGTTTATATTGTATTTTGTCTGATGAAGGCATAGCATATTGTTAATATGATATCCCCGAAATATATATAATGAAATAAATATGGTTTTATAAATATAGTTTTCCATTTATTTAATATTGTAAATATACTCCAAATATTTGTCGAGTGCTTTTATATCAGTTATAAATATTTACTAGTTGTAACCCAACAATTTTAAATATAACTTTATATATATATATATATATATATATATATATATATATATATATATATATATATATATAGTAATAATAATAAATTTGAAGACTAAAATCCAAAGAGGGCTCGATAAAGATAAATATATATCAGATATATAAGAACCGTAGAGCAAATATTTATTAAAATAACAGATTAAAGTTTAAGCAAAGAATCGCTGCTTTCACCCTTAACGGGATCTTTTGAAACTAACAAAGTTAATCTGTGAACGCAGAAGTAAATATTTCGAAAAACGTTGCAACCGAAGGAAGACAGG
>OZ024745.1:128966627-128976724 GCA_964016885.1 Eledone cirrhosa
GCACACACGTGTTTCTGCGTGTAGCAATAACACAATCCTATATGTGATGGCAAATGCAGTGTTAATACACACACTTGTATGTATGTATATATATATATATATGTGTGTGTGTGTGTGTATGTATGTATGTATATCATAAACAAATGTTTGAACTGTGTGTTGTAAAAGTTAGACGTTCTAGTGTTGATATATATATGTATGTACACACACATATAGTGGATGAGGTGACAGGTAACATAAATTGCCAAGTGTCAGTATGCACTGATGAGTTCAGTTATATAAACCTGTCGTTGTTGTAGGATTGGTCTGTTTGAGTCATGAGCAAACTGCGGCTTGTTTAGTTTTCTGAATGGTACACCTGCTTTCAAATTTGCCTTGAACCTTTTAGTAGTACGACCTGCTGCTTCCCAAAAAACGTTGCCTGTGCTTGGCCTGTTGTCAGCTAGAGTTTACTACGTATTCCTGTACGTTTCCGCCATCTCCTCCAATGTCTTGAAGCAAATTCAACATCTCTCATGACTTAATATCTTGGAGAAGTTATGGTAGTGACTTGCCTTAGTCAAGTACTGGTGACATGACTTAATATCTTGGAGAAGTTATGGTAGTGACTTGCCCTAGTCAAGTACTGGTGGCATGACTTAATATCTTGGAGAAGTTATGGTAGTGACTTGCCCTAGTCAAGTACTGGTGGCATGACTTAATATCTTGAAGAAGTTATGGTAGTGACTTGCCCTAGTCAAGTACTGGTGACATGACTTAATATCTTGGAGAAGTTATGGTAGTGACTTGCCTTAGTCAAGTACTGGTGACATGACTTAATATCTTGAAGAAGTTATGGTAGTGACTTGCCCTAGTCAAGTACTGGTGACATGACTTAATATCTTGGAGAAGTTATGGTAGTGACTTGCCCTAGTCAAGTACTGGTGGCATGACTTAATATCTTGGAGAAGTTATGGTAGTGACTTGCCCTAGTCAAGTACTGGTGGCATGACTTAATATCTTGAAGAAGTTATGGTAGTGACTTGCCCTAGTCAAGTACTGGTGACATGACTTAATATCTTGAAGAAGTTATGGTAGTGACTTGCCCTAGTCAAGTACTGGTGACATGACTTAATATCTTGGAGAAGTTATGGTAGTGACTTGCCCTAGTCAAGTACTGGTGACATGACTTAATATCTTGGAGAAGTTATGGTAGTGACTTGCCCTAGTCAAGTACTGGTGTCGATTTAATCGATGTTTGCCTCTCCACAAATTACTGATATTCTCTAAATAAGTGGATTGGCAAAATTATTTGGGATTTGAGAGAGAGAGAGATTGGACTGCTATTTCTAGCAGTTCGAATGGCCACTCAGAGAGTTTGCACATCGGAGATGACGGCAGGTTGTGTGAGGGAAATAATTGTTAGTTTATAGTACGATGGGTAAGTTAATAGGGCGAACATCTGATAAGGTCCTGTTGTCTGTCTGAATACACTGGCAGCCTTTTTGGTCTGGTCGTTATGGGCGCTCTGATAACATCCATATCCCGTCTTATCTCTGCTATTTTTAGCATTTCGTTTCATTTGTCTTGATGCATATCTCTCTCTGTCTGATGTATTATATATATGCACACACATACACACAAATATATGTATATGTCTGTGTGTGTGGGTGCGTATATATATATATATATATATATATATATATATATATATATATATATATATATATATACATACACACAGGGGAGGAGGGGAGATTTTCGCATGATAAACATGGTGGGGAAAAAGACTTCAATGAACTGGGATTATCCTCGTAATTCTAAAATGAAAACTCCTCTTTAGGATTGTTCAGCAAGCAAGGAAAAGGGCTCCTACAATATCGGTTGATTTAATTTTTTTTTTGAAAATTTCAAAAGATACATTAGAAAGTGTACCTTGGCTAAATGCCTACCGAGGAAAACAACAGACATGTTCCAATCTTGTTAGATCTTTTTAGCGAAGATTAATCACTTAGTTGATTAGACCAAAATGGTTGATATAAGGGATGTATATATCGAGATAGTGTGTGCGTATGTATGTGTAATGCAGTCTTACCTTAACACTAGATCACAACCCCGGAGAAAGATATATCTGAATAAATCCATTCTAGTATTGTATGTGTCCGCTGTTTATGTCATTTGATAAGTAAAGATATAAAGTAAACATACTTTATACTGACACATGTTTTTGATAGGCACACTGACATTTTCAGCCTCGCTTTGAAAATTAGTAACACACATCTATCCCCAAAACAGCTTCTCTTAAAGTGTTCACATTTAAACTTTCACCTTATTACATGGAAGATAATATTAGATTTAGTTTAGTTAAATATTTGTCTTTCGTTATTAAGTTGAAGGTTAGCAGTTTCACTAAACCGCTTCATAACATTTGATTATTTTGATAATTAAAAGAGAATAGCAGTAAATTCCCGTTAGAAATATGGTCACGAAAGTGTTACAGTTTTAGTTACCAACCCGACCAAAACTGACTCTGGTTCTATGAAGTAAAACCACCTATTTTAAAGGCTTCCAATTTTATATAAGAACCTTACATTAAGTTATTATCTTAATAACGAAATAATTAATAATTTTAGTAAATCTCTTGAAATTCTTCATTATCTAATTAAAATAGAGTGTATTTCATTAGAAATGCAGTAATGAAAGTGTTAAACTTCATATTTTCCTTTGTGTGATCAGGAAAAAAAATGGCTGCCATCATTAGTTTCAGCATTTTTCTTTTACTGTTTCATCAAAGATTAGTTACTCTTTCCTGCGTGAAGAGTAGATTATAGTTATTTATAGTATACACTAGATTGAATACGACTAAATTGGTCGGCTGCCTCAATTTGCATAACATTAAAATCGTTGGCAACGTGAACTATGAACTAGTATTTCCTATGTAATCAAGAAAATCATTAACCGATTTCTGATGAAGTCGTAATTAGTGCTGAAATAGGCAGATTTTACGGGCAAAACCAACCGACAGGAGACCCCAGGAGTAGCCACCGAGCTAGATGGTTGGATAACATCCATGAGCTTGGCTGGTCTCACTTTGTGATCCAGCCGGATCAGTTGGATACGGTTGCTTCTGACAGGACCTGCTTGGAGGAGTGTTTAAGGACTCTGTGTTCCCCCCCCCCCCCCTTCCCATGGACCACTCAGGAATAAGTGGGCAAAGAAGAAGAAAAATGTGATAGTGAAGCAGAAGCCGATCTCTTTTTCTAGCCCCGGAGGAAATACATGTTGGTGTGAATGATGTTCGATTGAATCTTCTCGAAACGAAGTTGAACCAAGTTTTGCTGAGTGTTGAAGTTGTAGTCAGAGCAGGTTGATATGGATGAAGCTGTGGGTCGGTGGGGGAAGGGTGAGGATAAAGTATTTTACTGCGTTTGGGGCTAGGTTAGGAGAGGACTGCGCTTCATGTTAATTGAATGCTTATGGTGTGTGTGTATGTGTGATGGATAGATGGTTGTGGTTGGAAGAGGGATTACGATTAAGCTTTTGACCCAATTAACAACTTAGCAATATTATAATAACAACAACAACAACCCACATTCACAGACACACAGATAAGTGAAAGAAATGCCATGTCAGCAAGGCTGTTGTTCATCCCCCACCTCTCCCCGTCATTACTCATGTTCTTGGTGTTGTAGTTGGCAGATTGGTGGTGGAGGGGTCTGGATTAAACCTATTTTTTTTTTAATGAAAGGATTATTTTCTCTCTCTCTCTCTCTCTCTCTCTCTCTCTCTCTCTCTCTCTCTCTCTCTCTCTCTCTCTCTCTCTCTCTCTCCGCCGCCGCCATTTGTCTCTCATTTTGTTGTTGCTCTTGTTCAGCTCTTTGATAAGCCATGATTGAGCATGGCTGTCATCAAAGGCCTTCCAGCCGTAACAATCACGTCTTTTTATATATTGTTCAATGTACATTTCGTTGCTTATCTATTTTTCCTTCATCTTTTTATTCTTGTTCCCTTCTAAAAAACTAAAATGATACGGTGTGATTCGTAAGATATTTAGTTGATATCTCTTTCAGGTCGGATGACTACGTATAGCAATGATTCTAAATGTGAGGGGGTATACCACAAACGGGGCTAATTTGAATATTTAGGGGGCGAAAGGCAATTTTTCTAAGCTTTTATCATGTTATATATATATCTTTTTAGCATGAAACCTGTCTTCGTGAAGGGGGAAGGGCAGCTATTTTATTTTTGTGGTGTCGTGACGGAGCATAGAGCAAAAAAAAAGACAAAAACAACTATTACTCTTCCAGCGCATCTCCCTGACCACCCGCTGGGGCTGTGGGGAGGCCAGCACGTGGGACCCCATTTGCTCACCATACAGAGAGATAGAGATAGAGAGCGAGAGGGATGGAGGCGATGACAGCGGGAGTTCGGGTCTTCCACGTTCGGACCATATCCTTGTGGTTGTGTTGATATAAAGGCTCGTCTGTTGATGGCACCTTAGTTGGAAAAAATGTAAAAAATTAATACGCGGGAGTGGTGGTGATGGTGGGGAGGGGTCGTTATTTGAGACCCGAGAGTACCTCTAATTGTCGAACCATGTCTTAAATAAAGGGACACTTTACTGTTTTACACCAATGTAAACATAAACACACATATCCATCTATCTCACACACCCACACAGACTCCGTGGGTTTTTGCGCGCAGGCAGGTCTTTCGAAAGATATTTCCCTGATGTGTGTGAGAGAGAGAGAGTTCAAACCCAGGTAAAGTCGATTTTATCCCCCCCCCCCTCTCTCTCTCTTGGGCCGATAACTTAAGTACCAATAAAGTGCTGAGTTGATTTAAACGACCACCAGTCCTTCTCTCCCACCAAAATCTTGTGAACCCGTGCCAATATCAGAAATCAATGTTGGTGGTAGTGGTGGCGGTGTTGGTAGTGGTAGCGGTGTTGGTGGTAGCGGTGGCGGTGTTGGTGGTAGTTGTCATTTCACTTAAAATGTTTTTACTCCATTTGATATAGTAGGGAGCTTAGCTGGATAATTCTTATGTTTTCTTTTATAATCATTGCTTTTTTTTTTATTTGTTTTTAAAATTATATATATTCGTTTAGTTTTTAATTAAAATGAAACAAAAGCTGATTGAGTTGTAATTCAACATCAAAGGGCAACATCACTCAAATCACATTCAGTTGTGTCTACCTACTTACTTAGCACTTTACTTAGCATCGGCCCATCAACACCCCTCTCTCTCTCAAGTTTCGGGAAAACACACACACACACACACACACACGCACACGCACACGCACACGCACACACACACGTGTGTCAGAAAAGGTGTGGTAAAATACCAGGTGGCCCATAACCCACCAGAGTACTCGATACCTGGGCTAGTAGAGTGGATAATATGAAAAGATTCAGGACCCGGCAGATGAGTTCCAGCCGTTTCGGTCCTGAATCTTTTCATGTGTGTAATATATATATATATATATATATATATATATATATATATAATGTGCCAAGGTCCATTGAGCTGTTTTATTGAGAAACATAATTATCATACATACTATATATATGTGACTCTCTTTCTCTCTGTATATCCACCCCTAATGTATATTTTAATTATCTCCCTTCGCTTCCTCTCTCGTTTTCTCTCATACTCTTCACTAAACTCCCGTACGTTTTATGTCCTTGACACCCTCTCCTGTTTTATACGTTTCATCTTAGCTTCCCTCTCTTCTTCTCATCACTTCGTCTTCTTCTTTCCCTTTTACACACACTACCCCCCCCCCCCCTCTCTCTCTCTCTCTCTCTCTCTCTCTCTCTCTTTCTCTCTCTCTATATATATATATATACTTTAGTTGGGGACTAACATTCATAATGTATTTGAACCTAAAAGAACATGTTTAATCAATTAAAATTAGCCCCCGTAATGAAAAGAAAACTCATTAGCGTTAATGATAATTCTTGTTAAAGAAAAGGGAACTAACTTCAAAATTGAAATTAATTAGAAATTGAAGGGATGGAAGTTGTGGGGGTAGTGAATCCTGTCTTTGTTACGTACTTGCCAACATTAATTGATTGAATATTTTGCGGTGGGGTGCTCAGTACATTAGATATATTTAGCCCCCATTGGCATCCCTTGGAAATTTTCCATGTCATTATTTTAAATTGCTTAACCAGTGAGTGCATTTTTTCCTTTCTTATTAAAATCCTATATATTCTCAGCTTAAGCTACGAATAAGAGCCCTGGAAAATGTCCCTTTCTCTTTTTCATATATGTATTATAAAGAGTCGGGTCCTGACTCTTTATAATAAACCCTACTCTACTACCTCAAGTATCAAGTACTCTGTTGAGTAATGGTCTAACCAGTTTCAAACTGATTTCATCTTGATTTATATATATAAAAACAAACCTAAATTATCGAGTTCGCATTTCGGCCCACGAAATAACGAAAAACAACCTCCGAGATGTGCGGCAAGTGCTCAATGATTCAGATGAACCAGAGCTATAACAAACGTTAAAGGCCAAACACACTGAGACGATGGTTAAACAATCATTTGCATAGCCAAAAAAACGATCAAGTAATTCGAGTATTGAAAATTTACACGGACCCCTGGAAGGTTGGTAAAATCCAGTATATGGGTTTCTGTGGCTCCTAAATCAAGTACCATCCGCTTACATAAATAATGTTAAGCTTCTGGTAAGATGATTGAACAAGGAAGCCACTTTCTCAACAGGTTTTAGTTCAATGTTAATACAAGGACTGACTATTGCTGACCCCACGTGGGGATCGGCAAGGGAGGCAACCCCTACATCAGGCGAATGAAATTCAGTTGTGAATATTTTTGCAAGAATGCAAAAACATCACAAATCGAATAGAGTTCTCAACAGAAGGGTTAAAATTAACATAAGCTATTCATCAGTCAATAGAATCAACTATAAAATCAAGAAAATTAACTGGTCATGAAGAGGGGACTGTCCCTTGTTTGTGCTTTCCTTTCATTTCTAAATACACTTTATCAGTAACCACGCAGCCCTTTGTTTCTTTCTCTTTCTCCCCCCCCCCCCCCCACCTCTCTCTCTTCCCCCTTCTCTCTTGCCCTCCCTCCCCCTCACCTTCTCTCTCGCCCTCCCTGTCTCCCCCTTCTCTCTTGCCCTCCCTCTCTCCTCCCTTCTTTCTTGCCCTCCCTCTCACCACCCCCTCTCACCGCCCTCCCTCCCTCTCTCTTCCCTTCTCTCCATATCTCTTCACCTCTCTCTGTCTCTCTCCATATCTCTTCCCCTCTATTCTCTCATTCTCTCACCCATACCTTTTTCCTCTTCTATCTTTCACTCTACCTACCTGCTTCCCACCAGCTTGTCTCCCGTGTGAAAACTTTGAGGACTTTCCTAGCTTCACGCGTGTGTATGTAGCTAACTCAACCCATATCCCCAGTATGCGCGCACTCTCGCATTGTTGGACCACATTTATTTAGTATGGAGTGTTGTGGGATGTGTGAAGGAGGGGGTGGGGGTGTTTATTCACCCAAATCAGTTTTTGTGTGTGTGCTTATTTAAAATCGTATAAACTATAATATATGATATGTCATAAATAATGGCAGATCATAAATCGTTTTCGTTTATAGCACAGTTGTCCTTTTTATTACACATACACACACACATGTGTTTTTGTGTGTGGATGTATTTCTCCTGAAAAATGCATTCAAGTGGCCCAATAAGTGAATCGTCATTCAAGTAAGTCCCTTTAACTTTGTGTGTTCAAATCTCGCCGAACTCGCTTTAGCTTTTCGTCCTTCCGAGGTCGATAAGATGAAATACTAGAGTTGGTTTACACTAGTATCCAACATCCTTAAAATATGTGAACTTGCAATGATATTTAAAATCACTATTAACACTGTCAGGGTTTGTTTCCCTTTCGAACCCTCTTTGGGATCTCGGAATACGCAGGACAGGTCGCAGGCTCATCGCTAGTTTTTGACATGAAATGGAGACCTCGGACGAAAGACCTTTCAATATTTGATTATGTTCTGAGTTTCGATTTCAAATCACATCGATGTCTGCCTTTCATCATTATAAAGTTATAGAAAAGGGCTGAAACACTCACTTGAAGAGGGAGGCGGGGTTCTTCTCTGAAGACCTTCTGCTGTCCAAGTTCTCCTGGGAGTTTCTTACCACTAAATTATCTACCAAATACTGTGGTCTATGTTATCACTTCACTCAAGTTAATGGTAAGATAAATTGGTCTTGCGTCTTTATGTAGAATCTTCGACATGTTTTTATCTGATGGAGCCCACCCTTCTCCAGGTCGTAAAACAGTCGATTTTTTTCCCCCTCAGAGATATATAGACAGAAATATAGATAGATAAAGAGACGAAGAATCGATCCTGGTGCTTTATTTATCGACATCGAGAGGATGAAAGTGAAAGTTGAGCAATTAATGGTCCTGTGTTCTAATAAGAAACCATTAAATTCTGTTAATATGGTACAAAATAGAATAAGTAAATTACGTAAACTATAAGTGAAACTTATTCATATAGATTGAGTGACTTCTACAGGACTAGAACTGTTTCATTTGTATTAAATCATCAGGAATATCAAATAAAGTTGGTCGGTTCTGGTAAATAGATATATATTAGGTCTGAAGATAATGAAATTAAATTCCTTTCGCCTCTCTCGCCCTCTCCATCACTCGCTATTAGAAACAAATGGGGGCGCAAGCGCTGGCCGCCAGTAGCCCCGGCGGACACAATAGAGAAAGGCATTTCCCCGGAGGATGGCGAGGGAGACATGTTGAGTCTGATAAACAACTCAGGTAAATTACCAATGTTTCTAGTCAGGGTTGTATAGCTATGATTTATGTCGTTCTCTGTTTTACACTGAAGATCTTGCCAATAGCTTAAAGAAACGACAGAAGTAACCCGGGTCTATCTCAGGCGAAATTATACGTGACAAAAATAGTACATTACTAGAAATCCCATACGTTATAAAATAGGATGTGTTGGGGTCTCAATATATAAACTAAACGGCGGTGGATTGGCAGTATCGGTAGAGGGTCGGACGCCATGTTAGGGCGGTGGATTGGCAGTATCAGTAGAAGTCGGACGCCATGCTAGGGCGGTGGATTGGCAGTATCGGTAGAGGGTCGGACGCCATGTTAGGGCGGTGGATTGGCAGTATCAGTAGAAGGTCGGACGCCATGCTTTCCAGCATAGTTACGTCCCTTTACGATCTGAGTTCAAAACCCCGCCGAGGTTGACTTTGCCTTTCATCCTTACGGGTCGATAAAATAAAGTACCAGTAATACACAGGGGTAATTGCTGGCCTTGTGCCTAAAGTAGAATCAAAGATATAAACGAAACGACTAATTCCGGGGTTTTTTTCAAATCAACGAAGACAACCTAGAAAAATACCAACTCACCCCACCGCCTATTATTTTGACCCGAGAGTGCCGCGCGCGCACCCCCCCCCCCCCCCCCACACACACAGACACTCTCTCTCTCTCTCTCTCTCTCTCTCTCTCTCTCTCTCTCTCTCTCTCTCTCTCTCTCTCTCTCAGTTTTAAGAAATGACTCTGCTACAAGATGCTTTATCAATCTGCGTCACACTGAACGGACAATCTCGATGCTAACTCTAATATATTCCAGAAGCAGATTATACTCCTACAGATTAAGTAGTGTAGTGGTAATAATCGAACAAATTAATTAGGATTATCAATAAATTTAATACAACTAGTATCAGCCAATCGATAAATCAAATCAATTAATAAAGAAAAAAAATCAATATCATTGATAGACACACACACACATATCCAAAGCAGCGATGGTTTCACCAACGCCAAACTGTATAATACCTGTGTGTGTGTGTGTGTATGTATGCATATGCATATATTTATATATATATATGCACACATACACACACATTCATTCATTCACGCACACACGCACACTCCATGCTATTAATATAGAAACGAAGAAAGGAAATGGGAAACTCAGCTTCGAATAAGTGTGTGTATGTCTATAGGTATGTGTGTGTGTGTGTATGTATATGTGTGTGTGTGTGTGTTATTGAGACATCTTCACCTATTTAATGGCGCGGTGTGGGTGTCTTCCTAAAAACCT
>OZ024745.1:128976924-128984424 GCA_964016885.1 Eledone cirrhosa
GTGTTCCGGTGCTACCTTATGTTTATACAATTCTTTTATAAAGTCATTAGTTTGCGACCATGTTGGCGCATCGTTACTAGCAGTATCGGTGGAGGGTCGGACGCCATGCTTTCCACCATAGTTACGTCCCTTTCCGATATGAGTTCAAATCCCACCGATGTTGACTTTGCCTTTCATCCTTACGGGGTCGATAAAATAAAGTACCAGTAATGCACTGGGTAATTGCTGGCCTTGTGCCTAAAGTAGAAACAATTACTTATTTTTTCAATTTTGGTAGCTGTTTAGCCCTTTTCTATTTTCTTCTTTCTAATTCTGGCTGTGGTTTCGCACGATTTAATTTGAGAGGAGCACATACAATTACCGGCTCGTGCAATAGAAAAAGAAATATTTCTGCTGGTATGATGTGTGCGTGATAAAACGAACAAATAGATAGACAGAGTAGGGACAAACTCCATCTGCGGTTGCTTGATATTTAAAAGAAGCAAGTAATAGAGTTGATTCTAACAGAAAAGATGCATTTCCATCTGTATCGCCTTTAATTTTATTACTTAGCGTTATTGGAATTATCTCCATAGTAATTTGCTTCTTTGCTTTTATCATTTCTACAGGATATGTTGTCTAAATACATTCACCAACAGACAGATGTAGAGAAAGAAATATAGACAGATAGAAACGAAAAAAATTATAGGTGGAGATATAAATAAATAAATAGATAGAATGATAGACTGATAAAGAGATTGAGAAGTAGCTAGATATATAAAGAAGATAAAAAGGAAAGTGTGTGTGTGTGTGTGTGCGCGCATGCGTCTGTTTTAATGTACGCGATTGAAGGTATTAAAGCTACTGGCTGAAAACAATGCCAAACAAACAAAACAAGGTTTCCATACGCTTATGGTAATCTCTTCCATAATCCTCTTGCGGATATTACATGTGTGTGTTAGGGAGGAACTGTTGTGTGTTTGGTGATGATCCTGTATCTATGCTTCCACAGTTGTCTCTGTTTGCTTTTAGCGGATGAGGGTTGAATGTTCCGCTTGCATATAAATGTTATTTCTGTCATTCAAGTTCTTAACAAGGTGTGGAAAGCACTGTGGGCTGAGGCATGTAAAATATAGCGTTCCGTCTCGAAATACGTAGCTCGGAGATCAAGGAGTCACCCCAGGTAGAGCCGCTACTTCTCCGAATTGAGAGATCACAGCTCCGATACTATAAGCATGTGGTTAGAATGTCTCAGGAAAGAATCGCTGGACAGATTTTACGGGTAAAAACCAAACGGCAGGAGACCCAGGGTGGGGGTTAGGGCAAGATGGTTGGATAAAAGCTATGAGCTTGGCTAGTCTTGCTTGAGGATCCAGCTGGATCAGTTGGAGACGGTTGCTTCTGACAGGACCCGCTGGAGGGAGTGTTTGAGGATTATATCCCCAGGAACCTCTCAGGAACTAGTGGGCGAAGAAGAAGAAGAAGAAGAAGAAGAAGAAGAAGAAGAAGAAGAAGAAGAAGAAGAAGAAGAAGAAGAAGAAGAAGAAGTAGTAGTAGTAGTAGTAGTAGTAGTAGTAGTAGTAGTAGTCTCGAAATACAATAACGTTCCTGCAACTAATTGTAGGTAGAGGATCTATCATTGCTAAGGACTGTGACTTCAGTAATTTATATATTCAGCAACTTTACCACATGTGTTTTCTTTACTAGGTTTATGGAGGGATTATTTCAAACTGTTTGATTTTTAGTTTAATTTTTATTTTCTTGGTAGATATTAGGTTTGGAGATGAATGGACGTCAACCATCGAGTATGATGGTTGCATGTTTATTGTTTGGTAGTTATTATGATTAAGTGCTCTGTGCAGTATATGGCACTAATTATTTTCTACTAAGTACAACGTTTGATGTAAAATAGCTATTGAGGGCGATTGTGGCCTGACGAGTTTCGTCCTCTTAACCTCTTCAGTTCCGTAGACGAGATAACTCGTCCTAACATTTATGCATTCCAATGCCATAGATGAAATAACTCGTCCTCACATGTTTGAAGTCTTTTCCAACAGTTCGTAACTTTAAAGCTAGATGGGGGTTACTAGTGTATTGATGTAACGTTTGTCAATCATTCACACATGTGTTGTTAATAAATGTTTGTTTACAAAAAAGTCATTTTACAGCAACCCAATAAAAAAAACCCGCATACCAACTGTCTAAAGTCTGTCTTAAGCCAGAAAGGATCATTTGGTCGGTGCTTATCCCGGTTTCATGGTGTGAAGCGACTGAGAGTACAAAACTCTTCCCTGGACAGGATGCCAGTCCATCGCAAGGTTAAACTTCCAGCTATTGCTGATACACATTTTCAGCTGAGTATACTGGAGCAATATGAAATGAATTGTTTTGCTCAAGAACACAACACGCAACCCAGGAATCGAGCCCACGAGATTATGATCGTAAGTCCAACACGCTTACCACTAGGCCACGTGCATCCACACAGCAACTGTAGCTGTGTGAAATATACGTGGCAGTCAACAGGTTAATACTATTGTAGTGGGATGGTTTTTATTACGTTATACTTTTTAGTGAAGGTGTGTGGCTGAGTGGTTAGAGGATTGGATTCGCAATCTTGATGCTGTGAGTTCGATTCCTGGAGCGGGCGATGCGTTATGTCCTTGAATAAAACACTTTACTTCATGTTGCTCCTTCTACCTGGAGTTGCAACCGATAGCTAGTACTAGCAATTGGAAAGACCAATGGAAACATTGTTTGCTCGGTCCGATTTGACGAAAGTCGATCGACTGACATACTTTTACTGTAGGTTTTTTATATTTCGTTTGGATGTATTTCTTGTTTATGAGTTTTAGGTTTTGTTGTTTAGATATGAAATATTTGGTGGATAGTTTGTTTGTGGAGGAAGCTGTACTAATATGTTAAAATTTGTGTCTTGTGGATGAGTGATTATTTTTTTGTGGTGGGTCTTGGTTGGATTGGGTTTGCTGTATTCGTTTACTAGTATTGTATTATCGGCTGAGGTTGTGAGAGAAATTTTTATAGATAGATAGATATATAGATAAATAGAGAAATAGATAGATACATGCATACATACATGCATACATACATTCATACACACACACACATATACATATAACTGTATATATTGTTTGTGTTATGTATATATTTATATATGTATATATATATATATATATACCACCTACACCCCACTCTCCAGAGCGTGAAATTAATAAACATTTGTTGTACTGCCTCTCTGTTTTGTCCCTGTTCAAATTTTTCCATTATGTATATATATATATATATATATATATATGTGTGTGTGTGTGTGTGTGTGTGTGTGTGTGTGTGTGTGTGTGTGTGTGTGTGTGTGTGTGTGAGTATGTGTGTAATATATATTTATATATATATATATATATATATATATATATACATACATTAATACACACACACACACACACACACATATATATATATATATATATATATATATATATATATATATATATATATTTCATGGAACATCCTTGAAAATCTTATTCTTATTATTTAGAAACTTCAACACTCTCTAGATAACGGCGACTGTCTGTGGTAATTCTGATTTTGAATTGGAAATTTATTATATCTAGATTATAACGATATTACTTAGCCTATTAGCCGGTGGGGAGGATTGTATCCAGATAATAGATATTTTTCTTAGTAGTCTTGTGTCAATGATTTCTAGGGTATTAGTCGCTCGGCGTAACATATTCCTGACGCTAACTTCTGTTAATTCACCTGCAGCTTTAACAGTAGGTAAATAATAGAAAGACAGAAAATATATTAAAATCATACAGAACATTTCAAGCTGGAATTGGTTGGCAAATGGTTGAACAGTTAATTTAAATAGATAATCAAAGACTTTAATTATTTATTATAATAAACATTTCACAAATAATTAGATAAATAAAATAAAAATAAATACAATTATTTTACCCCAAATACTTCACTTCATTACTAGTAGGTTTGTAATTTTTGCAATTTTGGAATCCGATGGTCTTCTCCACTAGAAGCTTTGTTTATTGTTGGTTTTGTTTTCCGCGAGCATTATTTACGTATATGGCATTCGAAGGTTGCTTGCGTTTGTTCTATATATACGAGGTGGGTCAGAAAAGTTCCAGGACTGATGTCACAAAAGATTTATTTCAAACCCAAAATTCACACTAAGAGTTTTCTCCTTCCAAGTAATCCCCCTGGCGTATGTAACTGTAATCTTAGCTCTCTGCAGCGATTAAACTTTTTTCTTCATAATTTTATATACATGTCCTCTGTTTCAGGTCGTCAAGCAATTGCACAGAGGAGCGAACAAACTTGAAAACTCCGTCAGAAGCACTGGGATTGCTGCAGCAAGTGTATGGAGATGAGACGATGTCACGCTCACGTGTTTTTGAGTGGTGCAAGAGGTTTAAAGAAGGACGCGAGGACGTGGAAGATGACCCCAGGAGCGGAAGGCCCTCAACAACCAGGACTGAGATCAACGTTGAGCGCGTCAGGCAGATAGTGCGTAGCGATCGTCGGCTGACTGTTCGACTGATGGCAAATGAGCTGGGCATGAAACGGGACAGCGTCTGGAAGATTCTCACTGAAGATTTGGACATGCGGAAAGTCTGCGCGAAGATGGTGTCAAAACTGCTGAACGATGACCAGAAGTGTCGACGCATGCAAGTGTGCCAGGACATCCTCGAGCGTCTTGAAACCAAACCAGACTTGCTAGGGACAGTCATCACCGGTGATGAGTCATGGATCTTCGAGTACGACTCGGAGGGGACCCGTTTTGAAGACGTTGACGACATCAAAAAGGCCGTGACGACGGAACTGCGGAGGATCCCGGAAGAATCCTTCCAGGAGTGCATGCAAGCGTGGCAGAAAAGGATGGAAAAGTGCATTAGATTCCAGGGGGATTACTTTGAAGAAGAAAACTCTCAGTGTGAAGTTTGGGTTTGAAATAAATCTTTTGTGACATCAGTCGTGGAACTTTTCTGACCTACCTCGTATGTGTATTTGGTAGTATATGTGTGTAGTATATGTGCATGTATATTTAAGGAATTTATCGATGGTGAGTAGACTAGTTGGAGCAATAACGGTCTTATTTACATATATATATATATATATATATATATATATCAGAGAAGGTGTGGTAAGATACCAGGTGGACCATAACCTACCAGAGTACTCGATACTTGGGGTAGTAGAGTGGGTAATATGAAAAGATTAAGGTCCCCGATGGCTGAGCTCCGGCCGCTTCGATAGCTAGATCCTAATTCAGTTCGTCTCGTCGGGGTCTTGAATCTTTTCATACACACACACACACACACAGACACACACACACACACACACACACACACACATATATATATATATATATATACATATATATATACATACATACATACACACACACATAATCATGCTGTAGCTGCAGTACAGCAAGTACAATTCGATTTGTTTTGAGGTCATCACAGAGCACTCAATGGATCGAAAGTAAAAAATAAACATTGTCTAGAGTTAAACACCGTAGTTATAAAATGTGACACCAAGTTAATCGACCGAAGGCACACACTATACATACAACAAAATAACGATATATACAAAAAGGTTATATATATATAATAATAATAATAAATTTGAAGACTAAAATCCAAAGAGGGCTCGATAAGGATAAATATAAATCAAATATATAAGAACCCTAGAGCAAATATTTATTAAAATAACAGATTAAAGTTTAAGCAAAGAATCGCTGCTTTCACCCTTAACTGGATCTTCTGAAACTTTCAGAAGATCCAGTTAAGGGTGAAAGCAGCGGTAATAGAATATTTACGTATCGAGAGAGAGAGAAAAGGAGGGATAGGTGATACATGTAATCATTTGCCAAATAACGTATACAGAGGGTGCTCAATACTAGTGCCGGCAGTGTTAAATATTAGAAGTGTTAATATCTAGTGGGCTAGAGAATTAGCAGAGCGTAAGCACGTGGAGAACGTACGTAGGTGCTATTTTAAATAAACATGTTTTAACGGTCTGTTCTCCTGTATTTTTCTTCTCCACGTATATATATGTGTGTGTGTGTGTGTGTGTGTGTGTATGAATATGTGTGTGCATGAATATATGTGTGGGAGTGAAAGGTCCCCTGTTGTTGTCACAACACCTTTCTAGGAGATGGAAACTCTGAAAAAAAAACAAAAAAACTTGCGGCTTCGGAAGCATCCGATGATGTTGACCAGTTCTCCTTTTCAGGTAGTGTTTTCGATGCTCAGAGAATGGAATTGGTCGAGTGCAAGGCTTTTCTCCACTTAAAAAACCTTCAAAGCACAGGCATTGCTTGTTCAGGATATGTTACAGGTTCGTGTGGCTGGCCGTAGCCTAAAAGTGCACCAAACTCTATAATCTGACAAACGATTGTAATACTCTTTGCAAAGTTTGCAGCCATCATGTATGTATGTATGTATGTATGTATGTATGTATGTATGTATGTATGTATGTATGTATGTATGTATGTATGTATGTATGTATGTATGAATGTATGTGTGTGTGTGTATATGCGCGGGGACATAGAAATAATCAGGCTGGATACCCGATCGCGCAGTTAAACCACTGGGAGTGAAGGACCCTAGCCTTTGTCAGGGCATTCTTCTAGGAGAAGGCAACTCAGAAACCTGGGATAACTCCGACATAAAATCTACGGCTCAGTAGTTACTGATGATGTTGATCTTTCTTCTTTTCGGGTTATAGCTACTGTCGCTCAGAGAGTGGGATTGGCTCAGTGCACAGTCTTTCCTCACTTTAAAAATGATCTTCACGCACAGGCATTGCACGATAGCATTAATTGATAATTGTTTCTACTTTTGGCACAAGGCCAGCAATTACCCAGTGCATTACTGGTACTTTATTTTATCGACCCCGTAAGGATGAAAGGCAAAGTCAACCTCGGCGGGATTTGAACTCAGATCGTAAAGGGACGTAACTATGCTGGAAAGCATGGCGTCCGACCCTCTACCGATACTGCCAATCCACCGATTGATAATGATCAATAATGTTATATCGCGCAATAGCCATACTCGATAAGGAGGGGGCAGCCATCATCATGTATATGTGTGTGTATAGGCATCATATTTACTACAGTTTTAGATTGTGTATTTTGAGATGCTATTATTGTATGTATGTTATTTCCATTTAACTATTATCAATCCACTGGTAAATTAAAACCTTTGCATACCATTGTCAGTTTATCTGTGTTGGTTGTATCAAAGCTCGTTAATTTCGGCTTGGACGTGGTAGTGGATCATTGAGTTTCTGCTGTGGTTTGAGGTTTATGTGGCTTTTAGTTATAGCTATCGACATCTAGGCGACATTTGTATTCAAGGCATAAAGAGCTAGAACAGATGTTGCAATACATTTCCTTCATTGCTTTAGCAATTGCGCTAATCCCCCGCCTAGTACTATATTTACTGACGCTGAAAAGATGCAAAACAAAATTAATATCGGTGG
>OZ024745.1:128989424-128996924 GCA_964016885.1 Eledone cirrhosa
ACCCCAGTGCTCTCTCTCTCTCTCTCTCTCTCTCTCTCTCTCTCTCTCTCTCTCTCTTTTGAGAGTTTGGTCAATATAACCATATTTATGGCATTGTGCATATACTTGAAATGAATATATTTCTGCAATTTGGTAAAGGATCCAGTCGACTTTAGTTTTAATTATCTGAGGAGTGTTGCGTCACTTTTTAACAGATTTCTGGTGATATATGTGATATATACATTTTCCAACACAAATATTTACGATAAAGAAATTACATGGATCCTGTCAAATACGTAAGAATAGCGAAGAAAACTTGAAATTATAAGAAATGTCATTGACGTATTTAAATGTTGGCGTCTGCCCTAAAAGAAAAACACTAATTTTATATTACTAACACTTTACTGATTGAAGCTTCTCAACTGAACTGCGATTCTGTTTAACTAGAATTGCTCTCAGCAACAACATACATCGATTACATACGCTGTTGTACACTTCATATTTTACAAGTTGCATTATTACTATGGTGGATGGTGGCGGTGGATTGGCAGTATCGGTAGAGGGTCGGACGCCATGCTTTGCAGCAAAGAGTTACGGCCATTTATGGTCTGAGTTCAAATCCCACCGAGGTTAACTTTGCCTTTCATCCTTACGGGGTTCGATAAAATAAAGTACCAGTAATACACTGAGATAATTGCTGGTCTTGTGCCAAAAGTAGAAACAATTATTACTATATATCTACAATATATTCTGTATGCAAGGATGGCTTTTGGCGCATACCAACAGTGATAAAGGTTTTGCAAATTCGTTTCTCTGAAATTATAAATAAATAGAAAAAGTTACCTGGACAAATAAGCTTTATTTTAATTGAGAAGTTGGCTTTGAATAAACTGTGCAACATAACCTGATGAATATTCACATTTAGTTCGGAACTATTGCATTCATCAGTGGTTTCTGTGTTGTAAATATTGGTATTATCTTCCAGGATATTTCCATGATATTTTTAGTCAACATCAATTTTATGTTGTCAATGACATATGCTCAAAGATATTCTAATAGCTACAATTTTATTTTTATTTATAGTAATATATCTAGAAGTACATAGCTGAGTGGACAGGAAAATACTTTGTCACAACCCAAGCCCTCACACATGACCGCCGGAGATGGAAGCAATTGGTGCAATATTCAACACTGCATTGTCCCAATGACCCCGAAAAAGGTTAAGGGACCATGATGGTATCCAGGAGTACATTTACCCCCAATAAATATTTCTCCTTCAATTTTTAAATTGATAGGGTGTGATTTAAGAAAGATTAAGCTGCTATTTATTTCAGGTGGAACGTTTATGGGAAAATCAAGGGAAAATATGGCAGAATATTTCATGTAAGTATGGGATGTAACACTATATTGGGCCGTAGGGACGCTGCAGTAGCATGTGACGTAAAAGAGAAAGATAGGCAAATATATATATATATATATATATATATATATATATATATATAGAGAGAGAGAGAGAGAGAGTAAGGGACTGAATGAACTCGTCCCCCCACAAATGGACAGATACATTTTTTATGAACTTTGAAAGGATTAAAGGCAAAGTTGACATCGGCAAGACTTGAACACAACGCAGAGATATTGCATCTGAGAAGGATATTAAAAATCACTGTGAAGAGGATATCATACGAAAGAAATCCCTGGAGATAACCGTTCTGGATTGGATTTGGCCCTAGTCCCTCTCTTACTGTCAGTTAGTGATTGACCCGCGGGAACTTGCAACTAACCACTTCTTGTTCTGAAATTGAGATATGGAATTGAAATACATAAGAAAACAAACACTCTCGGTTCTACATACATGTATACAACACTATTTCAGAGCACCAATCCTAATACCTAATTTTTGCTGGACCGACAATCGCTCTGTATAATCAGTTCCTGATTATTACTGGAATTCTATAAGAATACAACTTCTATAATTTTCGGCGGAAGAGGGCAGTACGTAGCTCTGATGATTGCCAAACAGCATCAAACAGACTGTTAGCTTCTCTACCTTCTTTCGCCGAAAAGAAGTAAGTGACATAGTCACTACTTTAAAAATGATAGCATAAGGTCTTCAAAATGTTTTTAATTAAACATACAGTATATTGCCAAATACACTATGCATACATACATGTATACATCGCTATTTCAGAGCACCAATCCTAATACTTAATATAATATTATATATATATATATATATATATATATATATATATATATATATATATATATATATATATATATATATATATATATATACATATATACATATATATTGGGTCGTCAAGTATGAAATTTGTAGAAATTCATAGAAAAGAAAGAAATTTCTACAAATTTCATACTTGACGATTCAATATATATGGATAAATAAATAGACTGAATGGATCACTGATCGTTAGGCAGATAAAAGATAATAAGAGAGATAGACATTGACAGATAAAGAAAGTGGAAATGGGAAATGGAAGAAAAAAGGTGAGAAATTTGAAAGAGGAAGAGAGAAAGAATGACTCTGAGAAAGATTGAAGTCGTTATCTGTGAGACGTGGGCTACTCCGTCTTGTTAACATTTTATCAAGCAGTGATCACCAGATGTAACACAGAGGTGGCTTTACTAGAGGTGTGGTTGAAGTGGAGAAAGCTTATAAACTTTAATGATGTTTCGTATAGATAGATAGGTAGGGTAAGATCGGATGGGTGGTAGTAGAAAGTACAATTTGCGATGGGGGTGGTGGTTGTGGAGGGGGGGGGGGGATAGACTTTGCCCTAATTGCTCACAAATTACCAGCTGTCCTTGTAGACACAATTCTGAACCCTCATCTTAATATAGAACGAGTGACCAGCCTTTTACCATCTCTTCCTCCCCTAGAGTATCAGCCATCTGGAATTGCATGCGCCGCCCACGCTTTCACTGTTTCACTGCAGACGCCGCCTTATATATTGAAATTAAACATCAATCGCATCAATCTCACTAGTTTAGCTAAAGAAAACAACTCCAGTTATTTCATGAAGAATCGGGGTCAGATTATGTATACGGGGATACGCCTTCTCTATTCTGTCCATCGGGGTCGCTGGGCGGCCAACGCGTGGGCCCACATTTGCTGATAATATTAAGAGTTGGGGAGAGCGGGTAAGATGGAGGCAGTGAAAGTGGGAGTTTGGTTCCTTTGTGTATAGTGTGGTTGTGGGATAATGTATAGATGTAACAAGAAAGAATATTTTGGTTGTGTTGTTCCATAATTATCTTCTCAGCAAACAAGAAAGAACAGCTGAACTCCCACTGTCATCGCCTCCATCTCTCTGGCCTTCCCCATCTCTCCGTATGGTGAACAAATGGGGTCCCACGTGCTGGCCTCCCTACAGCTCCGGCGGACAGAATGAAGAAGGCGTTTTATTTACCACACCACACACGCATTCCTTTATATTTAAATGAAACTAAAAAAAAAAAGGTAAACGGAAAGAAGAAAAAGAAAAAAAAACAGAGATTGAAGCCATAAAGGAAAGGGAGAGGGGGGACAGGCTCTACATGCCTGTCTGAGTGGCATTGCCACAGAGAATAGCCAGCGACATCCAATCCGACAGCCTCACCGCCTCACGGGGTTCCTTCTTCGGGCGGGCTGCTGTCTTCCTGTTGCAATGAAATGTAGAATTTTAAACAGTAGTGTTTCGTAAAGTGAGTGGCCAAAAGTAAGGTTCCTCCTTCAAAAAATCTTTTTCGTTTTGTCTTGTTTTCGTTCGTTGTCTTTTCTTTGTTAACTTTTCTAAGTCTTTCATACAATACACACACACACACACACACACACACACATACACACACACACACACACACACACACACACACACACACACACACACACACACACACACACACACACACACACACACACATATATATATATATATATACATATATAGATACATACATACATGATGCTGCAAACTCTGCTAAGAGTATTGCAATCGCTTGACAGATTATAGAGTTTGGTGCACTTTTAGGCTACGGCCAGCCACACGAACCTGTAACAGATCCTGAACAAGCAATACCTGTGCTTTGAAGGTTTTTTAAGTGGGGAAAGGTCTTGCACTCGGCCAATCCCCCTCTCTGGGCATTGAAAACACTACCTGAAAAGGAGAACTGCTTTTGAAGCCGCAGGTTTTTTTCTCAGAGTTTCCCTCTCTTAGAAAGGTATTGGGACAACAACTGGGGGGGGGGGGTGTCTTTCACTCCCAGGTGAAAACACACACACACACACACACACATACATAGACACAGACATACACACACACATACACACACACATATACACACACAGACACACACACGCACTCACTCACACACACACACACACATACACACACATACACACACTCATATATATGATAGATACGGGTTGGAGTGGGTAATAAAATAACCAAAACGCCCTTAATACGGTAAACTTTTTAAGCCGGCATTGCACAAAAGAGAGGATGAAAATGATAAAGTTGAGGATGAGGTGGTAGATCATAATGATGATGATGATGATAACAGCTGTGATGATGATCATAGTTATAATTGTTTCTACTTTTAGGCACAAGGCCAGCAATTACTCTGCGCGTTACTGGTACTTTATCTTATCGACCCTGTAAGGATGAAAGGCAAAGTTAACCTCGGCGGGATTTGAACTCAGATCGTAAAGGGACGATGATGATAGTTATATTGATGGTGATGGTGTTGGTGGAGGTGGGGGAGGTATTAAAATGGCTACTGCTATCGGTGATGCTAAGGATGCTGCTATTGATGATAGTGATGGTAATGCTGATGATGATGATTCTAATGTGGAAGATGATGGTGATGAGGATGTTGCTATCACCATACCAAAACCTGGACTTTTATCTTCGGATGCTTGAAGGGTTTAGAGTGGCGCAAAGGATAGAGACGATGGTGGGGAATTAGGGAGAGTGGAAGGTGATGTCGGCGGGGAATGGTGAGTGGTTGTCATTGGATGACATTTGGTGTCAAGCCACAGGCAAGTGAAATGACAGGACAGGAAGTGGAGGAATGGGGAGGTTGCCCTCGAGGGTGGCGGGATTAGGAAGGGGGGAGAATCAAATTTAGAACGAGGGTAAAGACCTGTAGGTCTATTTTATTCTGATATTTTTAATAGGGGTGGATTACAGTACTCTAAAAAGTATAGGGATGTAAAGGAAGTAAGGGAGAACATAATGGTTTCTTATATAGGCACAAGGCCAGCAATTTTGGAGGAGGGGAAAGTCGATTAGATCGACCCCAGTGCGTGACTGGTACTTTATTTTAACGACCCCGTAAAGATGAAAGGCAAAGTTAACCTCGGTGGGATTTGAACTCAGATCATAAAGGGCCGTAACTCTATGCGTCAAAGCATGGCATCCGACCCTCTACCGATACTGCCAATCCACCACCCTGGGGGATAAAATAATATGATTTGTGATGTTGATCATTTTGTTATTTTTGGTTTTGGGGCGGTGTTGGTGTTGATAGTGGTGGCTGGAAAGATGTTGGTGTTGTTGTAATGGCGTTAGTAGTGGTGGTGGTGTAAGGGGGAAGGTAATGATATTGACCAGGAACTACGATGGATAAAAAGAATAAATAAATACATTTGTGCTCCCTTATATTCCAGTGAGAAAAGAAATAAAGAAAGACAAGGAAAAGAAGATACCCTCCCCCATCACACCTAAAAGAAAGATGGATAGATAAAGGTTTAACAGATAAGTAAGATGGTCGGATGTAAGGAGAGAAATAAAGATAGATAGATTGATATACAGATATATAGATTGACAAATAGATATATAGGGGGAAAAAGATAATTAGATGTATGTATGTATGTACGTATTTAATATTTATGTATATATCTATGTATTAATTATTATATACGTATGTAAGGGGGTGGATTGGCAGAATCGGTAGAGCGTCGGACATAAAGCTTTGCAGCACAGAGTTTCGTCCCTTTACGTTATGTGTTCAAATCCCGTCGAGGTTAACTTTGCCTTACATCCTTACGGGGTCAATAAAATAAAGTACCAGTAATGCACTGGGGTAGATATAATCGACTTTCCCTCCCCTAAATTGCTGGCCTTGTACCTATAGTAGAAATCATTATTATGTATGTACGTATGTATATATATATATATATATTTATACATGCATGGCATGGTCCCGCAACTCCTGAGGGGGGCGTAGGGGCACCGCATTGATATACAGTGTTTCTTGGGCATTTAAAAACCTGGCGGAGCCCAATACTCTCCAGGTCTGAATACAGGAGATTTCTTCTAGAGAAGGAAAAAGAGAGAGTGAGAGAAAGGAAGTGAGAAAGGGATACAGAGGAAGAACCTCCCACCCCACCCCTATACTAGACTGGTACTTTTTTATCGACTTGGAAAGGATGAAAGACAAAGTTGGCCTCGGCGGGATTTGAACTCAGAGATCAGAGCGCCGAAACGAATACTACAAAGCATGATATCTGTTCTAACTATATTAGTTAGAGTCGGGCCCCGACGGCAGAGCTTTTGCCGTTTCAACAGCTAGTTTCAGCTGGAACTAGCTGTTGGAATGTCTACTATGCCAAGTATCGAGTACTCAATTGATCTAACTATCTAACTAGTTTAAACCTGGTTCAATCCTGATATATATATATATATATATATATATATATATATATATATAATATTGTTATACTTGGGGATTGGGGAGGGTCATATTGTTGTAATAATATTGCCAGAATTTATAACAGAACACACTCACAGATTGGTTGGTTTTCGTTTCTGTATCATTTATATCTCCACAGTTAATTCATTCGGTCCTCAATATTGACCATTGACTGACCAACGGTCAAAAATACAGATATAATTGTTTCTACTTTTGGCACAAGGCCAGCAAATACCCACTGTATTACTGGTACTTTATGTTATCGACCTCGTAAGGATGAAAGGCAAAGTTAATCTCGGCGGGATTTGAACTCAGAAATAATACATATATAATACAGATATAATATAGATATAATATAGATATAATATAGATATAAATACATATATATACTCTTTCGTTGCACATCTGCAACATCGTCAGTGGTGCTATTATGTTTCCTCCTGTTGTATTGTATATCTACGCCATCTTTATTTTATCTGTTTATATATATATATATATATATTACTAATAAACCTTTCTTTGTACTGCCTCTTTGTTTTTGGTCCCGTTCCAGTTTTCACTATATATATATATATATATATATATATACATATACATATGTGTGTGTGTGTACGTATATATATCTCTGTGTGTGTATGTAAACGTATATATCAAGAAACATGCTGTAAAAAGGTTAACGACACTCGTTTCAACTCAATAAAAATGGGAAAGTGCATGTAAAGATAAACATAAGATTGAATAACTGGAAGACAAATAGTTGATTTACAGTGTGTTAGGGTGACATGTGTACACGCATACAGGCACAAACATACACATACATATACACAC
>OZ024745.1:129001924-129009424 GCA_964016885.1 Eledone cirrhosa
TGTATATACTTTCTTATTATTTTTCCCAGTCACATCCACCCTTTGGCAATCTTTCCTTTTAAGGAGGTTTTTTTAATTAAGGTTTAAAACGAACGAGATGTTATCAATTTTGAATATGTTCTGCATGATTATATATATGTATGTATATATATATATATATATATATATATATATATATATATATATATATATATAGAGAGAGAGAGAGAGAGAGAGTGAGATTGATAGATATATCCCGAGTTTAATCGGGGGAACCACTGTAAGTAAGGTACTCAATACATACCAGACTATTTAATATAGAAATTGCTTCTACAGGACTAGAACTGTTTAATTCGAAGGAAATCATCAGGGTTTTCCTGATGATTTCCTTCCAATGAAACAGTTCTAGTCCTGTAGAAGCCATTTCTATATTATATATATATATATATAAAAAAAAAGTTCTTGGGCGCAAGAAATGCTATAAACATAATTCATAAAATAGGGTGAAGACTCTTAAAAGACGGAAAAAGAATTTGCCATTGGCAGCTAGCTGGAAGATATAGGGTTTAGTCCCTCATAGCGATCGTTGGCAACTTTCTTTCCATCTTTTAAGGGTCTTCACTCTATTTTATAAGCCATCTTTATAGCATTTCTGCGCTCGAGTACTTTCTTTATACTTATATATATATATATATATATATATATATATATATATATATATATATATATATATATATATATATATATATATATATATATATATATATAAACGGAAAAAATGAAACGATATTTCATTTCCCACACTTAGTACGGCTGTTACTTAAATATAAGTATGTACACGTACATACATATATGTATACCGACGTACAGTAGTATGTATATATATATACATACATGCACACATATATATATGCACGTATGGATTCACCGAACATTTATTATAATGCTCGGTGTGTTTGTAAACAAACATCCCGTATTAAGCCGTAGTGTCTAGCAACCACCGTTGCTCGTTTGTTCAACACTGACAAAGGAACGCTGTACTAGTTTCAAGCTTGTTAGCTATCATCAGCAACGTATACCTTCCTGCCAGATTGTTGAACGTATATACTTACCTTATGCATATTAACGGCTGAGTAGCCCAATTTGCATATCGAGAAGCCCTTTAGTATAGGCCAACTGGGAAACTATAACACACATTACCCTATCAGTGAAGCCCTTTAGTATAGGCCAACTGGGAAACTATAACACACATTACCCAATTTGCATATAGAGAAGCCCTTTAGTATAGGTCAACTGGGAAACTATAACACACATTACCCTATCAGTGAAGCCCTTTAGTATAGGCCAACTGGGAAACTATAACACACATTACCCAATTTGCATATAGAGAAGCCCTTTAGTATAGGCCAACTGGGAAACTATAACACACATTACCCTATCAGTGAAGCCCTTTAGTATAGGCCAACTGGGAAACTATAACACACATTACCCTATCAGTGAAGCCCTTTAGTATAGGTCAACTGGGAAACTATAACACACATTACCCTATCAGTGAAGCCCTTTAGTATAGGTCAACTGGGAAACTATAACACACATTACCCTATCAGTGAAGCCCTTTAGTATAGGTCAACTGGGAAACTATAACACACATTACCCTATCAGCGAAGCCCTTTAGTATAGGTCAACTGGGAAACTATAACACACATTACCCTATCAGTGAAGCCCTTTAGTATAGGCCAACTGGGAAACTATAACACACATAACCCTATCAGTGAAGCCCTTTAGTATAGGCCAACTGGGAAACTATAACACACATTACCCTATCAGTGAAGCCCTTTAGTATAGGTCAACTGGGAAACTATAACACACATTACCCTATCAGTGAAGCCCTTTAGTATAGGCCAACTGGGAAACTATAACACACATTACCCTATCAGTGAAGCCCTTTAGTATAGGTCAGCTAACAGAAAATTGTATTACAGTTACGAAAAAAATTCTAAATAAACCTACAAGGAAAACATTAAAAACGGTCATCGCTGGCCACTCTGACTGGTCTGGCGGGCCAAGAAGTGGCCCGCGGGCCGCCTGTTGCACGCCACTTGTTTATACCAATCATTTATAGATGTCGAGTGTTTCCACTATTCGCGGATAGTATCTCCTCTGACTGAGTCAGCTGAGAATTAATTTCTTGTCCATAGACTCAACATAGGGACCATCTTGCTAACAAGACCTTTCTTTTATTTAGTGAGATGTTATTTGGAGAATATTCATTGCTACTTCTAGCAGGTAGAATGACTGCGTGAAGTCTCACTCGTTGGCTCCATGAAATATCCGCTGAAGAACGCTTCATTGTCACGTATTCATATTAAAAAAAAATAGCCTATATAGCTAAACACTGTAAGGCATTTTAGTCGGGCGCCTACCAAATCTGCTATATATCGCCTTGAGCAATCATTAATATTAAGGACGTATAATGAGATTTTGCCTCATACCGATACTATGTTCGTCTCGTTTTTTGGTTAACTTGTACAGCTAAGCTTGTCTTATCTGTCAGTCACGTCTCCATCACACTGAATATTAGAAAGAGAAATCTCACGTCTCTTGACGAAGTATCAGATAACATGCTAAGATGTCAATGGGAAGCATTCAGAAGTTTGTCTCTTTGACAATTTCTCCATCCCCAACCACCACCACCACCACCACTATCATCTCTCTCTCCTTCTCCTTTCATTCTCTTTATCCTTTTAATTTTTCGCCCTCCCTTTACTCTCACTATTTTTCTTCTCTATGTCTTTCTCATTTTATCTATAAGCCATTTTCTCCCTGAAATGTCAAGAGTTTCACCCATCCGTACATGATACTCATGACATATTTGTAGAAAATATTTCACAAATAACTAATTAAACACATAAACAAACAAAAGAACAAAACATCAGATAAATAAATAAGTAAATACACGTGGAAGAAAATAGAGAAAAGAGAAGGAAAGTAAAGAAATGGTAAGATAATTAATACTAGCAGGTGGAACTAAGCTCTTAACCCTTTTCAAGACCAGATCAATCTAACCCCTAACACTACCTCCTCTACTATTACTACTACCACCACCACCAAGGCCGCCACCACCACCACCACTATAATTTACACCATTGTCGCTATAGCTACCACCGTTGTCGCCACCCCCATGACTATTGCTGTTATTGCTACAATTGCTACTATAGAAACTGTGGGTAATAGCACCGCCACCACTGTAGTTACCATAGCAACTGTGGGTCATAGCACCGCCACCACTGTAGTTACCATAGCAACTGTGGGTCATAGCACTGCCACTGTTGTTACCATAGCTACTGTGAGTAACACCACCACCACCACTGTTGTTACCATAGCGACTGTGGGTAACACCACCGCCACCGCCACTGTTGTTACCATAGCTACTGTGGGTAACACCACCGCCACCGCCACTGTTGTTACCATAGCTACTGTGGGTAACACCACCGCCACCACTGTTGTTACCATAGCGACTGTGGGTAACACCACCGCCACCACTGTTGTTACCATAGCGACTGTGGGTAACACCACCGCCACCGCCACTGTTGTTACCATAGCTACTGTGGGTAACACCACCGCCACCACTGTTGTTACCATAGCTACTGCGGTAACACCACCGCCACCACCACTGTTGTTACCATAGCTACTGTGGGTAACACCACCACCGCCACCAATGTTGTTACCATAGCTACTGCGGTAACACCACCGCCACCACCACTGTTGTTACCATAGCTACTGTGGGTAACACCACCGCCACCACCACTGTTGTTACCATAGCTACTGCGGTAACACCACCGCCACCACCACTGTTGTTACCATAACTACTGCGGTAACACCACCGCCACCACCACTGTTGTTACCATAGCTACTGTGGGTAACACCACCACCGCCACCAATGTTGTTACCATAGCTACTGTGGGCCATAGCATCACCACTGTTGTCACCATAGCTACTGTGGGTAACACTCGCGAGCACTCGCACACACACACACACACAGACGCACACACATAAGTGTACACACAAACACCTCCTCCAGCATACACAAACACATGTACACACACAGACATATACACACGGTAACACGCAAACATGCACACATTCCTTAAGTACAAACATACATACACACACACACGCGCACACACACACAGACACACAGACGCACAGACACACACAGACGCACAGACACACACAGACATACACACGCACGCGCAGACACACACGCACACACACAGTCACATACACACACACGCACACGCACAGTCACACACACACACACGCACACACACACGCACAGACGAGCACACACACGCGCGCGCGCACGCACACATACACAGACACACACACACACACATATACACACATAGACACACACACACGCACAGACACACAGACACGCACACACACATATACGCACACACATGCACACACACACATGCACATACACACGCACGCACACACAAACACACACACAGAGACACGCACGCACACACGCGCACACAGACGTCCCTAGAACAGTAAAGATTTGCAACCGCTGCACATAGCAAAGTAACAAGTCTTCAACTAACACCAAAGCCTTCATGCCGCCGGATTTCACATTTTCTAACAACCCCATATCCTGGTCAACTCTGGTGTCCTTGGTCCCCGCAATCGGAATGACAGCGGCCCGCTTGAGAAAGAAGCGCCGTGTGGCGGGGTGGCTGTTCAAGCGCATGTCATTGGCTATTTTCTGTGGCAATGCCTTCGCCGTTCTGTCTGTGGGGCACGGCCGAATCACCGCTCAGGCTGGAGTGTAGACTCCGTCCATTTCTCTCCTTCTCCCTTTCTTTCGTTGCCTAATTCTTCTTCTTCTTCGCCCACTTATCCCTGAGAGGGTCGTGGGGACAGAGTCCTCAAACACTTCTTCCAGCGGGTCCTGTCAGATCAGAAGCAATCCTCTCCAACTGATCCAGTTGGATCTCCAAGGGAGACCAGCCAAGGTCATGGATATTATCCAACCATTTTGCTCTTGTTTCATTTAAATATTATTATTTGTCTAACTTTACAATGTTATCTTATTGCATAAACTTTGGTAATATTCATGTAAACAAAGGTCGATAAAATAAGAATCAATCAAGTACTGTTATCGATAGAATCGACTGTTCCTTGTTCACTGGTGAATTGGCATTATCGGTATAGGGTTGGACGCCATGCTGTCCAGCATAGTTACGTCCCTTTACGGTCTGAGTTCAAATCCCGTCGAGGTTAACTTTACCTTTCATCCTTACGGGGTCGATAAAATAAAGTACCAGTAATGGACTGGGTAATTGCTGGCCTTGTGCCAAAAGAAGAAACAACTATATTAGAAATCGCTATATACAAAATTACAAAAATAGATTTTGTAAAGGTAACAATCTTTTATTTCACACCTTCCATCTTGAAATATGGAAGGGCACATCGAACAATCTAGTCCTGGCTATGTTGTACCACCATAGATAAATAACATAAATAACATAAAATAATAATAAAGCGTTCCACCCACCCCCGCCTAACAACAACAAAAAGTAAAATAACAAATAACCCTTACGAAACGTTTTTGTTCATAAATAATTGTTTCTACTTTTGGCACAAGGCCAACAATTACCCAGTGTATTACTGGTACTTTATTTTATCGACCCCGTAAGGATGAAAGGCAAAGTTAACTCAGATCGTAAAGGGGCGTAACTCTATGCTACAAAGCATGGCGTCCGACTCTCTACTAATACTGCCAATCCACTTCATAAATAAGGCCAGCAATTTTGGGAGAGGGGAAAATCGATTAAATCGACCCCAGTGCGTTACTGGTACTTTATTTTATCGACCCCCGTAAGGATGAAAGGCAAAGCTAACCTCGGCGGGATTTGAACTCAGAACGTAAAGAGCCGTAACTATATGCCGCAAAACATGTCCGACGCTCTACCGATATTGCCAATCCACCGCCCTTTTTCTAATAAATAATAAATATGCACAATCAGAGCTGTTCAGGCGTTAAACTACAACAACAACATATATACATTCGATTTCATCTCTTTTTCTTTATATATATATATATATATATATATATATATATATATATATATATATATATATATATATATATATATATATATATATATATATATATTAAAAGGGAACAATGAATCAGTATTGCATTATTTACATATTTAATTACATATTACATATGTTTCACTGCCGATCAGCTCGAGGAACAATCGATTAATGTTCGATCCTGACTCTGGAATCGGAAGCACCTCAGATATGTGTTTACATGTAGACGCACGTCCACATACATATATTACATTAGCACCAGCAGACCGTTAAACATTTTCAAATATTTTTATGCATGAGCATTTGTTTACGTATGATAAACTTACATAAGACTCGCTTTTGTATTTTACATTGTGATCAAAGCTCTTCTAAACTAGGAGGATTTTGTGTTACCAAAACAATGTTATATGGAGCGGCATACACTTCACCCTGACTGTATCCTAAGGAACTATACAGAGTTCACACTGCCGACCACTTGAAGTGATGGCACAATCACCAAATGTACTCCTTTAAGTCTAGGAAGAGGATAGTTTGATTTCCCTCTCCCGTTTTATCTGGAAGCTCAGAAAACATGTCAATGATTTTCCCACTATAATAGTTTACTTAAATGCGAAAAGTGTTTCTCTGAGAAACTGCATAGCTTGACCAATGCTTGAGAACGTGTAAAACGCTTGTAGCAACTTTACTATCGAAAGTTAATCTCGGTTGTGTTGCTTCACTTACACAGTAGGAGTGTTCCTGAGGCAGGAGAATGTATACCAAGTGACCGAGCCCGACCATTGGAGCTAAGCATACCTAACATGCCTCTCATGATGAACATCTGAATGATTTCACATGAGTTTTATGTATCTATGTAAATCCGAACGATGAACATATTAGTCAACAAATGTTTATCTACACACACACACACACACATACCTGAGACATATATTCACATACACAGACATATATATTCACATAATCACCTAAACATATCTCTGTCGATATATCTGTTTCTTATTTCTATATAACTAATTAGTTAACTATTTGGAAATATTTCCCTAAAGTTTAATTACTGAAAGATACTATCTGCAGGCAGTGTACTGTTTAAGGCAGTGTTAACATAATTTAATGTAGCAAATATTACATATCTATTTAGAAAAATATATACGATATGGAAAATGCAGCTTTAGTTCAATGACGTCTACTATTTTAATATCATCGGTAAATGTGGGAGATAACTACAATCATGTTTCTGTCGTATTAGACCTCCACGCCCAAATTGAATGCCGAAATTAAACGTATAGCTGCGGAAAACCATTGAGTAGATATATACTATGTTTGCTGTATTTACCGGTGGTTTTAAAACATGATCCAATCTGATCGGCGTCTCCTATATTTTAGAACCATTTCAATGTTCTGATAATATTAGAT
>OZ024745.1:129014424-129024424 GCA_964016885.1 Eledone cirrhosa
TGTTAGTGGTGTTAGTGGTAATGTTGGTGGTGTTAGTGGTGTTAGTGGTAATGTTGGTGGTGTTAGTGGTGTTAGTGGTAATGTTAGTGGTGTTAGTGGTGTTAGTGGTAATGTTGGTGGTGTTAGTGGTGTTAGTGGTGTTAGTGGTAATGTTAGTGGTGTTAGTGGTGTTAGTGGTGGTTGTGGTATGGTTTGGGTGTTGTGTAGTGGGTTTGGTTGTGGTGGTGTTGTGGTGTTAGTGTGGGTGTGTGTGGTGTTAGTGGTTGGTGTTGTGGGTTAGTGGTTTGGTGGTGGTTTGTGGTGTTAGTGGTATGGTGGGTGGTGTTAGTGGTGTTAGTGGTAATGTTGTGGTGTTTGTGGTAATGGTGGTGGTTTGTGTTAGTGTTGGTGGTGTTAGTGTTGGTGTTGGTGGTGTTAGTGTTGGTGGTGTTAGTGTTAGTGTTGGTGGTGTTAGTGTTGGTGTTGGTGGTGTTAGTGTTGGTGTTGGTGGTGTTAGTGTTAGTGTTGGTGGTGTTAGTGTTGGTGGTGGTGGTGGTGGTGGTGGTGGTGTTAGTGTTCGTGGTGTTGGTGTTGGTGGTGTTAGTGTTGGTGGTGTTAGTGTTGGTGTTGGTGGTGTTAGTGTTAGTGTTGGTGGTGTTAGTGTTGGTGGTGGTGGTGTTAGTGTTGGTGGTGTTAGTGTTGGTGTTGGTGGTGTTAGTGTTGGTGGTGGTGGTGGTGGTGGTGTTAGTGTTGGTGGCGTTAGTGTTAGTGTTGGTGGTGTTAGTGTTAGTGTTGGTGGTGTTAGTGTTAGTGTTGGTGGTGTTAGTGTTGGTGGTGGTGGTGGTGTTAGTGTTGGTGGTGTTAGTGTTGGTGTTGGTGGTGTTAGTGTTGGTGGTGTTAGTGTTGGTGTTGGTGGTGTTAGTGTTGGTGTTGGTGGTGTTAGTGTTGGTGGTGTTAGTGTTGGTGTTGGTGGTGTTAGTGTTGGTGTTGGTGGTGTTAGTGTTGGTGGTGTTAGTGTTGGTGTTGGTGGTGTTAGTGTTGGTGTTGGTGGTGTTAGTGTTGGTGGTGTTAGTGTTGGTGTTGGTGGTGTTAGTGTTGGTGTTGGTGTTGGTGGTGTTAGTGTTGGTGTTGGTGGTGTTAGTGTTGGTGTTGGTGGTGTTAGTGTTGGTGGTGTTAGTGTTGGTGTTGGTGGTGTTAGTGTTGGTGTTGGTGGTGTTAGTGTTGGTGGTCTTAGTGTTAGTGTTGGTGTTGGTGGTGGTGGTGGTGTTAGTGTTGGTGGTGTTAGTGTTGGTGTTGGTGGTGTTAGTGTTGGTGGTGTTAGTGTTAGTGTTGGTGTTGGTGGTGGTGGTGTTAGTGTTTGTGGTGCTAGTGTTGGTGTTGGTGGTGTTAGTGTTGGTGGTGTTAGTGTTGGTGTTGGTGGTGTTAGTGTTGGTGTTGGTGGTGTTAGTGTTGGTGTTGGTGGTGTTAGTGTTGGTGGTGTTAGTGTTGGTGTTGGTGGTGTTAGTGTTGGTGTTGGTGGTGTTAGTGTTGGTGGTGTTAGTGTTGGTGTTGGTGGTGTTAGTGTTGGTGTTGGTGGTGTTAGTGTTAGTGTTGGTGTTGGTGGTGGTGGTGTTAGTGTTGGTGGTGTTAGTGTTGGTGTTGGTGGTGGTGGTGTTAGTGTTGGTGGTGTTAGTGTTGGTGGTGTTAGTGTTAGTGTTGGTGTTGGTTGTGGTGGTGTTAGTGTTGGTGGTGTTAGTGTTGGTGTTGGTGGTGTTAGTGTTGGTGGTGTTAGTGTTGGTGGTGTTAGTGTTGTTGTTGGTGGTGTTAGTGTTGGTGTTGGTTGTGTTAGTGTTGATGGTGTTAGTGTTGGTGGTGTTAGTGTTGGTGTTGGTGGTGTTAGTGTTAGTGTTGGTGTTGGTGGTGTTAGTGTTGGTGGTGGTGGTGTTAGTGTTGGTGTTGGTGGTGTTAGTGTTAGTGTTGGTGTTGGTGGTGTTAGTGTTGGTGTTGGTGGTGTTAGTGTTGGTGGTGTTAGTGTTGGTGTTGGTGGTGTTAGTGTTAGTGTTGGTGTTGGTGGTGTTAGTGTTAGTGTTGGTTGTGTTAGTGTTGATGGTGTTAGTGTTGGTGGTGTTAGTGTTGGTGTTGGTGGTGTTAGTGTTAGTGTTGGTGTTGGTGGTGTTAGTGTTGGTGTTGGTTGTGTTAGTGTTGATGGTGTTAGTGTTGGTGGTGTTAGTGTTGGTGTTGGTGGTGTTAGTGTTAGTGTTGGTGTTGGTGGTGTTAGTGTTGGTGTTGGTTGTGTTAGTGTTGATGGTGTTAGTGTTGGTGGTGTTAGTGTTGGTGTTGGTGGTGTTAGTGTTAGTGTTGGTGTTGGTGGTGTTAGTGTTGGTGTTGGTGGTGTTAGTGTTGGTGTTGGTGGTGTTAGTGTTAGTGTTGGTGTTGTGGTGTTAGTGTTGGTGTTGATGGTGGTGTTGGTGTTGGTGTTGGTGGTGTTAGTGTTAGTGTTGGTGTTGGTGGTGTTAGTGTTAGTGTTGGTGTTGGTGGTGTTAGTGTTGGTGTTGGTGGTGTTAGTGTTGGTGTTGGTGTTGGTGGTGTTAGTGTTAGTGTTGGTGTTGGTGGTGTTAGTGTTGGTGTTGGTGGTGTTAGTGTTGGTGTTGGTGGTGTTAGTGTTAGTGTTGGTGTTGGTGGTGTTAGTGTTGGTGTTGGTTGTGTTAGTGTTGATGGTGTTAGTGTTGGTGGTGTTAGTGTTGGTGTTGGTGGTGTTAGTGTTAGTGTTGGTGTTGGTGGTGTTAGTGTTGGTGTTGGTTGTGTTAGTGTTGATGGTGTTAGTGTTGGTGGTGTTAGTGTTGGTGTTGGTGGTGTTAGTGTTAGTGTTGGTGTTGGTGGTGTTAGTGTTGGTGTTGGTGGTGTTAGTGTTGGTGTTGGTGGTGTTAGTGTTAGTGTTGGTGTTGTGGTGTTAGTGTTGGTGTTGATGGTGGTGTTGGTGTTGGTGTTGGTGGTGTTAGTGTTAGTGTTGGTGTTGGTGGTGTTAGTGTTGGTGTTGGTGGTGTTAGTGTTAGTGTTGGTGTTGGTGGTGTTAGTGTTGGTGTTGGTGGTGTTAGTGTTGGTGTTGGTGTTGGTGGTGTTAGTGTTAGTGTTGGTGTTGGTGGTGTTAGTGTTGGTGTTGGTGGTGTTAGTGTTAGTGTTGGTGTTGGTGGTGTTAGTGTTGGTGTTGGTGGTGTTAGTGTTGGTGTTGGTGGTGTTAGTGTTAGTGTTGGTGTTGGTGTTGATGTTGGTGTTGGTGTTGGTGGTGTTAGTGTTAGTGTTGGTGGTGTTAGTGTTGGTGTTGGTGGTGTTAGTGTTGATGGTGTTAGTATTGGTGGTGTTAGTGGTGGTGTTAGTGTTGGTGGTGTTAGTGTTGGTGGCGTTAGTGTTGGTGTTGTGGTGTTAGTGTTGGTGTTGGTGGTGTTAGTGTTGGTGTTGGTGGTGTTAGTGTTGGTGGTGTTAGTGTTGGTGTTGGTGGTGTTAGTGTTGGTGTTGGTGGTGTTATTGTTGGTGGTGTTGATGATTGTTGTGTTTGTGTTGGTCTTAGTTGTTTTTGTGTTGGGTTGTATTAATGCTGGTGATGTTGGTGTTAGTGTTTACGTTGTTGTTGGTGATGGTGGTGTTGGTATAATTAGTGGTGTTGTTTGTACAATCGTTGATTTCATCTGTTGCTGTTTAGCCCAAGGTCAACACTGATCAACCTGCATTAGTTTTCGGAGAACTTTAGTCAATGAAGCATTTCTTTATTCAAGGAGGTCGGGCCTAATTTGTGAAAGATCTGGTTCGGTGGTCACATTTTAGCATATCCAGGAACAACATACATGCACCCTCATTGGATTGACCTTGATGTTCATTGATGAAGTTACTGATATCATTGGTGTGGTTTGTTGTCAGTTATGGTTGTTTAGCTTAAAGTTTGCTTTCTGAGCAGACCTATGATCTATTCCAACGCAATAACATTGACAACCACACTTTACCTATGTATTTATGTATGTATGAAGGCGTGGAATGGTGAATGATGGGTCTATAATTTTGAGGACAGACGCATAGAGCACGAGAAGATCAAACGGGATGTGCATAAGCAATGCCCTGGTCTATCTCTCGAAATGATCGGTGTCTCCATTGAATTGAAGTGCCCTGAGTATGGAAACATTTGCTTGAGCAAATCTGGTCTCAGGAGCCATAGTAGTAGCCATGTTCAAAGAGAACCAGTGAACTATCATCTCCACGGTATTGTGAGGGTTCACAGGCAACCTGATGCAGGACCTCAAGCCAGGGAGATCCACAGTTGTCGTCAGTGAGTGAAGGAGTGCAAGTCTCTAGAAGGCTTGAAAAGCCATATCCGAGCGTCACACATCTGAATCTGACAAGCGATTGCAATACTCTTGGCAGAGTTTGCAGCCATCATATATGTATGTATGTATGTATGTATGTATGTATGTATGTATGTATGTATGTATGTATGTATGTATGTATGTATGTATGTATGTATGTATGTATGTATGTATGTATGTATGTATGTATGTATGTATGTATGTATGTATGTATGTATGCATGCATGCATGCATGCATGCATGTATGTATGTATGTATGTATGTATGTATGTATGTATGTATGTATGTATGTATGTATGTATGCATGCATGCATGCATGCATGCATGTATGTATGTATATATGCATGTATGTATGTATGTATGTATGTATGTATGTATGTATGTATGCATGCATGCATGCATGTATGTATGTATGTATGTATGTATGTATGTATGTATGTATGTATGTATGTATGTATGTATGTATGTATGTATGTATGCTACTCAGCATAGAGAGTGTAAATCAGCAGGAGGGCTCAAACGACATGCAACAGTACATGAACTCCAACCACGGCCAGCTCTTCCCAGTGAATGTTTTGGTTGCCAACTCTGTGCAAGACGTTTTAGATCATTGGCTGGTCTAAAAAGTCACATTCGATCGCAGCGCTGTTAATTGCTATCGTGTGTGTGTGTGTAGATATGTTTATGTGTGTGTGTGTATATATATATATTATCATTGTTGTTGTTGTTGTTGTTGTTATTGTTATTATTATCATTATTATTATTATGATTTTTTTTCGTGCAACGGCCATACACGATAACGAGGGGGAAGCAATCATATATGTTCTCTCTTTCTCTTATATTTCGAGTATATTTCTGACCGGCCACCTTCCAATTGGCAAGGTTGTAAATGAAAAGAAATTGTCATCCCTTGAATCGCAAGAATGTGTTTGCAAATTTTGAAGGTGCCAGCTATCGCAGCCATTTGTAGACTATGAATTAGGGAGCTGCGCTCTTTGTCCGCAAATCCAAGTTCAGTCATACTTTGGTCCAAGCGGGTTGGTATATAACCCGTAGCTCTATAATGATGGGTATGAAGCTAAAGGTATATCTTGGATACTGGATTTGTAAACTCCTCATCAATGGTCCGTAGATGTCCTCCTTCTCCTGTATGTTTCTGACAACGTTTACATCAAGTGGGCAGCTGATCTCCACAACAGAACACGTTTTCAATGTGTGGTCCCAAACAACAATATCAGGCCGGTTGTGCTTTAATTTGGTGGCAGTTTTTATTTTCAGGTTCCACCAGTATTCCTTAGTGCCATCTGTCTCAATATATTCTTCCTCGTTTGTTGTTAATTTTGTGTTCCGAAGTGCGTTCCAGATGGTTCTAGCTATCCCATCGTGTCTCATGGTGAGGTAGTAGCGAGATGACATTCTTTTGCAGCTGGCAACAATGTGGCTTACATCCTCGATCTTTGTTTTACATAGCCTGCATTTATTGTCAGCTGATGGCCCTCCTCTTTTGTGCAGCAGATATTTGGTTGGAGTTCTTGTTCCTGTATTGCATAGAGATATCCCTCAAGGTGTGATGTCATAAACTTGTCGGAACTCCATGCCAGGCTTTTTGAGTGGTTTATCCCCTCTATGGTCTGTGTTTGTCTGTGTTTTACGTCTCAAGTATCCATGCACAACTTTTTCCGTAAATTGGTCAATTTTTTCATTGAATAAGATCCTTGAATAGGATCTTCCGATTTCTCTGAGTGAGAGATTTATATCAGGCTTTATTCCATATCTCTCCTCCAGATCAGTCGCTATCCTAATGATATATTTTTCTTCATGCTCATAAACCTGGGCAAGATGGTTGCCAACCTTTTTCCTCTGTTGAACATGTTGCTTCAGTGTTACATACTATGTATGTACGTATGTACGTATGAATGTACGTATGTATGTATATATGTATGTACGTATGTAGGTTATTCTGGTTTTATAATTTCACAGTTTTTTGCCAATAGAGTCGGTTTCTAACATAGGTACAAGACTCTCTCATTTACACAAAATCCACTAAGTATGTATACATGTCTGCATGCATGCGTGTGTGTACAGGTATGGATGTTATTGTATGTGTGGATTGTATGTTTTGAGTTATATGTGTGCATGTTCATATGCTTCGTATCTATACAAATGTATATGCAGTTATTAGATGCAGAATATGTATGTTTGTGTACAGATATAACTTTGTGTCAATATATATATTTAAATATACACGGGTGTGTATGATTGTATATAGAAGATTATATTAATAAAAGGAATTCCAACTTTGTCTGATTTACTCATTTTATTTACAATCCTTTAAAATTTATAATAGTATTAGAATGAAATAGTATGGTAGAATATTAAATGTTAAGTGTTAATTGAACAAGTACTTTCATGCTTTCGCAATCTTCAGGTTCTTATTGTGTAGTGACAGTCAAGTTTGCAATTTTATATATATATAAGTATGTACACGTACATACATATATGTATACAGACGCACAGTAGTATGTATATATATATATACATACATGCACATATATATATATATGTACGTATGGATTCACCGAACATTTATTATAATGCTCGGTGTGTTTGTAAACGAACATCCCGTATTAAGCCATAGTGTCCAGCAACCATCGTTGCTCGTTTGTTCAACACTGACAAAGGAACGCTGTACTAGTTTCAAGCTTATTAGCTATCATCAGCAAAGTATACCTTCCTTCCACAATCTGGCAGGAAGGTATACGTTGCTGATGATAGCTAATAAGCTTGAAACTAGTACAGCGTTCCTTTGTCAGTGTTGAACAAACGAGCAACGATGGTTGCTGGACACTATGGCTTAATACGGGATGTTTGTTTACAAACACACCGAGCATTATAATAAATGTTCGGTGAATCCATACGTACATATATATATGGGTGCATGTATGTATATATATATACATACTACTGTACGTCTGTATACATATTTGTATGTACGTGTACATACTTATATTTAAGTAACAGCCGTACTAAGAGTGGGAAATGAAATTTCGTTTCATTTTTTCCGTTTATATATATATATATATATATATATATATATATATATATATATATATATATATATATATATGTATATATATTTAGGATTAGGAGAATATGATTAGGAAAATCTGCTTCGTAGAATCAAGACGTATCTGAGGACCTTGCAATTTTCAGAATCAGGTTCGATCATTACATCGATCGTGCCTCGAGCTGGTCGCCAGAGAAACGATTGTAATATGTACAATAAATTCCATTCCTCGCAACACTGGTTCTCTTTTTTTCTGTGATATATATATATATATATATATATATATATATATATATATATATATATATATATATATATATACATACATACAAATATATACATAGATAAAACACACACATACAACCATATATAAGCATTTATATCTTTGTCATGCCATTATACCATTATAGTCATATCAATCACATATACGCCATTACAGACTTTTACGTTTCACCTTACTTTTACTAATAAGTATCAAAATAATTCGTTATAGAGGACGAGCTGGGAGCTTAGCGCCAAATCACTTTACTTTACGCGCATGCATACAAATACACACACACACACACAATCCCGCACGCGTACACACATACACACACGTACACACACTTACGCACACGCATTCACGGACACTCGTACAGACATTCGTATATTGAATATGCATATTTGTTGTTTAATCCCTGTTTATCCACAAGTAAAAGGAAATAGAAAAAAAATCATACATATACAACTCAATTTATATTCTGTCCTTTCTCGGGATTGGCAACAAGGATTGAATTGTAAATGTATATTATTATTTATTGACATACAAAGCCAAAGCAGAAGTTAATAAAATATGAGGACATAGTGAATATCGAAGCCTTAGTTCTTAAGTTAATGGACATCGCAATTACTGGCGTATAAGAAAGGTGTTGGAAACGCCAGAGTTCACGTATGCGTTTATACACACGTAGTTCGAAATATTTGAAAAAAATAATATTCAAGGCATGCATATTTTCGAAAGAATGTAATCGTTTTGCCTCTGCCTTTTTATGTTCCGAAGAAAAGATTTCGTGATCGAGTTAGCGGCAACTTAGAAATTTAGAATCAAAATCACAATAAAACGTTTTTAAATACGCATGAAAAACAATGGAATATGGTTTAAAAAATAATATAAAAAACGAAAACAGCAATGATTAAATATGCTATACGGTAACACTAACATCAATAGCTTTATTCTTGATTAGCCCAAGGTCAGCCATGATCACGTAGACCTTTGATCAATAGCATTCCAACAAAGACCAACACGTATTCCTAGGCATATCTGCGATATTACAGTATGCAATATGTCATCATGATGAAGATAATATGATGTGATTTGAGGGAGATTAAACTGCAAATTCTTACAGTTTGATCGACTATGCATAGGCACCTTTTTCGGTTCCTACTTCAGTGGTGTATTTTTCGTAGGCTCCATCTAGGTAATGGCAGTTATGAACTTCATACAGAAAGTTATTCTCTCTATTGTTGTCTGTAAAATGTAGGCAACCCCATTAGAGCTATCATTTACCCCTTGATAGATGCTGGACTGGTTTGTGTTAAAAAAACGTACAAATATGGATTGCAAAAATAAAAGAATATATTATATATTGCATAAAATATCTAGACGTGCCATGTCTAAAGGAGACCGCCCGGAATATTGGTGAGTTGGCTGAAGAACAATAGAATAGCTATTTCGAAAATAAACCTTCTTATGTATCGGGATAAAATACCACCTAGACAACAAACAAACTTTTGTGTGGTTTCACAACCTTCTAGAAATAGCAGCTATATATCCCTACAACGACAGCAACAACAAAAAACAAAAAAACAACAACAATGTTTGTTAGAAAAACATGACGAACCGATCAACAATCTTGGTGTGGATATCATATCAATATAATTGAAATATAATGAATATGAAAGCAGTAGAACAAATGCGCCTTACGCGGAATGCATGAGGGTTAATATTTAGAAGGTTGTTTCATCTTCTAAAACCAGTAGCTGGTTCACATCCCACTCTACCATTTTAAAAACGAGAAGATACATTGAATTATGTAGCCATATATACACTACCTAAAAAAAACAAAACTGTATGGTCACTGCTGGAATGCTTTAAATCATATATTCATGGCCGCCGCTAGGGCAATCAGCGCCCTAGGTCAACCATGTAGTGTGTCCTCTCTTCTTTCAGTTATGCATCCCCTTCTCCCACCAAATTACCGCATTTCCCGGCGCCGAAGACGCTTCGTCCTCGAGGACGTACCCTAAATTTGACAACCAAAAATTTGAAAAAAATAAAATAATAATAATAAACAACCTCTAGAACGCATGGTAGATTTTTGAGACTTATTTTAGGAAAAAGGTAGTTTAAACTTATATTTTGGCAAACTAACGAAAGGAATTCTGGACACTTCTTGCTCTGATCACAATTAAAAAATTACTAACTAACATTACACACACCCACACCAAATCACGTGGTAGATTATACCACCATACGATCCTCCCCACCATTTGGGGTTTTTCAACACTGCTGCTACGAAGAAAAATATGCTTAGTGATTAAAGTATTTAACGCATTATGTATATTTTATTTAATTAAACGCATA
>OZ024745.1:129036924-129039424 GCA_964016885.1 Eledone cirrhosa
AGTCACGTGAACAGCAGACAAAATTCTCTCAAATTAAGGCACGCCGTCTTAAAAAAAATAAAATAAAATAAACATGAAAGAATTATGCTTTTACTGGTGAGGAATAACTTCAAATAAAAAATCAAAAAAATCATCCTAAAAAATAAATAAAATAAAATAAACCATCCCCCTAAAAAACAACAACAAAAAAACATCCCCCTAAAAAAAATGAAAAAAACCCAACCGCATCAATAAAAAAAAAGGGAAGACAAAAAAAAAAAATTCCTAGCACCAACAATTTTTCTTAATCGTACTAATGCGGGATTTTCTATGGCTGTCGACTTACGAGAAATATTATATGTATTTTCATTGTATGACACCCAACGGTCTTACCAAAGTAGGAATGTATTGGGATAATGTTGTCCTAGATGTGTAATTCCTCAAAACATGAATGCGATTTTCATGGCTGAAAAGTCGTTGAAGACAGGAATCCTTAGTCAGTGGTGACCTAAAGCAAAATGATAGCAACGATAAACGTTTTCATAACGATGTCCTCCGAGTGTTCGACATTCATTGTTAAGATTTAGTTTCTAGATTCACATGTATATCTCCGTACTTCTATATATTAATTACATAACAGGCATTGCTATTGTCTCCTTCTGTCTGACGTCAAACTGTGGTTCATCAATAGGTATCTAATGTGATGTGTGGAAGCTACTGCTGTTTCGTATTACACACACTCGCACACATACACATATACATATGTATATATATGTATATATATATATATATATATATATATATATATATATATATATATATATATATATATATATATATATATATATATATATATATATATATATATAACCAATTATAGCTATGTACTGCCTCCTGCGTTTTGTTGGTTCATTTTCAACTATGTATATATATGTACACACACGCACACACGCACACACACACACACACACACACACACACACACACACACACACACACACACACACACACACACACACACACACACACACACACACACACACACACACACACACACACACACACACACACACACACACATACACACATATATATATTTCTATATATTATTTTATTGGCAACATAACCCTCCAAAGGTATAACAATATCTGTTTCAACACACGTTTTCAGATAAGGAGTCTGCAAAACAGATACAAAAAACGATATATATATATATATATATATATGTATATATATATATATATATATATATATGTACATATGCGTGTGTATGTATATATATATGTGTGCGTACGTCTGCATACTTACATTTATATATATATATACGTGCACACGTACATGCATACGTACATGCATACGTACATGCATGCATATATATATATACTGTATATATATATATATATATATATATATATATATATATATATATATATATATATATATATATATATATATATATATATATATATATAAGAGATGTCAACATGAAGGACCTGTTATTTTTATCTAAAGACATTTTTTTCCAATTGCATCCCGCCCGTCCCCTCAATCTATTTTATTTCTCATTCTTTCTTCTGATGAAGGACTAGCATCCGAAAAGTTAAGATCCTCTTCCTGCTATATCAAGCGTTAACCTAATATATACCTTCCATATACTGTGCCGATTGTGTTGTTATTTCTGTTTACCTTTTACATACATACATATATATATATATATATACAGACACACAGACACACAGACACACACAGATACACACACACACACACACACACACACACACACACACACACACACACACACACACACACACACACACACATATATATATATATATATATCCACCACCCCTACACGCCCCACACCCTTCCACCACTTGTTTTACATGTTTATTTTTATTTTTATCATGCTTTTATATTTATTTTCATTTGTACCGTTTCCTCTTACCCCCTTTTTTCTAAATGTCTCTCCCTCACTCCCCTACACACCCTTGGAACTCTCTTCCGACACACTTTTCGCCCAAAGAAGGGCTTATGCCCGAAACGTCGTTCCCCACCACCACCCCACTCTCAAGAGCGTGAAACTAATAAACCTTTGTTCGTACTGCCTCTCTGTTTTGTTCCCGTTCAATTTTTCACTATATATATATATATATATATATATATATATATATATATAACCAAGACTGGAATTGAACCACCAGCACAGTTGAGGTATGTCATACATCAATTTATATATTTTATCTGGTGAGGACGTACTGAGGAAACAGCACACTACCTCCGAAATATATATAATAAAATATATTTGATTACATGAATGTCTATATTTATTAATGTTTTGAATCAATATATATATATATATATATATATATATATATATATATATATATATATATATATATATATATATATATATAAATGAGAGGTATAGAGATTGTATAAGCAAGAAGCTAACGGCATTCTATAACATATATGCGACTATAACGTCAAGATGGGAAAAGTAGTTAACGAAAGATTTAGGAAA
>OZ024745.1:129041924-129046924 GCA_964016885.1 Eledone cirrhosa
GAGCCTCCAACGGTTCATAACCACCATCATCATCATCACCACCATCATCATCATCATCATCATCTTATTTCATCATCACCATCATCATCATAATCCCCACCACCACCACAACTCCCCCTACCGCCACCCCCCTCGCCATATTATCAACACCATCATGGCTATTATTATCATCATCAAAACAACCATCACCATTACACAATACCATCATCTTCTTCCACCCTCACAAAACAGCAACAATACCACTGCTACCACCACCACCACACCACCACACCATCACACCACCACCACCACCACACCACCAAACCACCACCAGCACACCGCACCATCATACCACCACATCACCACCACCACCACCACACCACTACACGCACCACACCACTACCACCACGCCAGCAGCAGCAGCACCACCACCACCACCACCATCACCATCACCACCACACCACCACAAGCACCACACCACCACCACGCCACCACACCATCACACCACCACCACGCCACCAAACCAGCACCACCACAGCACCAGCACTACACCACCACACCACCACACCAGCAGCAGCACCCCAGCACCCCACCCCACCCCACCACCACCACCACCACCACTACCACCATCATCTGCAGCAAATGTTACTGCTGATGTTGCAACCTTGTTCGTTATTTAGGTCAACTTAGCTGACACACTTAATCTTCACCCCACCCAGCCGTCTATATTATCCCTGGGCCGATGGCATAACCTTTACTCCCTTATACCATCTACCCACACCATCACCTCCCCCTCCACTCCTCCATCACCAACACCACCACCACCACCATCATAACTCTCCCCGCCTAACTTTAACTCGTTTTTAAATCCACCCACACCACCAACACCCTCATAATTCTCCCCACCAACATACTAATCAATCAATAAATCGATCAACACCACCACCACCACCACCAGCACCAGCACCAGCACCACCACAATCATCACCACCATCACCATCATCACCACCAGCACCACCATCACCACCACCACCACTATCACCACCATCACCACCACTATCACCACCACAAGCACAACCAGCACCAGCACTATCACCACCACCACCATCACCACCACCATCACCACCACCACCACTATCACCACCATCACCACCACTATCACCACCACAAGCACAACCAGCACCAGCACTATCACCACCACCACCATCACCACCACTATCACCACCACCTCCACCACCACCACCACCATAACCACCACCACCACAAGCACAACCATCACCACCACCATCACCACCACCACCACCACAACCATCACCACCACCACTACCACCATCACCACCACCACTATCACCACCACCACCACTACCACCACAACCATCACCACCACCACCACCACAACCATCACCACCACCACCACCACAACCATCACCACCACCACCACCATCACCACCACCACCATCACTAGCAACACCACCATCACCATCACCACCACCACCACCATCACCACCACCAGTATCACCACCACCACCATTACCACCAACACCACCACCACTATCACCACCACCACCACCATCACCACCACCAGTATCACCACCACCACCATCACCACCACCAACACCACCACCACTATCACCACCACCACCACTACCACCACAACCATCACCACCACCACCACCATCACCATCACCAGTATCACCACCACCACCATCACCACCATCACCACCAACACCACCACCACTATCACTACCACCACCACTACCACCACTATCACTATCACCACCACCACTACGACGACGACGACGATCACGACTATCGCCACCATTACCACTACCACTGCCACCATCACCACCACCACCACCACCACCGCGACTATCACCTCGACAGCGACGACCACTACCACCACCACCACCATTACAACCAACACCACCACCGCTACTACTACCACAACAACCAACCACTACCACCATAACAACAACAAGCAGCACTATCACATCTGTAAGCAATGTTACATCCAGATATAAAATTTCAATGTTTCAATAGTGAGTAAGGTGCACCGGAAGTGGAGTTTAGGAGTTTCAAAAATTGTGCAGTGAATAATTTTGATGCCAAGCTGCATGAAATGGGAAACAACAACTTTATATTATACACACACACACACACACAAACACACACACACACACACACACACATATATATATATATATATATATATATATATATATATATATATGTATATATATATATATATATATATATATATATATATATATATATATGTAGGAGGTGAGTTTTATTGTAGTACAATAAAGCAATGCAGATATCGGATAAGAAGCACTCTACAGTTTGTAGGACTGGAGTATGCATAATATAAGATCAAAAGATGGTTAAAGGAGTTCCATATATTTTATTATGCGCATTTCAAAAACAAACATCATCATGCAATAATATTTGTGTTTTCATCAGATAAAACAGGAGAACATGATATATATATATATATATATATATATATTATAGAAGGAGCTTCTACAGGACTAGTACTGTTTCATTCAGATGAAATCTTCAGGAAGTTGGGTGTCATCTTAATATGACACCCAGCTTCCTGAAGATTTCATCTGAATGAAACAGTACTAGTCCTGTAGAAGCTCCTTCTATAAAATAAAAAAATTTTACTCTGCCATGTATTGAGTACCTTACTTACTGTGGTTATCCCCGACTCAACCCGGGACCTACGTATATATATATATATATATATATATATATATATATACGTACGTCATATACGTACGTCATATATATATATATATATATATATATACGACAATACTCATCTTTTTCCATTTCTCTGAGGTTTCTTAACTCCACTATCAGGCTAAATAATTTCTTTAATTTCTTTAGTCAAATTACGGCGATAGCTTACATTTCTAATAATATTTATATATATAAAATAATTAAGTCAAATATGTAAAATTTGTGAAAGCAACTGGTGCGTGTGTTTCTTATTGGCAACATGACCATCCCAAAGAATAACAATATATATATATATATATATATATATATATATATATATAAACAATGAGTTATTTGGTTTGTTGATTATTCAACAAAGTTAATTTTACAACAGATCACTGAACTTATAACTTGAAGTACACATGAAGATATGTCACTTTATCTGAGGAAAGCGTACTTAAATTTTAGTACCCTTGAAATACGTATATTAAATAAATATGGTTTTATAAAGATATTGTCTATTTATTAATATTATTGATATTATATATATATATATATATATGTATGTATTTGCATGTTTATTTCTATAGTTTCTCAGACTCTCATTATCATAAATATCATTATTCCCTATTTCCGGCTATTTTCTGTCTCTTTTTCTTCTTCCTACTTTCTCTTCCTGCTGTTTATCATCCTGTCTCATCTTTGCCATCTAAATATCTCTACTTATCAATAACACCAATAGAAACACCACCATCACCTATACCACTACCACCACAGACACACACACACACACACACACACACACACACACACACACACACACACACACACACACACACACACATATATATATATATATATATATATATATATATGCAGAGGTTATATTTAATTTGTTGGGATTCAACAAGCTTAACAATTTTTATAACTGATATAAAGCATTCAACTGGTTAGTGGAGTAAATACACAATATATTAATAAATGGAAACTATATTTATAAAACCATATTTATTTTATTACATATTATTGTACTATCTCCACTATCCAGGAAGCTCCAACCGTTAAGGTTGTCTGTTTTCCGGGTATGTCAATATTTATTTATAAAACAAATCTGTATTTTATCTGATGAAAGCGCACCATAATTTGCCTTGGTTAATAAAATATGTATAATAAAATAAATATGGTTTTATAAATATAGTTTCCATTTGTTAATATATTGTATATATATGTATATATATTTATATATAGTGGTAGAACACTGGAATGTTATATCCGTAGTGGTAGAGCACTCAGTCCATGGGACGAGTTAGGTAGAAGTGGTTACACAACAGTTAGTTCACCATACCGAGAACAATTGTTTCACCTTATGCGCATAAGGTGAAACAATTGTTCTCGATATATCTATATATCTATAAATATATATATATATATTTATATATATATATATACACAAACACACACACACATATATATATATATATATATATATATATATATATATATATATAATAGTTATAGCTCTGATTTATCCAAATTATTGAGCCCCTGCCACTCGTATCGGATTTGTTTATCGTTAATTCGTGAGCTGATTTTCCGATACTCGATTATTCTATTATATTTAGCTCTAGACATAGCTATTGACCAGTTAATTTTATTGATCATTTTTTTGTCGATTCTATTGAATGATGAATAGCTCCTGTTTATTTTAACATGTCTATCGAGCACTCTGATTCGATGTGTGATATTTTGTACCCCCACATGATTTCCACATTACCGAAAATTTTTCGCTAATATAGAGGTTATCTCCCTTGCTGGGCACCATGTGCGTGTCTGGCTAAAGGTCACTTCTTTATTATCGGACGCAACCCGTTGATAAAGCTCTTCCGGTCCCGTCCTTCCCTAGAAGACTTATATATTTTTATGTGGGATGATAGTGAACGGATTAAGGAATTGCAGAAACCCAAGAAGCTAGATTTAACACCCTTCTAGCGGGTCCGGGTAAGTTTTTTACATTCATTTAAATTATTGATTTATTGATATTTTATTTGAGTGACCCGAATCTTCCTGGTCGTTCTTTTTCGGCTGCACGGGTGATTTTAGGCTTAATCTTTATGTGTTCGTAATTTAACGATAGTTATAGCTCTGATTTATCCAAATTATTGAGCCCTCTGCCACTCATATCGGATTTGTTTATCGTTAATTCGTGAGCTGATTTTCCGATACTCGATTATTCTATTATATATATATATATATATATATATATATACACAATATATTCAATATATTAATAAATG
>OZ024745.1:129049424-129056924 GCA_964016885.1 Eledone cirrhosa
TAGGACATGGCAGCGATAATGAGGAACAGAGACCGCTGGAGAGAACTCGTCCATGGATCTCGGGAATTTTACCCGCCTTAGATATATATATATATATATATAGATATATATATATATATTTTAAATTCATAGGATATATGTATATATTTAGACATATATTTAGACATAGTCACATACATATATGAGTGTGGCTACCTTCCACGGTGTGGCTCAATGAAGAATTAATTAAGCAAATAATTATTAATCAGAGCTATATATAAAATAGCAAGTGTGAAGAATTATTAGATAAAATATATACAGTATTTCCTCTCGCTAATCCGTAGAAATCAACCACATAAATAATCATTTAAACGAGGCTATAAGTTTAAAATGTAACTATGAAGAAATAATAGACAAATGATACAGACTATCTTCCGCGAGGAATAGTCAGATAAAATTTATCAGATAAAATTTATCTAGTCATTCCTTATAGCTCGTAGAAATTAACTAGACAAATCATCAACTAAACGGTGTTAGGTCTAAAATATAAGTTATAAGAAAAAGTGCATATAAACTTTACCAAAATTCCTCTAGTCCCGACTGTCGACAGATTCGCTCTCTTTTTGTGGATATATCCGATCCTGGAATTATCCTTGAGTCTTGGAGCTTATCAAGAGAAACGTCGAGTTTGGACTAAAATTTCCACAGTGATCACCGCCAGAAATGAATTACAAAATGGCTAAGAATCATATCGCTTCATAGTTACATTTTAAACTTATAGCCTCGTTTAAATGATTATTTAAGTGGTTGATTTCTACGGACAAGGGAGAGGAAGGACTGTATATATTTTATCTAATAATTCTTTAAACTTGCAATTTCATATATATATATATATATATATATATATATATATATATATATATATATATATATATATATATATATATATATATAACAAAGAGGGTGTGGCAACATACCAGGTGGACCATAACGCACCAGAGTACTCAATACTTAGGGTAGTAGAGTGGATAATAGGAAAAGAGTCAGAACCCCGACGGCTGAGCTCCGGCCGTTTCGACAGCTAGATCTATCTATCTATCTAACTATCTATCTATCTATCTATCTATATATTTATCTACCTATCTATCTATCTATCTATCTATTTCTCTCTCTCTCTCTCTCTCTCTCTCTCTCTCTCACTCTCTCTCTCTCTCTCTCGCTCTCTCTCTCTCTCTCTCTCTCTCTCTCTATATATATATATATATATATATATATATATACATGGCGAAGTATTTGTTTCGCAAGGTTTTTTTAAATATAAAATCGCATGTTGAAACATATATTGTTATATTTGTGGAGGATCATGAAGTCCTAATACTGCAACAAAAACTATAAAGAAGCATACTGAAACTGAAGTGAAAACCAAACCAAACAGTGAGTGTGGTTCTTTATTTTTGAGGGCAATATTAGGACAACATGAGGACGGTGGGTTGGCAGTATCGGTAGAGCGTCGGACAACTTGCTTTATGGTATAGAGTTACCGCTCTTTACGATCTGAGTTCAAATCTTGCCCAAGTTAACTTTGCCTTACATCCTTACGGGTTCGATAAAATAAAGTACCAGTAATGTACTGGGGTCGATTTAATCGACTTCCCCCTTCCCCAGAATTGTTGGCTTTGTGCCCAAATCGGAAACTAATATTAAGACAACATGACCCTCCTCAAATATAACAATTTTTTTCTGTCCCTTGGCTTGAATAGCTATTCTAAAAATAAAATCGAACAAGTGAATAATTGAATATTAAGTAAGCGGCATTTCTGCGCAAATTATATATAATATAAGGAATACTAAAAGGGGTGTATGTAAAAACACCCTTAATCTATTATATCAACTAGATGAGGGTGACGTCTTCTCCTTCTTTCTGTCTCCCTCTCACACACATACACACACACTCTTTCTCTAAACAAATGCCGTTCTTTTTCTCTCTCTATCTATGTACATCTCTTTCGCTTGGTGCTCCCCCTTCTCTCTATATAGATGAGGGTGACCTCATAACTTTCTCTCTATCTACATCTTTCTGTCACCTCAAAAACACACGGCGTTCATTTTTCTCCCCCTATCTATATACATATCCCTCGCTCTGCGCTCCCCCTCTATATATAAAGTGAGCGTGACGGACGGACGAACAGACAGCGCTCTTATTATAATATAGATCAATATTGATTCCTTTAGACATTCTATAAGGTTAATTGTAAGAGAACTGAAATATTGCATTCGCAGATTCGAAATTGTTTAATATCGGAGTAGCGAACACCAAGCAGAAACAATTCATTTCATCATAAAATATTTCCTTGGTGCCTGTTTGTTCAGAATTTACTATAGCTATAAAATAAACTTTTAGTTTTCACCAACTTAACAGGAATATTAATTATAACTTTTCCTCTTACTAACTATAGAGTTTCAACTTCTTTCTGAAATGATTGAAGATGTTTGATAAGTATTATCTGGATTTAATGTTTGGAAAATAGATTTGTATTCTTCTGTAAGTCACTTTGATAAAACTGAGAAGAAAATAGGAAATCCACATATATACATACACACCCATACATACATATACATATACACACATATGCATACACATACACATACATTCACCCGCATACACACACACGTATAAATAAGTATGTAAAAAACCTCTATATATAAAAAAACACATATATATACGCACGCACGCACACATACGGAGGCGTTCGTATACATATACAGAACGTATATACATATAAGCACACTCACACACATAGATACAGATTGTAAACCAGCCGTATGAATAAATGAGTACAAATATACAATCGGCTGCGAAACAACATAATATATCTGGAGTGGAAAACGCAAGTGACATGTGACATCAGGTAGTGAAATAAAATGGGGAAGTAAAATGTGGAATGTCAAGATATTAGGTAAGTGAATCGAAAAGTAGGGGGGGGGGGGGTTACTGGTGGATGTGAAGTAAAAATAAAAATAAAATTAAAAATAAAGTTAAAAATGAAAGTAAATCAGAAAGAGAAGTCTGTAAAGAGGATAATTTAAGGAAAGTGAAGTATAAGAGTTTATGGAGGATAAGTATCTGAAAGTGAGTTAAGTTTATATGAGCTGGAAAGCAAGTGTGATTTCATGTGTGGGCAACTGGTGAAAATTTCTGTTTTTGTATTTAGGCAGGGTTTTTTTTTATATCTAGGTTTTTTTTATATCTAGGTTTTTTACATACTTATTTATACGTGTGTGTGTATGCGGGTGAATGTATGTGTATGTGTATGCATATGCGTGTATATGTATATGTATGTATGGGTGTGTATGTATATATGTATATATATATATAGTCGCGTACGTACGTGTGATTAGATATACATGTGGCGATATATATATATATATACGTGCCTCGTGTGTATGTATGTACGCATGCACGCGCTTTTGCCTGTACGTATTTGTGTGTATAAATATTTTTATATATATATATGTGTGTGTACGTGCGTACCTATGTTTGTTTTCTTTTCTCTAGTGTTAATTGATTACTTTCTCTTTGATTAAAAAAAATTTTTCATTCTCATATATTGTTTCATTTTTATACATATATCGAGAATGACACTTCTTTTTACTATTACACTCCCTTCCCTCTTTATCTTCCGCATATAAGTGACTGCGGGTGTGTGTGTGTGTGTGTGTGTTTATACGCGTGCTTTCATACTCGTATGTGTATTTAATACCTGTATCTGGATGCGTGTTAATTATATTATCATACAATTTCTTTTTCAACTCATATTATATACGTATTTGTGGTCACATATACACAAATATACTTGCCCTCATATATGTACTCACGCACACATTTTCACCATACACATGCATTTGTACATACACACATATGTACATTTGTGAGTGTATATACATACATATACACATACCCTAACTATATTTCCTTATTTTTTTATATATCTCTTGAATTACTTTTATTTATATATTTTTTGCCCGTTAGACTCTTGCATTTCTTGAGGAGACTTTTCAAATATTTCACTGTTTTAAATTGCCTTGTCCGACGAACGAATGAGGACGTTTTTCGTATTCGTCTTATTCGGGAAACCTCTGGTAGTGAGGTAATTATATTGTATTGTTTATTATACATTATATATATATATATATATATATATATAGCTTTAAATGGAGTGAGAATAAGAAGAAAGTCGGGGGAGTTATCCTCAACAGTTGTCTACTGGGGCTCTCGGATATAACACGCTTTAAAGACAATATATCTACCGCCCAGAGGGTTCAATAACTGGGTAAGTTATTGGAAAAACGGAGAAGGGAGGGAGGGGAATATAAGGGAAAGGGGAAGAAAAGAGAAAAAAACAACGACAGCGAAACAACGACAGCGAAAAAACAACAAACCGAGCAATGTGCGAGCAACTTAAGGTAAGAAAATCCAAGACCACAGCGATAAGAGAACTTAAGTTGAAGAACGTGGGGGCGAACGAAAAGACACGTCTGAATGTAAGTGAGAAAAGGAATGCTAGGGAAACAAGGAGGTGGCTGGCAGAGAGAGGATGAGTGAAAGTGAGAGGGAGAAAGGGAGAGGAAGAAAGAGGTGTATGAGTAGATATTAACGAAATAGGTAGGTAGGAAGAGAAAGTTCTATCCCCCTCCCTCCCTCTTCCGTTTCCCCAATAACTTACCCAGTTATTGAACGCTCTGGGCGGTAGATATATTGTCTTTAGAGCGTTGAAATATCCGAGACTCCCAGTAGACAACTGATGAGGACCCCTGCCCCTGTTCTAGCTTTCTCCTTCCATTTTAAGCTACCTTAACTAGAAACTGCAGAGCCAATCCTATTCTCCATATATATATATATATATATATATATATATATATATATATGTACGTGTTTGTGAGTATGTGCGTGTGTGTGTGTGTAAGTGTGTCTGTGTAAGTGTGTGTGTGCGCGCGCGTGCGTGTGTGTGTGTGTGTGTGTGTGTGTGTGTTAGTGTGCACGTGAATCTCGGTATGTATGTGTATCCAAATTAATTCCACAGGTGAAGTTTGTACCATTGTAGGGAAACAGTTGTTATCTTTAAAACAGATAAATTGCTAGTCGTTGTAAAGATAGTGGAACAATGGGGTGTCTTGTAAGCATGGGGAACATATGTGACACACGCTCACACACACACACACACACACACATATATATACATATATACATACATACACACACATATATACACATACACATACACACACATATATATATACACATACACATACACACACATACACATACACACAAATACATACACATACATACACACACACATACACATACACATACACACACATACACACATACACACATATAATACACATACACACACATACACACATACACACATATATACACATACACACACACATACACATACGCACATATACACACACACACACACACATACATACACATATACACATACACACACAACACAATACACAGACACACACATACATACACATAGACACAATTATACACATACACACACATACACACACCTACACAGAGATACAATCACACAATATATATGGAGGTACACACACAGAAATATTGTCTGTTGTTAATGTAGACATATGTCAAATTCTGACATACACACACTCGCACACATATACACACGCACACACATACACACACTCACACTCAAACATACACATGCTCACACATACAAACGCACACGTACACAAGCATACACGCACACGCACATACATACATATAAAAGCACGCTCACACGCTCACTCACTCACACTCACACACACAAAATCACGCGCACATACACATACAGAAAAACTCGCGTATATGCACACACACAAAATCACGCGTACATACACACACACACAAACCTACGTGTACATACACACACACACACAAAAACACGCGTGCATACGCACACACAAAAACACGCGTCATACACACACATAAAAACGCGCGTACATACACATATATATATATATATGAAAAGATTCATCACCCCAACGGCTGAGCTCCGGCCGTTTTGACAGCTAAATCCGTCGGGGTCCTGATCTTTTCCTATTACCCACTCTACTACCCTAAGTATTGAGTACTCTGGTGGGTTATGGTCCACGTGCTTTTTTTACCACACCCTATCTGATATATATATATATATATATATATACATATATATATATGTATATTTATATATATATATATGTATGTATATATATATATATATATATATATATATGTATGTATATATATATATATATTTTTTTTTATTTAAGTATATATACATACATACAAACATTTATATATATATATATATATATATATATATATATATATATATATATATATAATATATGTATATATATATATATATATATTGTTATATTTGGGGAGGGTCATATTTGCGTAATATTGCCAGAATTAATAACAGAACACACTCACTGTTTGGTTGGTTTTCGCTTCTCGCTGTCTTTTATATCTGCGATCTAACTTACTCGGTCCTCAATGTTGCCATTGACTGACCGGCGGTCAAAAATAATACAGATACAATATAGACACAAACACATATATATAGTTTACATAATTTACATAAATCTTTCGTTGCACATCTGCAACATCGTCAGTGGTGTTATATTCATTGTTCCTCCTGTTGTGTTATATGTCTACGCCATTTTTTTTTATTCAGTCTGTCTATATATTTATTTATTTATTTGCTTGTTTGTTCATCTTATTTTATTTTGTCTTCTTTGCGCATGCGTTTGCGTGTGTGTATAGTGTTATGTGTGATGTGTGACTAGTGTGTATAGTGTTGTGTCTGCTGGGTGACTAGTGTGTGTTTATGTGCTTGTTGTTATTGTGCTTGTGTATGTATTTATTTATCTTATTTTATTTTATTTTATTTTATTTACTTATTTATACTTCTCTTAGGTCAGTGTTGTTTATTTATTTATTTAAGTATATATACATACATTCAAACATATATATATATATGTGTGTGTGTGTGTGTGTGTGTGTGTGTGTGTGTGTGTGTGTGTGTGTGTGTGTGTATATGAATAATTGATCAGTAGGACTGCGACAATTCTGATTGGCATAATATGGTCGTTAATACGTAATGGAAGGAGGCCTGGAGTTTGGAGGCCATGATGTGTTGCCCGATGAACGATGAAATTTGTCCAGATCTGTGTGTATGGGATTTAGATGAAGAATAATGTTTGAGTTCAGATAAAATAGAACAGTTTAAAGAGGCATGTTGTGGGAGTTCAATGACATTTATATCTACATCAGCTGGAGATTGTTGAATTATTTATTCGGGGGACAACGAGCAGAAGGAGTCTTCACCACAAACACCATTGCTTTTAGTGATGTCTTCAAGCAGCCGTCGCATATAAAGATTTTCTTTAAAAAATGAGGTTCAATACCAGTAATTTGCTGCAAATTGAAATTCGGTTAAATCGATCAGTAACTCA
>OZ024745.1:129061924-129064424 GCA_964016885.1 Eledone cirrhosa
CTACTCATTCCTAATTGTAGGTCGAATTGTAGGTCGACTTTACTAAGCTTCCACTTGTATACACACATACACACACACACACACACACACACACACACACACACACACACACACACACACACACACACACACATAATATATATATATATATATATATACTTAGGTAAATATTGATGCAATTCAATTCAAGCACTCAACGTATTTTCCACATAGGAGCGACGGAGTATATATCGAATAATAAAAAGCGAAGTAGTTTCAGATGTTAAAGTCCTTTAATGATAATGCTGTGATACATATTTCAATTGAGTATGAAATCTGTTTAATTTTGCTGATAAATCTAATCTAAAAATTCTATAAAATTTGTCTCGAGCTTCCCTGGTGTTAAGCGGCTAAGTATACAAGGACCGATCCGATCCTCTGGATAGGTCACCAGTCCATCACAGGGTTAATCTCTCAGCTACTGCCAGTTTTTATTTTCAGCTGAGTATACTGAGCAAAGTAAAATGAAGTGTTTTTTTCATTAACCCAACATACAACATAAGCCTAGGAGTCAAACCCAAGCTCTTTCCCCTCTTAAAAAATTCCCCAACATGTTGAAAATACTGCTAAAGGGATAACGGCACATGTTTTCAGTTTTAAACCGCACCTCAATGTATATGTCACAAATGCAACTTATTTTCTTTATTGTTTAGTCGGTAAGGGAACTGCAACGCCCACAATCTTTCTGTGTTTTTTTTACCTTTTTCCGGGCCATTAAGACTGGTGAGACGAAGCGAAGACATCATCAAACCGGAGACAGCAATATATCTATAATACAACCACCAGCAGCAGTAACAGTATTTCTAGCAGCAATGTCATCAGACATGACAATAATTATACCAACAACAACAACAACAACAACAAAAAATGACAACAACAGCAACAACAAAAACAATGACAACAACAATAACAACAATGGCAACAACAACAAACAAAAGCAAGCAAAAAGAACAAAATAACGCTCTTAGGAAAATTTTGTGACGTCTACAACGATGACAACTTAACATCTTCATCATCATCATCAACAACAACAACTATGACGACAACAACAACAACAATAGCTATGACGAAAAAACTGTCAAACAGAAAAACATGGCACCAACAAGTAACAAACAACAACAACAATAACAACAATAATAATTAAAAGACATTAACAACAGCAACAACAACCATTGACTGTGACTGACAATATTGGCAAGCTGAATGACATGGCATTATCATCTTCATCAACATCATCATCATCATCGTCATCGTCCATCGCCAACAACAACAACAACAACAACAGCACAACGTCTCAGTGACAACACTGCAAAAAGGTAAAAAAAAAAAAGAAAAATAATACATTTAAACAGCATCATCATCATCATCAATATCGTCGTCATCACAATTATCATCATCATCATCATCATCATCATCATCATCACCACCACCACCATCATCATCATCGCCACGTCCAGATTGCTGAATCAATGTTTTATTTCTCAACATCTTACTGTCATTCTCTCACCCCTCTCTCTTTCTTTTCTCTCTCTCTCTCACTCTCTCTCTCTCTCTCTCACTCTCTCTCCGACTATTACTCTCTCTCTCTTACTATTACTCTCTCTCTCTCTCACTCTCTCTCTCTCTTACTATTAGTCTCTCTCTCACTCTCTCTCTCTCTTATTATTACTCTCTCTCTCGCTCTCACTCTCTCTCTCTTACTATTACTCTCACTCTCTCACTCTCTCTCTCTCTTACTATTACTCTCTCCCTCTCTCACTATTATCTATTTTCTCTCACCTGCATCTTCCCTTCTAATTTATTCTTTGTCTTTTACTTGGCAGTATTAATATTAATCCCGCCGAGGTTGACTTTGCCTTTCATCCTTACGGGGTCGATAAAATAAAGTACCAGTAATGCACTGGGTAATTGCTGGCCTTGTGCCAAAAGTAGAAACAATTATTAATGGGGCGGTGGGTTGCAAGTATCGGCAGAGGGTAGGACACCATACTTTTCAGCACAGAGTTGCGACCCTTTACGTTCTGAGTTCAAATCCAGCCGAGGTTAGCTTTGCCTTTTATCCTTACGGGGTCGATAAAATATAGTACCAGTAATACACTGGGATAATTGCTGACCTTGTGCCCAAAATAGAAACAATTATTATTTGAAACTTCCTTTGAATTCTGCTTCTTTCCCAAACTATGCCGAGAGAGTCAACCTGACACCCGAGGAAATATTTGATAATACATACATTTTACAATCAATTGTCTACAAATGATGCCACAAGGGCATAGACAACAGTAAATGTCTTTTCATGATTTGATAATACTGTTCTCAGGACATGAACATTGCCAGTCAGCACAATTTTCTGTATCGCTTGCAGAGATGTCTTACTTGAACGAGATTATGATTATTATTATTGTGAATTGTATCAGTAGAGGGTCGGCCGCCATGCTTTGCAGCATAGAGTTATCGTCCTTTA
>OZ024745.1:129084424-129089424 GCA_964016885.1 Eledone cirrhosa
CATAAATATTTGCTCTACGGGTTTATATATATATTATATATATATAATCCTTATCGAGCCCTCCTCGGGTTTTAGTCTTCACATTTATTATTACTATATATATATACAAGGGTGGTGGATTGGCAGTATCGGTAGAGGGTCGGACGCTATGCTTTCCAGCATAGTTATGTCCCTTTACGGTCTGAGTTCAAATCCCGTCGAGGTTAACTTTGCGGGGTCGATAAAATAAAGTACCAGTAATACATGGGTTATTGCTGGCCTTGTACCAAAAGTAGAAACAATTATTACTATATATATATGTGTGTGTGTGTGTGTGTGTGTGTGTGTGTGTGTGTGTGTGTGTGTGTGTGCGTGTGTGTGTGTGCGTGCGTGTGCGTGTGCATGCGTGTGTATGATAGGTGTTTGCGTGTTGGCGTGCGTGTTTCTGGAAGGGTATTAATGTGTAAACGTATTCTTAGTATCCTATGTTAAATGTAAACACCAAGGTACATGTTAGAAGAAGCAAGATATTTAGGTAGATGGCTGTGGGAAGCTACTGTTTTGTCATCACCCATCAATTATGAGGATTTAATTAGAGAAACACATAGAGCGCTTATTTTTTCATGGCTGAATAGTGAGTCATGTAGGTGGAAGTAGGCAGTGTGGTAGCTAAATGGGATTACGGGGAGGGAGAGTGGGGGCGGGGTGATTAGGAAGAAGATAGTGAGATGATGAAGAGAAATAGGTAGATGGATAGGTAGATAGATAGAGAAAGAGAGAGAGAGAGAGAGAGGGAGAGAGAGAGAGAGAGAGAGAGAGAGAGGCAGATAGATAGATAGACAGAGAGGGAGAGAGATACAGACATACAGATAGATAGATAGAGAGAGAGAAAGAGAGAGAGAGATAGAGAAAGATAGGGATAGAGATAGGGAGAAAGATATATATATATATATAGGGAGAGAGAGAACGAGAGAGATAAAAAGATAGGGAGAGAGAGAACGAGAGAGAGAGAGTTAGAGAGAGAGACGTATATATATATGTATGTAAACAGACGTATATGTATATACACATACATACATGTATGTGTATATGTTCTTATGGTTTTATTATTTTCACATGTCGGCTCTTGTGGCTAATAAATGAGATCATTATTTTCACTGATAGAGAAAAAGATAGCCAGTTTCTGACATAGACACAAGACACGTTCATTAGAATTTAGACATCAACTAGGTAAATACGAATGTATGTGTGTGTGTGTGAGAGAGAGAGAGAGAGAGAGAGAGAGAGAGAGAGAGAGAGAGAGAGAGAGAGAGAGAGAGAGAGAGAGAGAGGGAGTATGTGTATGTGTAGGTATGTATGTTATTGTACGTGTGGATCCATTTTTGAGTTATGTGGACATGTGCATATGATGCTGTTTCTATACATGCAGTTATTACACACAGAATTACTGAAATGTTTCACATATTTTTACAGTTCAAGTAATAGACTGTACTTGCATCTTTCTAACTAGTCGTGTTCTGGTTCTGGGAAGCCAAGCTTACTAAGATTTGTACTAAGGCAGTCAGTAACGTACCTAAGAGCCGTAATGATCACAGGTAGAAAACTAAAGGTATTGTCAGGGGGGGGGGGGGGGGTATCTGCAGATTCCTCAAGCGAGCAAATGCATACCACAACAACGATAAATAATTGTTTCTACTTTTGGCACAGTGCATTACTGGTACTTTATTTTATCGACCCCGTAAGGATGAAAGGCAAAGTTAACCTCGGCGGGATTTGAACTCAGACCATAAAGGGACGTAGCTCTTTGCTGCAAAGCATGGCGTTCTACCCTCTACAGATACTGCCAATACTTCCAATAACTAGAATCACGTAGAACGGAACGCAACAATAAGCAGGTGACCAAACACCACACTATAAAGGCCGCCGCCATAACTTTCAGCGAAGAAGACGAGTTTATAATAATCGAGATTTGAGATTTTTAAACATGACCTGAAATGTGTTTTAATCGAAATCTCCAAGATCTAGAAATATTTCACAAGGGATATCTTGGGGTCGGGGAGAAATCTTACATATCCAGCGTGTGGGACCCCATTTGCTCTTATTAGTGAGAGATAGAAAGGGCGAGAGAGATGGAAGTGATGACAGTGGGAGTTCGGACCCAGTGTACATAAGAGATGGGGAGGGTGAGAAAGACAGAGGTGATGGCAGTGGGAGTTCGGCTCCTCTGTGTTCGGACCTGGTGTACATGAGAGATGGAGGGTGGGTGGCGAAAGAGATGGAGGTGATGACACTGGGAGTTCGGCTCCTCTGTGTTCGGACCTGGTGTACATGAGAGATGGAGGGTGGGTGGCGAAAGAGATGGAGGTGATGACACTGGGAGTTCGGCTCCTCTGTAGTCGGACCTGGTGTACATGAGAGATGGAGGGTGGGTGGCGAAAGAGATGGAGGTGATGACACTGGGAGTTCGGCTCCTCTGTGTTCGGACCTGGTGTACATGAGAGATGGAGGGTGGGTGGCGAAAGAGATGGAGGTGATGACACTGGGAGTTCGGCTCCTCTGTAGTCGGACCTGGTGTACATGAGAGATGGAGGGTGGGTGGCGAAAGAGATGGAGGTGATGACACTGGGAGTTCGGCTCCTCTGTGTTCGGACCTGGTGTACATGAGAGATGGAGGGTGGGTGGCGAAAGAGATGGAGGTGATGACACTGGGAGTTCGGCTCCTCTGTAGTCGGACCTGGTGTACATGAGAGATGGAGGGTGGGTGGCGAAAGAGATGGAGGTGATGACACTGGGAGTTCGGCTCCTCTGTAGTCGGACCTGGTGTACATGAGAGATGGAGGGTGGGTGGCGAAAGAGATGGAGGTGATGACACTGGGAGTTCGGCTCCTCTGTAGTCGGACCTGGTGTACATGAGAGATGGAGGGTGGGTGGCGAAAGAGATGGAGGTGATGACACTGGGAGTTCGGCTCCTCTGTAGTCGGACCTGGTGTACATGAGAGATGGAGGGTGGGTGGCGAAAGGGATGGAGGTAATGACACTGGGAGTTCGGCTCCTCTGTGTTCGGACCTGGTGTACATGAGAGATGGCGGGTGGGTGGCGAAAGAGATGGAGGTGATGACACTGGGAGTTCGGCTCCTCTGTAGTCGGACCTGGTGTACATGAGAGATGGCGGGTGGGTGGCGAAAGAGATGGAGGTGATGACACTGGGAGTTCGGCTCCTCTGTAGTCGGACCTGGTGTACATGAGAGATGGAGGGTGGGTGGCGAAAGAGATGGAGGTGATGACACTGGGAGTTCGGCTCCTCTGTAGTCGGACCTGGTGTACATGAGAGATGGAGGGTGGGTGGCGAAAGAGATGGAGGTGATGACACTGGGAGTTCGGCTCCTCTGTAGTCGGACCTGGTGTACATGAGAGATGGAGGGTGGGTGGCGAAAGAGATGGAGGTGATGACACTGGGAGTTCGGCTCCTCTGTAGTCGGACCTGGTGTACATGAGAGATGGAGGGTGGGTGGCGAAAGAGATGGAGGTGATGACACTGGGAGTTCGGCTCCTCTGTAGTCGGACCTGGTGTACATGAGAGATGGAGGGTGGGTGGCGAAAGGGATGGAGGTAATGACACTGGGAGTTCGGCTCCTCTGTGTTCGGACCTGGTGTACATGAGAGATGGCGGGTGGGTGGCGAAAGAGATGGAGGTGATGACACTGGGAGTTCGGCTCCTCTGTAGTCGGACCTGGTGTACATGAGAGATGGAGGGTGGGTGGCGAAAGAGATGGAGGTGATGACACTGGGAGTTCGGCTCCTCTGTAGTCGGACCTGGTGTACATGAGAGATGGAGGGTGGGTGGCGAAAGGGATGGAGGTAATGACACTGGGAGTTCGGCTCCTCTGTGTTCGGACCTGGTGTACATGAGAGATGGCGGGTGGGTGGCGAAAGAGATGGAGGTGATGACACTGGGAGTTCGGCTCCTCTGTAGTCGGACCTGGTGTACATGAGAGATGGCGGGTGGGTGGCGAAAGAGATGGAGGTGATGACACTGGGAGTTCGGCTCCTCTGTAGTCGGACCTGGTGTACATGAGAGATGGCGGGTGGGTGGCGAAAGAGATGGAGGTGATGACACTGGGAGTTCGGCTCCTCTGTAGTCGGACCTGGTGTACATGAGAGATGGAGGGTGGGTGGCGAAAGGGATGGAGGTAATGACACTGGGAGTTCGGCTCCTCTGTAGTCGGACCTGGTGTACGTGTATGTGCATGATTACCACAATATTAAAATTATGGGAGTGTCACTCTGAGCTCCCCTTTCCCTTCAATACCTTACTTGATGGAGGAATGTCAAATAAGCCAATATCTACATTCATACCAAAATTGCGACACAGACACACACACACACACACACACACACACACACACACACACACACACACACACACACACACCTATAAACACACACACACGTATAGACATACACTCTCACATAAGTAACATTCAATTGAAATTCTTTAATTAACTGAAATCATAATTGCAATTAGCTGGCAAAATAATCTGTTATGGGTGCTTAAATTCTAAGACTTTTAGATGTTGAAGTTTTCCGTTAAAACTTTATATTTCAGGTCATGTCTATACATCTCAAATTTCGATTTTCATGAACTCGTTTTCTCAGATGAGAATTATGCCGCTTGCTCATTTGATATGGTTTAAATCTAAACACAAAAAACAAGAGAGACAAATATAACCATGAATGTTAAACAAAGGTCTTGGAAAATAAAATATATAAATGGAGTTACGAAAGATTCCATTCTTAACCCTTTAACATTTAAACCGGTCATGTCTGGACAGAATTTTCACACCTTTTTCTGTTCAAACCGGCTGTAACCGGCTGCTCATATTAATGTTAAGGTATTTTTCTCAAAATAAATAATATCAAAATCTCATAGATTCGATATTATGTGAGATAATTATGTAAGGTAATGTTTTTACATGAAAATACAATAGCAAATATATAATAATCTAAATGCTAAAGGGTTA
>OZ024745.1:129094424-129101924 GCA_964016885.1 Eledone cirrhosa
CGCGGTGTGTTGGGCGCGGCCCGACGAAGCTAAGGGAACGTATAGCAAAATACACGACGTCAGAGAGTGCAAGGGGCGCGGCCTGTCAAAGCCAAGGCAAGGTGAGCCTGGGCACGGCCAGGTTAAGCTAAAGCAAGATATAGGAGAACACTCGAAACCAGAGCGTACGTGTTGCCCCGGGTCATTGACCAGCCATGCAAAGGGAAGATATAGTAAAACACATGACGCCGGAGCATGCAAGACGAACCGGGCATGGCCCTGTGAAGTTAAAGCAAAATATATAAAAAATGACGAAACCACAGCGTGCGAGGCGAGCCGGGGTGAAACTCGGCAAAGCCAAGGGAAGATATAGCAAAACACACGATGCTGGAGCGTGCGAGGAGAGCCGGGACACGGCCCGGTTAAGCTAAAGCAAGATATAGCAAAACACACGAAACCAGAGCGTGCGAGGTGAGTAGGTGCGCTTCCCGGTGAAGCCACGGCAAGGTCTAGCAAAAGACACGACATCGGAGCGTGCAAGTAGAGTCGGGGCTCGCCTCTGCGAAGCCAAGGTAGGATATAGCAAAACACACGATACCGGAGCGAGTGAGGTGAGTAGGGGCACTGCCCAGCGAAGCCAAGGAAAGATGGAGTAAAAGACACGATGTCGGAGCGTGTTAATCGGGTATGGGAGCAGCCTGGCGAAGACAAACCAAGATATAGTAAATTGCACGCTGTCAGAGTGTGCTAGGCGAACTGAGGTACGGACCGCCGAAGCCAAACAGGATATAAAAACACACACGACGCCAGAGCGGGGCGCCGCCCAGCGAAGCTAAGGCAAGATATAGTAAAACACAGAAAGTCGGAGCAAGTTAGTCGAGTAGGGGACCGGCCTGGCAAAAGCAAGACAAGATATAGTAAAACACGCATACCTTGCTGGCCAGTATGGTATAGCAAGCCACATCGGACACTGGAATAGTTCCCGTTATTTTTCCTCAGAAGAAGAGATATTAATCTCGAAATATCAGGACATGTGAAGGAATTAAGGTAAAAAAACAACAACCCGGTTCCTTACGTTTTGATTTTTCTCCGTCCAAACCTGCATTGTGTGGCTTTCAAACTTCGAATTCTTCATACCATATATACAATGCTTCAAGTAAAATACAAATTCCTTCTGTATATATATATATTCTGTATATATATATATATATATATATATATATATATATATATATATATATATATACAGAATATATATATACAGAATATATATATACATACAGAATATATATATATATATATATATATATATATATATATATATATATATATATAAGCAGAAGGGATATTCAATTTGTTAGTAATTCAACAAATATAAATGTTTATAACTGATTCAGAGCACTCGACAGTTTTCTGGAGTATAATATACTATGATATTAAATAAATAGAAATTATATTTATAAAACCATATTTATTCTATTATATATATTTCTAGGGTACTATCCAAGGAAAACTTGAACCGTTAAGGTATATCTTTCCTTGGTTATGTCAAAATTTATAAAACACACTTCGTATTTTATCTGATGATAGCGTACCAAAATTTTGGAACCCCTGAAATATATATAATAGAATAAATATGGTTTTATAAATATAGTTTCCATGTATTTAATATTATTGTATATATATATATATATATGTATATACTGAGTGTGGAAACTGAAGCTCATTACTGCTATTTTGTCGATGTGTATATTTCACAAGATTGTTTATATTTTTGTATTGGAGAAGTTAAGAAATTTGACAGATATTCTATAATCCGTATTTTTCCTTTACAATTTTACGGTCAATGGTATACACAGAAATAGAGAGGAATAAAAAAATATTAGTTATTCGATATGATAATTAAATGATAGTATTATAGCTGTGAGTGGGCCCCTTTGTCTCTTTCTTACAACCACTACTTTTAGATCCACTCCGCCATTGTATATATATATATATATATATATATATATATATATATATATATACACATCAACAAAATAGCAGTAATGAGCTTCAGTTTCCACACTCAGTATATACATATATATATATACAATGATATTAAATATATCTATCTATATATCTATATATATATATATATATATATATATATATATATATATATATATATATTCATATATGTATATATATATAAATATATATATATATATATATATATATATATATATATATATATATATATATATATATATTCATATATGTATATATATATAAATATATATATATATATATATATATATATATATATATATATATAATCATATATATACGAGGGTAATCCCAAAAGTAAGGTCTCCAAAGCGATGGGGACGCAGAGAAACTGTTCGTACCGCTGTTGGCAACACTGTTGTGATTGGTGCTTCCTTCACTGCCAAACAAGCATGCGCGCGCTTCGCTGGGATGCTCAATCCTGGCTTGGCAGCCGTTGAGAATGGAGCTCCCGTTGAACGCTACCGCCAAGTGCGAATTTCGCGCAGTTATTATATAGAGGGCAATCCCAAAAGTAAGGTCTCGTTCTGAGGAAAAGTTGCGTAAAGATCGGCGGATCACTCTGGATGTTCTCTGGATTTTTGTTCCTGAGGTTTCCCGAAGCACCATCCACAGGATTTTAACGGAAAAGTTGCAATATCAGAAGGAGACCTTACTTTTGGGATTGCCCTCGTATATATATAAATATATATTCATATATATATATTCATATATATATATATATATATATGTGTGTGCGTGTGCGTGTGTGTGTGTGTGTGTGTGTGTGTGTGTGTGTGTGTGTCTGTGTCTGTGTGTGTGTGTGTGTGTGTGTGTGTGTGTGTGTGTGTGTGCGTGCGCGTGCGCGTGTGTGTAAACATATATATATATATGAGGAAGAGAGAGAGCGGGAGAAAATGCGAAATAGATACACACACACACACACACCTACACACACACTTATACATATATATTTATTTATATTCATATGGATAGATAGATGAAATATAAAAGGAGATAAATAGTTGTACCTTTCATATAAGATACCATCTTTCTTTTGCTATTACTTTATAGAATAGCTTATTTTTCTCCTTTTCGGAGAAATTCTATACATTGAACTAAATATAATTACTTCAACTCAAAAGAGCTAAAAAATGAGAATAAGAAAAAGAAAAGCTAGTTAAGTGGTCGGAAAAGAAAGATTATGTATCGTTCAAATGATATAAGACTATATTTTAATATCAGGAAAACGTTAAATCTCTTTCTGGAACAGAATTCCTCAGAATTTCCAAGTACGAAAGTGTTTTTCCGTCTTTCTGACTCTGGTTGTTGGTCGTTGGTAGGTTCAATCTCTGTAGTAGAATAATTCTATTGAATAACAAGTTTTCATCTAACCTAAGTAAATATTCCTTAACTTCCTTGAGCTTCTCGGGTGAATGGCACATACACTGACAGAGAGAGAGAAAGAGAGAGACACAGGCACACACAAAACACACACAGACACACAGACACTGACACACATACAAAGAAAGAGAGAGGGAGAGAGAGAGAGGGGCAGAGAGAGAGATAGAGAGAGAAAGAGAGAGAGAGAGAAAGAGAAAGAGAGAGAGAGAGAGAGAGAGAAACAGGCATACAAACTAACACACACGCACAAACACACACAGACTCATACATACACACACACACATAAATACACACACACACACACACAAATACATACACATACACATGCACACACAAAAATATGCACAAACACACACAGACATACACATATGAGAGCTAGCCATATAATATATGGCTGCTCTCATCTCAATATATGCCTCTATTTTCACATATGTTAGGTTTATACTTTCATATTGTGTCAAAGAATACTATAACGAACTTCTGCGAACCCTCGAGTCCCAAATAATAGGAGGGGGTGGGGTGGGTGAGAATAAGTCGCGTGGAAAATCGATAATATTTATAGGTTGTCTCTGTCGATTTTCAAAAAACCAGAATTAGTCGTTTAGTTTGTATATAGAGAGCCTAATTCTCCTATTTATTTTTATAACATATGGGATTTTAGTAATGTACTTTTTTGTCATGTATTATGTTTTTTCAATGTATAAAGAAAATTAAAATATAATTTTGTTGGAGATAGATTAGCAACTTTTAATAACGTATGGGATTTCTAGTAGGTGTTTTTTTGTCATATATAATGTTTAGAGAATCACTCCAGCTAGAGCCGCACTACTTCTCCAAATTGAGTGACCACAGCTCCGATACTATGGACATGTGGTTAGAATGTCTCAGGAAGAATCGCTGCACAGATTTTACGAACAAAGAGCAAAACCAACCGACAGGAGACCAGGAGTAATAGTAGTAGTAGTAGCAGTAGTAGTAGTAGTAGTAGTAGTAGTAGTAGTAGTAGTAGTAGTTGTTGTTGTTGTTGTTGTTGTTGCTGTTGTTAGTTGGTAGTGGTGGTGATGGTGGCGCTGAATGAGTATTACTGTTGTTTAGCTTCAACTCGGTTTTGATGGAAAATACATATATATATATATGTAATATATGTATGAAGAAAAATTGGGTGTTTTCACACTTATAATTTTATACGTTTAATATATAAAGAAGAAGAAGAAGAAGAATGCAGCATTTGGAGTAAGTTTGAGGAACTGGTCACCATAGTTGTGCAGCGGAAGCATCTGGGATTGTCAGTTTGTTCTCCAGTCTAGTCTCTTGTCACATTATCTGTTTACATGTTTCAGTAGATATTTGTGTTCATTATAAGTCCGTGTGTGTGTGTGGTTTTATGTTAATCTATTTATCAGTCTAGCAGTTCTATTTGCTTATCTGTTTGTATTGGCGCCAAACGTGTTGCAGCGAGAGCATCCAGAAGTTTCACTCGTTCTCTCTCTGTATGCATATTTCTCTGCGTGTCTGAATATATGCCTATCAGCCTATATCACCGTCTACCAATCTGTCAGGCTTTATGTCTGTCAGGTAATCAGTCGAGCCTCGCCAAGCCGAGTGGTTGTTTCAGTGGGTCTCTTTCACTGTCCTCCCATTCAATATATTCTCCATCCTGTCGGCCAGGACCCAGAGGCGGAGAGCAAATGTGTTGGTAGTGGAGGATACTGGTTCTGACGTCACTTCTACAACTATATAGCGTATTTCCCGGCGTCGAAGACGCTACTCTTTTCCTAAAATAATTCAAAAATCTACCATGCGTCCTGGAGACCGGTGGATTGGCAGTATCGGTAGACGGTCGGACGCCATGCTTTCCAGCATAGAATTACGTCCTTTTATGGTCTGAGTTCAAATCCGCCGAGGTTAACTTTGCTTTTCAACCTTGCGGGGTCGATAAAATAAAGTACCAGTAATACACTGTGATAATTGCTGGCCTTGTGCCAAAAGTAGAAACAATTTTTCAAATTTTTTGGTTGTCAAAATTAGGGTGCGTCCTCGAGGACGAAGCGTCTTCAGCGCCGGGAAATACGGTATTTACATTTATACAACTGTGAACCTCAAAGTCTGATACCATATCAGTCAGAATGATCTGTTATTAAAAAAAAAAAAAAAAAGAATATATAACTGAAGTTAATTAGTCCGATACCCCATAAGGTCAAACAATAGCTAATACAGTGTTTACATATTTAAATTAATAAGCATAAAAAACCACCACTAATCATATATTCCTATATAGTGAATGAAAGAAATCATTTCAACAAATACAGGAGACGATTCTACACAATATAACGTCTTATTAGACCTCTTTAACAAAACAAAGACATGAAAGCATTTGTCTAAAAATGATGATAAGTTCTCTAAGTAGATGTACATATGTTGAAAAACACGAGTAGGCGTTTTTCGTTATACGTATTTTCCTCTTTCTAGACGCCATATCTTTGCTGAGAAAGCACTTTGTATTCTAAGTGTATGTATATGAATGCTTGTGTGTCTGTGTGAGTGTGTGTATGTGCATGAGTGTATGTGTATGTGTGCATATGTGCAATTGAATGGGTGAGTCAGTGAATCTGTCTAGTCATCTTTCTGTTCGATGCCATTACTTGCGCAGCTAATGCTTCTGGAAGTGCAATCGGCAACCTTGCTCTGATTGCAAATAGGTCAAATTCAAAAATTGCAATATAAAACAAACGAACATTGGTGAGGAGAGTAAGTGGAGAAAACTGTCTGAGTGGTTCTACATTAGTGACTGTAGATATTACTATGTACATGTGTGTGTGTGTGTGTGTGTGTGTGTGTGTACGTGTGTGTACGTGTGTGTGTATGTGTGTGTGTGTGTTGAGAGAGCGTCTATGTGTGTGTGTGAGCGTGTGTGTGTGTGTGAGAGAGAGCGTGTATGTGTGTGTGAGCGTGTGAGCGTGTATGTGTATGTGTGTGTGTGTGAGAGAGAGAGCATGTATGTGTGTGTGTGAGAGCGTGTATGTGTGTGTTAGTGTGCATGTGTATGTGTGTGGGTGGGTGTGAGAGAGCGTGTATGTGTGTGTGTGTGTGTGTGTGAAAGCGCGTGTATGTGTGTGTGTGTGTGTGTGAGAGTATGTTTGTGTGTGTGTGTGTCAGAGCGTGAATGTGTGTGTGTGTGTGTGAGAGAGAGCGTGTATGTGTGTGTGTGTGCGTGTGAGCGTGTATGTGTATGTGTGTGAGAGAGAGAGCATGTATGTGTGTGTGTGTGAGAGCGTGTATGTGTGTGTGTGAGAGCGTGTATGTGTGTGTGTGTATGTGTGTGTTAGCGTCCATGTGAATGTGTGTGGGTGGGTGTGAGAGAGCATGTATGTGTGTGTGTGTGTGTGTGTGAGAGCGTGTTTGTGTGTGTGAGAGCGTGTATGTGTGTGTGTGTGAAAGAGCGTGTATGTGGGTGTATGCTTGTGTTTGTTTCCGTAAGAGTGTATATATTGACTATATGCGTGTGTATGTGCCCGTGTGTATGTGTATGTGTGAGCGGGTGTGTGTGTATATGTGAGCGTGTGTGTGTGTGTGTGTATGTGTGTCTGTTTCCGTAGGAGTGTGACTGTATATATATATATGAGTGTATTGTATGTGTGAAGGTATGTACCTTTCTGTATCTATATGTATGTGTATATATGCATGCACGCGTGTGTGTATGTGTTTGGGTGAACAAATCTATATATATGTATGTATGTATGTGTTTGTCTGTCTGTCTGTATGTATGTATGTATGTATGTATGTATGTATGTATGTATGTATGTGTCTGTCTGTCTGTATGTATGTATGTATGTATGTATGTGTCTGTCTGTCTGTCTGTATGTATGTATGTATGTGTCTGTCTGTCTGTCTGTATGTATGTATGTATGTATGTATGTATGTATGTATGTATGTATGTGTATGTGTATGTATGTATGTATGTATGTATGTATGTATGTGTCTGTCTGTATGTATGTATGTATGTATGTATGTATGTATGTAAGTATGTATGTATGTATGTATGTATGTATGTAAGTATGTATGTATGTATGTATGTATGTATGTATGTAT
>OZ024745.1:129106924-129111924 GCA_964016885.1 Eledone cirrhosa
AGCTCAGCCGTCGGGGTCCTACTCGTTCCTATATATATATATATATATATATATATATATATATATATATATATATATATATATATAATCAAAGATTATTATGATTCGTTGATTACCCAACGAATACAATATTACAATAGATTAGAAGCACTCAACAACAGATTTTCCTGAATTTTTTTATATTCTATAAATATTGTATAAAAACGTTGATATTTGATGAAATAAATCACTGCCAATACTGGAATTGAATAATCAAAACCGTAGCGGTATGTCACATATCAAATCTTATATTTTATCTGATGAAAACGTACTTAAACACCATTGTACCTTTGAAATATGTATAATAAAATATATATTTTGATTATGAGAATATTTTTCGTTTATTAACATTTTGAATAATATATATATATATATATATATATATATATATATATATATAGGAAAAAGTATGCCCCCGACGGCAGAGCTCAAGCCATTTCGACGGCTATTTTTGGACTCTCTACTACCCTAAGTATTGAGTACTCTGGTTCATTATGGTCCATCTGGTTCCTTACCACAATTCCTTCGATATATATATATATATGACTGTATGTATGTATAGTATATTTGGTAGTTCACTGTATATTTGGTAGTACACTTAATTAAAAACATTTAGAAGACCATTCGCTATGAATTTTAAAGTAGTGAATATGTCACTTACTTATTCTCGGCAAAAACAAAGGGTAGTAAGCGACAGTTCTGTTTCTCGCTCGTTAGCGGTTATCAAGACTACTTACCCCTTCGCTTCCGCCAAGAATTATAGAAGCTGGATTCTTATAGAATTCGAGTAATGTTTAAGAGCTGATTAAACAGAGCTGTTGCCGGTCCAGCAAAAATTAGGTATTAGTATTGGTGCTCTGAAATAGCGATGTATACATGAATGTATGTATAGTATATTTTTGTCGAGAATAAGTGACATTGTCAGTACTTTAAAATTCATAGCGAATGGTTTTCAAAATGTTTTAAATTAAACATACAGTATGTTATCAAATATACTATACAACAATTATTAACACTATCAGACTTATTGGTTAGTTTTAAACTCCTATATATATTTATCGTATATGTGTGTGTGTGTAAATACATGTATATACACACACACATACACACACACTCACACATATACATATATATATATATATATATATATATATATATATACATGTATATATATATATATATATGTGTGTGTATATATATATATATATATATAGATAGATATTTATATATATGTATATGTGTGAGTGTGTGTGTATGTGTGTGTGTATATACATGTATTTACACACACACATATATACATATATGTATATATATATATATATATATATATATATATATATATATATATATATATATATATATATATATATATATATATATATATATATAAATATACACGGGTGTGTATGATTGTGTATAGAAGATTATATTAATAAAAGGAATTCCAACTTTGTCTGATTTACTCGTTTTATTTACAATCCTTTAAAAATATAATGATATAATGAAATAGTATGATAGAATATTAAATGTTAAATGTTAATTGAACAAGTACTTTCATGCTTTCGCAATCTCAGGTTCATATTCAGTGGGGACAGTCAAGTTTGCAATTTTCAATGTATATATGGGTGTATATGTGTGCGTAAGAAAGAAATCTCTAATGTCTGGACAAATACGAACTACGTCATAAATATTGACACCGTGTGTGAATGAAACACTTTCACGTGACACTATCAGAACACATCAACCTTGAATGAGTTTAGAAACAAAACGCTACGATGCGCATTCATGATGATTAAGGCAAAGATCTCCAGCATAATAGAGAAAATATTCAATTGATGTACCGATAGGTCATGAGTTGGTGTCGAGAGTTTAATAATTGCAATTCGTTTCGGATGATGCTTTGATAATTATTACTTTCTACTAGTAAGCCACATTTCAATATGATTGTCGCATTAGTTCTCTATATTTTTATAGGATTTTCTTAATAAGGAAGTGACCTCCCAGTAAAAGTTAGGTGAAGATACGTGGTTTTGTGTTTAAAGTGTTGAACTCAAAAGAATTACAGTCGCGGGTTCGATTCCCAGACCCAAACCGGGCCCGGAAAATATGTAGTTATGTCCTTCAGCCAGACGCTTTATTTCATGTTGCTCCAGTCGACAAAGTGTTGAACTCAAAAGAATTACTGTCGTTGGTTCGATTCCCAGGCCCAGACCGGGACCGGAAAATATGTAGTTATGTCCTTCAGTCAGACGCTTTATTTCAGGTTTTTCCAGTGGACGTAGCCAGAAAAATAAATGAGTGTCAGTAGTTTAGGATTAATCTTGCGACGAATTGGTGTCACGTATTCTTAGTCGGTTGATGTGAATGAAACCAAGATAAGCTCTAACTTGATGAACCCATAAGCTCCAAACAAACTTTAATTAACTAATCCAAGCAAATTATCAACTCACTCTATGAATACCATATAATTTAATTGTTTCTACCTTTGGCACAAGGCCAGCAATTATCCCAGTGCATTACTGTACTTTATTTTATCGACCCCGTAAGGAGGAAAGGTAAAGTTAACCTCGGCGGGAATTGAACTCAGCACGTAAAGGGCCGTAACTCTATGCTGCAAAGCATGGTGTCCGACTCTCTACCGATACTGCCAATCAACCACCCATAATAATAATGGTTTCTTATATAGGCACAAGGCCAGTAATTTGGAGGGAGGGGAAAGTCGATTAAATCGACCCAGTGCGTGACTGGTACTTTATTTTATCGACCCCATAAGGATGAAAGGCAAAGTTAACCTCGGCAGGATTTGAGCTCAGATCATAAAGAGCCGTAACTCTATGCTGCAAAGCATGGCGTCCGACTCTCTACCGATACTGACAATCCACCGCCCATAATAATAAACCACGTTAATTTGAATCCTATCAAGATAATGAAAGTCCTTCGTTTTTCTGAAAACATAACTTTGATGTTGTTTGAAACATTATAGTATCAAGGGCGGTGGGTTGGCAGTATCGGTGGAGGGTCGGACGCCATGCTTTCCAGCATAGTTACGTCCCTTTACGATCTGAGTTCAAATCCCGCCGAGGTTGACTTTGCCTTTCATCCTTACGGGGTCGATAAAATAAAGTACCAGTAACGCACTGGGTAATTGCTGGCCTTGTGCCTAAAGTAGAAACAATAGTATGATATCTTTATGTGACATAATTAAATTTTGTAAATGGTTATTAGATCAAATTTTGTAAGCAGTTATTAGATCAAATATTTTGTTAAAAAAAAAAGAAAGAAAAACCGTATCTAACAAAGAAAAAAATGCATTTTACTCTTCTATTCTTTCGCTCACATATTCCTGAGAGGGTGGTGGGGTAGAGTCCTGAAAGACTCCTTCCAGCGGGTCCTGTCAGAAGCAACCTCCACCAACTGATCCAGCTGGATCACCAAGCGAGACCAGCTAAGCCCATCAATGTCATCCAACCATCTTGCTAGGAGTCAACCCCTGGGTTTCCTGTCAGTTGGATTTACCCTTAAAATCTGTCCAACGATTCTTTCTTGAGACATTCTAACCACATGTCCATAGTATCGGAGCTGTGATTTCTCAATTCGGAGAAGTAGGAACTCTACCTGGAGTGACACTCTGATCTCCGAGTTCCGCACTCTATCGAGTAACGTTACTCCAAAGCCCCTTCTGAGGAACCCCAGAAAAGACTGCACAGGTGAGAGTGGGGATACTCACAGCCCCTGGCCACCAGAGCGTGTTATGAAATGGATCCCATTATGAGGGAGGATTTGCCTCTTGATGTTTAGGCTGAAAGTACGAAACATATATTAGATGAAATTTATAGATAATATATAAAAAGATTTACAAACATCAATTTTAATTACTACAGTGACATTTAGAGTTGCAATGTTATAGGTGCTTGTTTTATTGTTTCCTTGGGTCATGTTGTTGTTGTTGTTGTTGTTGTTGTTGTTGTTCTTCTTCTTCTTCTTCTTCTTCTTCTTCTTCTTCTTCTTCTTCTTCTTCTGTTGTCATCGTCGTCGTCATCGCTGTTGTTGTTGTTGTTGTTGTTGTTGTTGGTCTTCTTCTTCTTCTTCTTCTTCTTCTTCTTCTTCTTCTTCTTCTTCTTCTTCTTCTTCTTCTTCTTCTTCTTCTTCTTCTTCTTCTTCTTCTTCTTCTTCTTCTTCTTCTTCTTCTTCTTCTTCTTCTTCTTCTTCTTCTTCTTCTCCTCCTCTTCATTCTTCTCCCATCTTTCTTTCTATTACTGAACACCCTCACGCCTAAAGAAATATTTCAAAGTGTAAATTCTAACTAAGTCACGTATTGTTTCCTTCATTATTGTCGAAGAATTAGTCGAGAAACTCGATCTTGTTCCATCCATGCATTGATATTTTGTATCAAATCTGTGAAGTGTCCAAGATAAGGCAGCAAATATCACAGGAATTATTAGTTCATAATATGTGATAACTTGATAGAATTTGCACAATTCTTCTGTCATAAACTTCAAACTTGGTTCATTATATATTGATCATATAATGATTGATTATGAACTTATCGGTTAATGATTAGTTATGAAAGCTGGTTATTCAGGCAGAAGGATACGCTCTATCGACAATGATGTTGTGCAGTGAAACCAGCAGTTAGTTTACATTTGCTGTGGAAAATGAAATTTTCAATTTTCAAAGGTTCTGCTTAGTGTGTATGGATGGTAAAATGTATTTGCGGTAATTGTTATGTGTTGAAATATTGATTTCTCCTATTAGAACATGACCAGAAATTTGTGGCGAAGGAAGGTAACTTATTGGGGTTTTATTGCATTTTTCTACATTGCCAGGAGTGTAATGTCTTTCATGGCTAGATCATGGGCAGAACATTGTAGAGAAGGCTTGCGGAAGTTCGATTCCATTCTGAGGCAGTGTTATTACAGAGGCGAGGCGAATAAAATTCCTTGTGGTATTTGATCAGATAA
>OZ024745.1:129114424-129119424 GCA_964016885.1 Eledone cirrhosa
CTTCTTTTTGGTAAATATCATCTTGGTTAAGAGAGTGGGACTGGCTTTGTGCAGTACCTTTGCTCACTATAAAAGTTTCACGGCACAGGCATTGCTTTATATCTGGAGATCTCTTTGCACTTGTCGTCACATGGTACCAAAGCCAAAGCACTATGTGTCAATAATTGTCACAAGTGTAGTGTTTGTACCAGAGTTTTCAAGTCGCTGGCTGGACTAAAAAGTCACACTCGTTCAGCGCATCGATAGGGTTCTCCTACATGGATATAAAGTAGTGGGTGTACTCGAAAACGAGTTGGCAGCCACCATGTATGTATGTAAGTAAGTATTTATTTATTTGTGTATGTATGTGGGTATGTGTGCATGTGTATATATATTTGTGTTTCACAGTTGAACATTGCAAACTTGACTGTCACCACACATTATGAACCTGAAGATTGCGAAAGCATGAAAGTACTTGTTCAATTAACACTTTACATTTAATATTCTTCCATACTATTTCATTATAATATCATTATAATTTTAAAGGATTGTAAATAAAACGAGTAAATCAGACAAAGTTGGAATTCCTCTTATTAATATATATATATATATATATATATAATTGAGTCAAGGAAATATTCATAAGCTAAGATTAAACGCCATTTTATCTGGTGAGCCTTTGAAATACGATTTAGGGAATTTGCCGGATGAAACAACAGTCCATCGTAATCTAGAACTGTCTGTTCGGCTCAATTTAATTAGTTTATTTATTTATTTATTTTGCTCAGCCTCGAACACAATGTATATATATATGTATATATATATATATATATATATATATATATATATATATACATACGAGAATTAGCCGTCGAAACGGCTTGAGCTCAGCTGTCGGGGTCTTACTACCCACTCTGGTTCCTATTACCCACTCTACTACCTCAAGTATCGAGTACTTTGGTGCGTTATGGTCCACCTGGTTCCTTACCACATTTCCTTCGTTATATATATACATATATACAGTATTTCATATATATATATATATATTTCAAATTTATCCAACAGTACCAAGGAATTCCCTTCATTCCCCCCCTCTATCTTTCTCTCTCTCTATGTATATATATATATATATATGTGTGTGTGTGTGTGTGTGTGTGTGTGTGTGTGTGTGTGTGTGTGTGTGTGTGTGTGTGTGTGTGTGTGTGTGTGTGTAATGTTTTATGAAATGGAATGGTTGCTTTGCTTTGTTTACTTATCAGTTATATAATACATTTATCTCAACATTACTTTGCTCATCGCTTCAGCCTTCGTAAAATGATTTACATATCTTACAAGAAAACAAACAAACATCTATTTGGTTGTAGATATATTCAGCCTTGATATATTTCCTATCTAAAGGATTTGTTTTATGGCGAATCTAAGAGCGGGATATTTTAAAGATCGCTTGCAAACTCCTAGCATTACTTTGCTCATATTAACTGAAAAGATAGCCGCGGACTGAAATAATGTATATATGTTTTTCGAGTGTAATTTTCTTTGATTTGATTTGATTTTTCCTATTTATCTTTATTTTGAAGTTCTACTTCTTAGTAAATAATTTCTCATGAAATCGTATGTTCAAACCGAAACAATTACATCATGGATAGCTGTGATATATATATATATATATATATATATATATATATATATATATATATATATATATATATATATATATATATATATATATAGGTATATATATATATAGGTATATATAGAAATGGCTTCTACAGGACTAGAACCGTTTCATCAGAAAGCCGACTGTCAAGGTAAATTTAAAACATTTAAAACTTTAAACATTTTTCTCGGTATGGTGAACTAACTGTTGTGTAACCACTTCTACTAAACTCGTCCCATAGACTGAGTGCTCTACTACTACGGATATTACCCTCAAGTGTTCTACCCTTATATATATGGGACGAGTTTGGTAGAAGTGGTTACACAACAGTTAGTCCACCGTACCGAGAACAAATGTTTCACCTTGCGGATCTTCAGCATGAACTGAATATCCGCAAGGTGAAACAATTGTTCTCGGATTGGTGAACTGACTGTTGTGTTACTACTTCTATTATATACTAGCAGTGGTACCCGGCATTGCACGGGATAAGGTATTTTGGAACGTGGGCCGCCAACAGATCTAATCGTGGAAAAACTGCATGCCTCGACAAGATGTAAAGAAAATAAACCGAATACTCTGATGGCTGGATAATCTTTAAGATTTTCCTCGATGAAGCAGGAAAAATGCAAGTTTTCACCTAATGTGGGCCCTAGGGGATCAAGAAAATGAATTTTTTTATGTGCATAATATGCCTTGAGTTTCCTGAAAATCGGCTCGACGTAACGCCTCAAAAAATCCCCCAAAAGCTGAAAAAATGAAGTTTTTCACCTAATGTGGGCCCTAGGCCATAAAAAAGTTGGATTTTCTTAGCTCAGGGTATGAAGAAGAGACTGACTAATACATAGTTACAATTTCAAGGAAATCGGTCTGACGTAACGCCTAAAAAAAACCTTAAAATGGTGAAGAAAAAACGCATTTTTTTTTACCTAATGCGGGCCCTAGGGGATCAAAATGTTGAAAATTAAGTAATGCAGATGTAAATCTTGAATAAAACGGTTGGGTACTTCTCGAGTTTTATGGATTCAAACTCACAGACACACACACACGCACGCGCGCGCACACGCACACGCACACACACACACACACACACACACACACACACACACACACACACACACACACACACACACACACACACACACACATCCTCAGTTTTATATATATAGATTACTAGCTCAACCCACGGAAATTCGACGGGAAACATTAAATATTCATGTTCACTATGAAATTAATAAAATCTAAGTATATACGTGTGTTGCATTACGTTGCTATAACATATTGCTCTTCGCACTTTAAAAATTCGAATTTCAGTTGATGTTTTTCAAGGTTTCCGTTATTTGATTAGAAAATGTTCTCACACACGCCCTCTCTCTCCATATATATACAAGGAGGTTTTCAGGGGGGTACCAGGGGACAATTCCCCCCCCCCCGTCACTTTTTCAAGCGTCTATATTTTACTTTTTGTTTATTTGATATAATAAATTCTTTTAAAGTTAATTTTTTATATCTGAACTTCATTTGAATATATAAAACTTAATTACCATAAAATTTAACTTATGTGATAAGGTCTGGGAAAGACACCATAAGCAAATTATGCTCCTTTAAGAATCAACAAATGTTGGTTTGTACCCCCACATTTTTAAGGCAAACGAGGCCCCTGTATGTATATATATATATATATATATATATATATATATATATATATATATATATATATATATCATAAAACATGTCTATAGAATCACCAGATAAAATATATACCATTTCCTCTCCCAATTAGCATAATCAACTATATAAAAAATCGAATAGACCAGGCTATAAAAATCGAATAGACCAGGCTATAAGAATAAGGCTTCTATGAAGAAATCCCCAACAAATACCCGAAACTAGCCCATCGCGTCGGCTGCGACGGAATATTTATTGAATATTTCGACAGCGTAATCGCCCATATACAGTTAATTAACCAGAATTAGGTGTAAAATAAACTAGGAGAAAAGAGAATACATTTATTTACCTCTACCATGGTTTCGTCCGCATTTTGAGATTTCCAATATATTCGGAAATTCGAGCATCGGATATATATATATATATATATATATATATATATATATATATATATATATATATACATATGTATGTATATATATATATATATATGTATGTAAAAGGTAAACAGAAATAACAACACAATCGGTACAGTATATGGAAGGAATATATTAGGTTAACACTTGAAGTAGCAGGAAGAGGATCTTAACGTTTCGGACGCTAGTCCTTCATCAGAAGAAAGAATGAGAAGTAGGTGCGCGCGTGCGTGTGTGTTTGTATGTGTGTGTGTGTGTGTGTACATACATACATATATATATATATATATATATATATATATATACGTATATACATGGTGGGCCAGAATTTATGACTCGCTTGTTAGTCATATTTTTTAATATAATTTAATATAATCAGCAGGTTTCTTAATTTATATTTTTATTTCTTAACATGCCTCACAGGTTTTTCATTCATTTTTTCTAAATTTGATTAACCATGGCACATCTATAAATAATGAAGTAAGTCATGAATTCTAGCTGTAGCCCACCCTATCCAGGACTGAGTACAGCAGACTTCTACCAGAGAAAGATAGAAAGTGAGATAGAGGAAATGAGAAAGAGATATAAAGGAAGAATCTACCCCAGTACTAGACTGGTACTTATTTTGTTGACCTCGAAACGATAAAAGGCAGAGTTGACCTGGGCAGGATTTGAACTCAGAGAGTAGAGCGGAACAAATACCACAAAGCATTCTATCAGACACTCTAACCACTCTCACAATTATCCGCCTTTCTTACCAAGTTAACTTTTGTAAGAAATTTAAAATTGAAACCTTAACTGTAACTAAAGCTATTTATAACTACACACTAACATGACAATTAAATATATCCATTGTATATATCCACTCAACATACCCACTCCACATATCCTCACTATATACCCACACTATATACCAACACCAGTATTTCATAGTACTACTTACACGGAGACGAGTTCATATAACAAGCATATCTGACGATCTTTCGATTACAGAGTCAAGTTCGATCTATAATAGGTCTTGCCTCGAGCTGATCGATAGTGAAACATATGTAATATGTTATTAAATATGTTATGATGCAACACTGAATCCTTGTTCCTTATCCTTATAGTATATATATATATATATATATATATATATATATATATATATATATATATATATATATGATACACCCAGTCCCCTAATCCTGGACCTATACCCTCGCCCATATTCCTTTTATTTTTATTTTTACTTTCTATTTTTCCATTTCCTATATTTTACTTTTTGAATTCCCTCCTTAACC
>OZ024745.1:129124424-129136924 GCA_964016885.1 Eledone cirrhosa
TTCACTTGAAAAAAAAAAAAAAAAAGAATATATATATATATATATATATATATATATATATATATATATATATATATATATATATATATATATATATATATATATATATATATATATATATATATATATATATATATATATATATATATATATATATATATATATATATATATATATATATTTATTAAAATAATAGATTACAGTTTAAGCAAAGAATCGCTGCTTTCACCATTAACGTTAAGGGTGAAAGCAGCGATTCTTTGCTGAAACTTTAATCTGTTATTTTAATAAATATTTGCTCTACGGTTCTTATATATTTGATATATATTTATCCTTATCGAGCCCTCTTTGGATTTTAGTCTTCAAATTTATTATTATTACTATATATATATATATATATATATATATATATATATATATATAACAAAGGAAGTGTGGTAAGGAACCAGGTGGACCATAACACACCAGAGTACTCGGTACTTAGGGTAGTAGAGTGGGTAATAGGAAAAGAGTCAGGACCCCGACGGCTGAGCTCCGGCCATTTCGACAGCTAGATCTCAACCTTATTATATATATATATATATATATATAGGAAAAAGTATGACCCCGACGGCAGAGCTCAAGCCGTTTCGACGGCTATTTCTGGATTAAATTAGAATTTTTAGCCTGGTAAATAAATAGCCGAACTTATCAAGGGGTATTTCCTTATATGGCAAGATTGTAGTTGTTGAGAGGATTGGTCAAAATTTGTTGTAAACACAAATAAGTCTATCGTGGCATTTGGTGGGAGGTAGGGGTGTTGAACTTGCCTGTAGAATAATAAGGGAGTGAGTGGAGCCGGTCAAGCTTCTTAACAACTACAATCTTCCCATATAAGGAAGTAACCCTTGACAAGTTCGGCTATTTATTTACCAGGCTAAAAATTCTAATTTAATCCAGAAATAGCCGTCGAAACGGCTTGAGCTCTGCCGTCGGGGTCATACTTTTTCTTATTACCCACTCTACTACCCTAAGTATTGAGTACTCTGGTGCGTTATGGTCCATCTGGTTCCTTACCACAATTCCTTCGTTATATATATATATATATATATATATATATATATACATATATATATATATATATATGGAAAGTTATATTTAAAATTGTTGGGTTACAACTAGTAAATATGCTGTTTATATTGTATTTTATAAATATAGTTTCCATTTATTTAATATTGTATATATATATATATATATATATATATATATATATATATATATATATATATATAATAGTAATAATAATAATAATAATAATAATAATGCTTTCTTTATTAACCACAAGGGTCTACATAAAGTAGACATTAAGGACAGTACAGGACAATATAGGACGGTACAAATGGGCATTTCTACGTGTAAAAAAACCCCAAAAAACAGAGGATGTAACAAAAAACTAACAATGAAAAATTCCCCAATAGGGGGGAGACTTCTGAGAGACATTTGTGGAGAAAGCCCATTAAAAGGCCACAGTGACCCTGACCACCAGGGCAAGTGCCCTCTCCTAGTTTTCCACCTTTAATTTACAGACACATACTCAGAGTAGGCCCATTCACTCGGGCCATACTTGCTTCTCTCACCCATCTTTCAACAAAATGCTGGGAAGAGAGCACTTCCCTCTCTACCCTGATTTTCCATTTCAAATGAAATTTGAAAAAGTTAATCAGGGCATCACCGAAGAGGTAAGTGCTCGTTTTCAGCCATTTCAAACGTGTCCACCATACTATCTCTTGCGCCATGGCCACCAGACAGATAAAAACTGCCTGCCCTTCCCGGCTAAAGGAAGAGGGCGGTGCAATCCTCACGATGGACTCACTCAGCTGATAGCTGGATCCATCCTACACGTGAAAGCAGGTGTTCGATATAAACGCACAAGTCAACAGTGCTTGGACACTGGACGAGTGCGTGCAGGACGGTTTCGTCGCCCTGCGCGCATCTCGGACATGCCCGGCTGACGGCCCCTCCATGCCTGTAGAGTTTATCCCGAACTGGCAAAGCTCCTCGGTAACACTGCCAGGCCAGGGATTTCTGGAAGTTGTCCATAAGCCCCGGCCCGAAATTTCTTCCGAAGAGATTGGCTAGTTGATTTTCGTCGACGCCTAGAATTTCTCCAAGTTCGTCGTCGCTCTTCCCCTCCACTAATCCTCTATAGAACGCCAAAGTGGAGTTTCCACCGATCACATTGCCCGATTGGTCGAGGGCTGTGAGCGCCTGAAGACATTCCAGTCTGCAAGCGCTCCCTCTCCGTCTTCGCTTGACCCAGGACTGCAGCTGCTGATACGGATCTTCTGCGTCCTAGTTCGCGCGGGATCCCCCTCAACGTCTCCAGTTTGTGCAGTAATGGCTCGAGAGTCAATACGTACAAGAGGGACGAGAGGGGACATCCTTGGCGGACCGAACGCATGATGTTGAAAGCTTCCGAAAGGTGACCGTTCACTCTCACCACAGAGAAGATGTCGCTGAGCATGGCAGCGATCCAGCCTCTGAAGACGGGCCCAAAGCCAGCCGCCCTCAGGACTGCCGCTAGGTAACGATGGTCGACCCTATCCAAAGCTTTCGACTGATCTAAATTGATCAAGGACCCACCCGTGCCAGGTTCCCTAGCTACCCTCTCTACGATGTATCGGATGAGGTGGAGGTTGTCGTAGATGGATCTGTCGGGAATGGCGCACGTCTGCGCCTCTCCCACCAGACCACCAACGACAAGCGCCAACCTCTTTGCTAGCACCTTGGCCAAAATCTTGAACTCCGTGTTTAGCAGAGTTATGGGCCTGAAATTATCTATGTTATCCCCCTTGTTCGGATCCTTTCTCAGCAGCGCCACCTCTTCTCGGCTCACAGAGCTGGGAATTTTCCCGTTCTGTTGCCAGTTGCAGTAGACGTCCGCCAAGAGGCCTCCGAAAAAGTCTGGCATCTGTACGTAAAGTTCATAGGGCAGACCATCCAAACCAGGCGATTTACCCCTTGTGCAGCCAGTCATTGCCTCCCGTTCTTCAGCAGCTGTTATCGGCTTTTCGCAACACTCCGCCTTAGTGACCGAGAGCCGCGGAAGTCCGTCGTGGTAGACACAAAATCCATCCCTCGATCAGGCCCGCCGCTGCCCCCGAACAGCTGAGCGAAGTGTCGCTGAAAAGCTTCACACATTTGCTCGGGATCGAGTAGCATGCGCCCGTCGTGGTCCACCAAAGACCGGATCGTGGCTTTGTTGCCACGACGCGGCTCCGCCACTCGGGCCCATTGAACAACTTTCGTCCCCTCGTGTCTGAGAGCACGCACCTTAGCTCTGACAACGCAGCCTTCGTGCTTTGCATTGAAGAATTGGTCAAGGGCCAATTTCGCCGCAAGTACGTCGGTCGCGATGCCTTTGCTAAGCGCCTCGTCTAATTTTCTAACTAGTTCTCCCTCTGCTCTATTTTTCTCTATTGCTAAAGCCTTACTAAACCTAATGGACTCTATTCTAATCGCTCTTTTCAGAGCAAACCACCACTTGTTGTTGACGATGGCCCCCGTCAACGCACGCTTAACTAGTTCGCTAATCCGGTCTCTGTAGGCCTTGTGCGCTGGTAAGGACGCGTTTAGCTTCCAGTAGCCGGGTCCTCGTCTATGAAGCCTATCTAAGTCAAGCACACAAATCACGAATTTGTGGTCCGTGTAGCTGACAATCTTGAATTGTGGACAGCCTATGCTAGACCTATCTATTTCCCTACAAAATACTCTATCTAGATATGATCTGGATGACCCTATGCGATTTGTCCAAGTCCACATTGGCACATTCGGGAAATCCAATCGGTACCTGTCAGACAGTTCAAAACGCCTGAGCAGGTTGGTGAGGCTCTTGCACCCTCCTCCCCTATCCGCTAATCCCACACAGTCCCCGCGTGCATCTAAGATCCCGTTCCAGTCGCCCACTAACACTAAAGAGCGGGACGTTCCTAGAAAGGTCTCCAGACGCCAGAAGAAATCAGGCCGCCCTGCTCCTGTCGGGGCTGAGACGGCCACTAGCCTGAAAGCTTGCCCGTCTTCGCTGGTCACGTCCAGCACCACCAACTTACCTTCTGGGTACAGGAAGATGGCCCGTATGGTGAGATCCAAACCTCTCCGAAAAAGCACAGCAACTCCTCCCCCCGATCCAGGACGGCTGGGAAATGTGTACACATCGTAGCCGCCGAAGATCGGTGCGATGGCCCGTGCTTCGGAGATTCTGGTCTCGCTGATGGCCACTACATCTACGTTTAGTGACCTGAGGTCGTTGAGCAGGTGGCCCTGCTTCCATGACGACCCCAAGCCACGCGCATTTATGCTGCCTATTCTGAGTGAGGTCATGTTGAAATGGAGTGGAAAAGATGGGAAAGACCACTTACCTTACTTCTCGTAGAGGAAGGATGGTTTCTCCATCCTTTTCACTGCTTGTGGCCTCCTCCGGAAGGATGTCCTTATAAATCCTCCTGGAGAGTGCTTGTCGGAAGTCTCCGATGTCTTTGGGGAATTTTTGTTTTAGTGTCGTGTACGTTTTCTGTGTGATGCGAGTGATTTGTATGTGTGGAGGTGGTGTGAACTTTTGGGTTGTTGTGTAGTCTTTTTCTGTGATGCTGGTGTTGTGTTGGATGTAGTGTAATAATTGGTTGTTGTTCAAATTTAATGCTGTGTAGTGTGTATCGTTTTGGTTGTTTTGTTTTGTTTGCGTTTGTTGTGGGTTTGTTTCTGTTTCGCTTTTTGGTGACTTTTGTGGTGTTGGTGATGGTGGTGTTGGGGTTAATGATGGTGATGGTGTTGGTGTTTGTGGTGATGGGGTTGGTGATGCTGTGATGCTGGTATGGATGGTGGCATATCTGTCCTAACTTTTTTGTTTGATAGTTTATTTGTTTCTCTCTGTATTTTGTTTTTGGAGGGGGAGGGAAGAGAATTTTTTCTTTTTTGGTTTCTTTTTTTCTTTTTTCCTGATACCGTTTCCCACTCCTCGTCGTCACAATCTGTCTCCAGTTGTGATAGGCCGGGGAGTGGAAAATCCTCCGCAGGTGATGGTTTTGGTTGTGGCGTGGTGGATGGTGTAGGCGCTGGTGCTAGTTTTGGCGCGTTGGGTGGTGGTGGTGTTGGTTTTGCTACTGTTGCTGGCGTTGTTGCTGTTACAGTTGCTTCTGTTGTTGCTGCTACAGTTGTTGCTGCCATCTCTGCTGCTGGTGGTGTTGATGGTTGAGTCACTGGGGTGGGTAAGAGAGGTGGCCTCAACCTTTTAGCCTCAGGGCAGAAAGTCCTTAGGTGGGTTCCTTCACCACAAATGACACACCTAGGCCTTCTGCTCTCGACGATTACGGTGAGGTGGTTGCTGTCAGTGAGGTCTATTACCTCTGGGATCTCCTCAATGCTTTTTTGGTCCGCTTGGATCAGGAGCTCCATCCCAGATCCGGACCAGTTCTCCTGCTTTTCTTTCGCTATTTCGATTATCTTGGTGTTGGCTTCGATACCGGCGAGGACGGTAGCTATTAGCCAGGGAATTTCGATGGCTGGTGGAACGTGGGTCACCCTGATCTTCACGAGTCTCTGGCCACAATAGCTTGGGATGAGTGTGAAGTCGTCACTTCTTAATGGGGCCATGGAGTGTTCTCTGGCCTCCTGTGGTGTTTCAAAGAACACGTCCACGGTTCCATATTTCTGCCCACGTCTGATGTGGGTTTTTTTTGCCCACACATGTCCCAAAGCTTTTTGGATTTGGGACTCGGATGGTCGTTCCACTCGGCGCGATTTTATGTTAATCGTCCGATAAGACACGGTGCATAGGCGCCGATGCTCCATTTTATTAGGGGGGGGGGTGAGGCTGACCCTGTACCCATCTTTCTTTACCATTTTTTTGGCTTCTTCTAATTCCTCCTGAGTTACCTGGAATGCTTCGCACTGTTTTGCTACTCTGGCAAAACTCAGCGTGGTTTTCTTAATTTCATTGTTGGTGTTGTTGTTATCGTTATTTTTGTTATTGTTAATTTTAGTTTCAGTTGTGGTGGTGGTGGCGTCAGTGGTGTTCGGTGTGGAAGAGTTCATTTTGGTTGAATTCATTTCGATATCACGAGTTAATTTATTTTTTCTTTTGTTTCTGTTGTCGCTGTGGTGGTGGTGGGGGTGGCGGCTTTAACACCTGCAGTCATTATTAATGGTGGGAAATGAATGTCTGCCTGAGACAAATTTAAAATATTGCTACTGCTTATATTTTTAGTGTTGGCAAACGTAGTAATATTTACAATGGTGGTGTCGGTGTGAGGTGTTAGTTTGTGAGGAAGGTGTGACTGTGAGTCATCCATGATTTTTTTCAAATAAATTTTTGTTTGATAATTATAAAAGTTTAAATTTTGGGCTCAAGGCCCCAATCTTTTTGAGTGTCCTTTTCAGAAAACAATGTATGTGCACTTATATACAGTTAACAATAAAAATTTTCCATAAATGGCAATTTTAAACAACTGAAAATAACAAACCTTTGCGGAGCTCACGATAATACGATTTACTACGTAGGTCACCAATAATAATAATAATAATAATAAAACTGACTCTTTGGTTAAGAAGTTCGTTTCGGAACTATGATGTTTGGGATTCATTTCCACTATCTTCTTCATTAATTTTGGATCGACCAAAACCTTGTAAATGAAAATTGTTTGATGAAAATGATGGCGAAGCCCATCGATAAGTAGGTTCCGGTCTTTGATTGGTAGACGCAATAAGTTTCGTGGTTTAACACAACAACCATGTTCTTAAGATTCTTGAAAAGAATCAATGGTTGTAAGCATTCTAGTTAGGTGCTAGTCTGAGAAATCCTTCAGTTTGTCTCACTAGTCTTCAATGCTCAGCAAATTGCCATGAGTAATGACACAGTTCTCCTCTGACAAAGTTATAAAATAGTTGATGTCTCTGCTTCCTATAACATATGTGTATAAAATGATTGTTTCTGATTAAAGCACAAGGCCAGCAATCGACCTTAGTGCATTACGGGTTCTTTAGTTTATCGACCCCGTAAGGATGTAAAGCAAAGCTAACCTCGACGGGAATATGTGTATAAAATAACAGCAAGCACTCATGATTATTTTTTCATAGCGTTGTAATGCTGACTTTCATTCTTACAGAGGAAACAAGGACGGTGGATTGGCACTATCGGTAGAGAATCAGACACCATTCTTTGCAGATTAGAGTTACGGCCCTTTACAGTCTGAGTTCAAATCCCCCCGAGATTAACTTTGCCTTTCATCCTTACGGCGTCGATAAAATAAAGCACCATTAACGTACTTGGGTCGATTTAATCGACTTTCCCCTCTTCCCAAATTACAGGCCTTGTGCCTAAAGTAGAAAACCTTATTACAGAGGAAACACATTATTTTGGATTGGTTTATATCCCATTCTTTAATACCATTCTCAGACATTCACATGGGTATTAAATACTTTTTACAATCGCTTTCTTTCCTCACTCGCTGAAATTACATTCCTTCTCCTGTTATTTACCAAACAGACTAAGATACACGCATGCAATCTGCAACACTGTAGAAACATATACGTACACATAAGTGGGTGCATCACCGTCTTCTACTAACGCAGAAAAATACACACGAAGAACATATAAATCATTACTTGTCTCCTCTCCTATACTGTCACACCCTTTTAAATACGTACACATCCTGTTGAACATATATCCACATGTCTACACACACACACACACACACACACACACACACACACACACACACACACACACACACACACATATATATATATATATATATATATGTAAGTATTTAATATGGAAATGGCTTCTACAGGATTAGAACTGTTTCATTCGGGAGAAATCATCATGATGATTTCTCCCGAATGAAACAGTTCTAATCCTGTAGAAGCCATTTCTATATTAAATACTTATACTCTGCTATGTATTGAGTACCTTACTATGGTTACCCCCGATTGAACCCGGGATAAACACACATATATATATATGTGTAAAAGTTAAACATATATACATTACATTATATATATATATATATATATATATATATATATAATTGTTTCTACTTTAGGCACAAGGCCAGCAATTACCCAGTGCATTACTGGTACTTTATTTTATCGACCCCGTAAGGATGAAAGGCAAAGTCAACCGCGGCGGGATTTGAACTCAGATCGTAAAGGGACGTAACTATGCTGGAAAGCATGGCGTCCGACTCTCTACCGATACTGCCAATCCAATATATATAATGTAATGTATATATGTTTACCTTATATATATATATATATATATATATACATACAAACAAACATGCCCACATCCACACAGGAACAAATATTCTCATTCCAAGACACGTTCACAATCACACACACACACACACATATACACAAACCATACTTAAGTACGAACTCAGCCACATTCTGTTACACATATATACATATTCAAGTCCTCACACACAAACGCACATAGAATATATAACATACAACTCGTATATATGCACACAGAGATAAGCACAGAATCAGATCTTTACATATTCAGACACCGCTGCAAAGCCATATACGAATACATATACATATACGTATATACGCAAACACATATATAACATTACACAAAAGTATTACACTCACTGCTCAATACACATATGCAGATATACGTCTAGAGCTACTTATGATATATACACATACATCCATCAATCTACCAGTATGCACACATAAAATGAAGAGCACAACGCCCATAATCAGATTCATAAATGCTTAGACACACCTCCATACACTCATATACGGATATATAAACCTTCATTACATTCAAACATTTAAATTGAAATACTACCATAACAAACACTATCAGATAAACAGATACATGGACGTATCTCATAGCCACATATAGATATCTACACCCATACATCCATATACGCTCGGGTCTCGAATTATCATCCCACCCCACTTAACAATTTTTCAGATTTTTTCCACCACCGTTCTCATTAAATATTATTTTAAGTGATAGCATTCCAGCAACAATTAATTCTATTTAGACATTAAAAAACATGACAAAAAAATTACATTACTAGAAATGCCATACGTTATAAAATAAATAAGATGGGTTGGGGGTCTTAATATGTAAACTAAACGACTAATTCTGGTTTTTTAAATAAATCAACGGAGACAACCTAGAAATTGCCGATTTTCCAACCCACCCGCTTATTCCAACACCCAAGTTTATTCCACCTGACTTCTTATTTCAGCCCCCCCCCCCCCGGGGCCCAAGAGTACACACACTTAAAACCAAATATAACCAAAACACACGCAGTTAGATACACACATATATTCAGACTTACATTCAGAGTCACACACGGATACATACACATACACACCCCACATATATAAAATTACACACGAGCATAATGCACTCGATGAAATACACCCATACTTAGACTCACCTCCATAGTCACATCCAGATATATATATATTCACACACACACATACAATCTCACATGAACACAAGACACATAATCATATACAAATATCCTCATTCATACCTTCAGAGCCACACATATATACACCCCCCCCATATATATCCCCCCCATACACAAGCGCGCACACACACACACACACACACACACACACACACACACACACACACACACACACACACATATATATATATATATATATATATATACACACCTACATACACATATATTATAATCACACACGAGGACAACCCACACAATCAAATGCATACATAGCCACTGATCCAGAGGCAGGCGCCAGTACATACAAACACACACAATATTACAACCAAGTTAAATTGGATTTAGTGAAACATACACTTTACCTTCACCCCACCACACATCCCACATGCACGCACCTGCGTATGCACACCTTCACAAAAGAAAATGTATCCTTCGTCAGTTCCGATACTTAGTAGTAATACAGCTGCTTGGTAAAAAACAAAACACCACCGGCTCATTGTATTAACACACATGTGGCTGAATATTCCATAGACATGAAGAAACTTAATATAATGTTCAGATAAAATTAGTGTAACATTGTGTGACATTGTGTGACATTGTGTGACATTGTGTGTCACAAGGCTGGCCGTTTGTGTTTAGTGACAGCCCTTCCGACGGAACTCCATGCAGTTTTCATTTACCCAGTTTCCTTCACATATCTTGGGTTTTCTCAACGCTGTGTTAGAAGAGAAATATCGAAGCTACTCGCAGCAAGATCGACCTCGGGTCTACCTGTTTGCTGCTACCTGCCCTCGCAATAAAACGCACATGCATGTACATATCTTACACGTGGCCACATCAGATATTTTCAAACAAGTAGCATATAAAGACATACGCAAGTGCTCAGCTACAATCACATGCACCCCACGAACATGAATGCACTTGCACAGATGCACATACATAGAAGCATGCATACAACTACACATTCTATCCCGCCCAAACATATACAATCAGAATAATTCAGACCCATGCGAAAGGACACGTCCCCAAATACACGTACACACATATATACAATTACAAGACAAGCTATAACAATAAAACATATGCAGTAATATAGCAGCATGCACACTTACGCAACGCAAACAGACACATGTACACAAATGCATATATGTCCACAATTTTACACACACAGAAATGCATGTACCAAAAATTACGCATGAACATATGCATAAACGGATACTTTCACAAAGGTGTATAAACAACCATTTACACATACACAAATAGAAACACTAAAACACACCCAGGCTGCATATCTTTTCTCCCCTTTTTTCTCTTGTCAATCTCTATCCGCGACTCTCTTTTTCTTTCTCCCACTTTCTCTCTCTCTCTCTCTCTCTCTCTCTCTCTCTCTCTCTCTCTCTCTCTCTCTCTCTCTCCTTCTCTCTCTCTCTTTTTATCTCTCTATCTTTCTCTCACATACACATACACATGCACACTTGCACAGTCACACGCTCATACAAACCGAAACAACAGAGACGAATACACACATACACGAGCGCACCCGAACAAAAATACATTGTGACAAGCATATGCATATACGTGCACAAGCACTTGCATTAACACACATCTACGTGCACAAGCACTTGCATTGCATTAACACACATATACCTGCACAAGCACTTGCTATATACGTACACATGCACTTGTGTTAACAGCCAAATACGTACTCATACCTTTGCATTAACACACACCTACCCTTTAGCACTCACGTATATAACATACACCCCTCACACTAACATACACCCTCACACTAACATATACCCTCACACTAACATATACCCTCACACTAACATATACCCTCACACTAACATACACCCTCACACTAACATACAGCCTCACACTAACATACACCCTCACACTAACATACACCCTCACACTAACATATACCCTCACACTAACATATACCCTCACACTAACATATACCCTCACACTAACATACACCCTCACACTAACATACAGCCTCACACTAACATACACCCTCACACTAACATATACCCTCACACTAACATATACCCTCACACTAACATACACCCTCACACTAACATACAGCCTCACACTAACATACACCCTCACACTAACATACACACTCACACTAACATACACCCTCACACTAACATACAGCCTCACACTAACATACACCCTCACACTAACATACACCCTCACACTAACATATACCCTCACACTAACATACACACTTACACTAACATACACCCTCACACTAACATACACACTCACACTAACATACACCCTCACACTAACATATACCCTCACACTAACATATACCCTCACACTAACATACACCCTCACACTAACATACAGCCTCACACTAACATACACCCTCACACTAACATATACCCTCACACTAACATATACCCTCACACTAACATATACCCTCACACTAACATATACCCTCACACTAACATATACCCTCACACTAACATACACCCTCACACTAACATACAGCCTCACACTAACATACACCCTCACACTAACATATACCCTCACACTAACATATACCCTCACACTAACATATACCCTCACACTAACATATACCCTCACACTAACATATACCCTCACACTAACATACACCCTCACACTAACATACACCCTCACACTAACATATACCCTCACACTAACATATACCCTCACACTAACATATACCCTCACACTAACATACACCCTCACACTAACATATACCCTCACACTAACATATACCCTCACACTAACATATACCCTCACACTAACATACACCCTCACACTAACATACACCCTCACACTAACATACACCCTCACACTAACATACACCCTCACACTAACATATACCCTCACACTAACATATACCCTCACACTAACATATACCCTCACACTAACATACACCCTCACACTAACATACACCCTCACACTAACATATACCCTCACACTAACATATACCCTCACACTAACATACACCCTCACACTAACATACACCCTCACACTAACATATAC
>OZ024745.1:129141924-129149424 GCA_964016885.1 Eledone cirrhosa
TCATTTATTAACATTTTGAATAATATATATATATATATATATATACATATATATATATATATATATATAAATCAGGATAGAACTAGTTTTAAACTCGTTAGACCATTACTCAACATATTATAAAATACTTGAAGTAGCAGGGTATGACTATATGTATGTATTTCACAGGATTTCAGGACTCAAAAGTCATTTGAGATCTCATGCCAGGAAGGAACATACATAAAGTGCAAGAAGTGGACATGCTTTGTATGGAGCAGACGACCTTGATGTTTATATGTATACAATGAAGATGTGGTAAACTACACCAAATAAATGATTTGAATATTAAATACTCATGCTGCAGCGTTTGACATATGTAATATATTAAGTCGAAAAATTCGATTAACCGACAATATTCTTGAAATTAAATGATAAAACCTCCATCTTAGATTTTCTAAAATCTAAAAACTACAAACAAGGGAGATAATTACATTAATATCAGGTAATCTAAATTTTTAGATGTAAAGACTTTTAAAAATCAACTGATGAAACCAACGAACATTTTTTAAAATTCTTAAATCTTCTCAGCCAAGCAAATACATATTCTTCTTCTTCACCCACTTATTCCTGTGAGGGTCGTGGTGGCAGAGAGTCCTCAAACACTCCTTCCAGCGGGTCCTCTCAGAGGCAACCATTTCCATCTGACCCGGTTTGATCCCCAAGCGAGACTAGTCAAGATCATGGATGTTATCCAACCATACTCCTCAGAGTCATCCCCTGGGTCTTCTGCCCGCTGGTTTTTCTCGTAAAATCTGTCCAGATTCATTCCTGAGACATTACAATAACATGTCCATAGTATAGGAGCTGTGATCTCTCAATTGGGGGAAGTAGCGGGTTTTTATATATCTCCATACACACTCTGCATCTCCCCATGCATTGAGTACTCCCATGATTAGTGGTCTCCCCAGTCTCAGCACCACAGACTCTCTCTCTCTCTCTCTCTCTCTCTCTCTCTCTCTCTCTCTCTCTCTCTCTCTCTCTCTCTCTCTCTCTCTCTCTCTCGCTCTCCCTCTCTTTTTCTCTCTTTCTCTCTGTGTGTATATATATATATATATATATATATATATATACACACATAGATAGATATGTTTATTCCGGGTTCAATCGGGGGTAACCACAGTAAGTAATTCCTGATGATTTCCCCCGAATGAAACAGTTCTAGTCCTGTAGAGGCCATTTCTGTATTAAATATATATATATATATATATATATATATATATATATATATATATATATATATATATCGAGTACTCTGGTGCGTTATGGATCACCTGGTTCACTTCCTTCGTTATATATATATATATACGTTTTGCCAGTTAAATATGCTTCGTCAACGTGATCTAACTAATTGGGATTAGTTGATAGTATTAAAATTATCTCCCTTGTGTCTTTAACATTATCTTATAGTCTAAACACTCGAAGAGACGAGAGATTCGCATTTTCTAATTGCAACGATAATCTCAATTAATCAAAAATTTTCATCTGACCGAGTCTTCTTCTTTCTCTAAGCACGCAGACAAAAGCAATCGATTGAGCAGACAAAAGCAATCGATTGAACAGAGAAATAAAAAAAAAACGTACCCCCAATTCATATGGTTGGATGTTGTTAGCAAACTGATAGTTTTGATGAGTCAAATAAAATTTTAACGGATTTGAAAGCTAAATAATGTGTTAAAATTTAATTTATATTTTCTTTTGTATTGTCAATCTAAAAGATCTTTCTCAAACAAGAAGGAACACAAAGACAGACCCCCCCCCCAAACCCAACAACATTGATAAACGAAAATAATAAAAGTAATGATCGTAACATTAATTTTGCTAATTCGCACTAGACGACTGTGATCTGTTAAGTGGTGAGGTAAAGAAAGAAGCCATTTTGTGTAATTTGTAATAAATTAAACAATTATTATTTTAATATATTAGATGAGAATGTGTTGAGCGGACAGCTAGGATTTAAAGATGAAAACTAAAGAGCAACAAAAAAGAAATCGAATATCAATCATGTATTAAATCTGTTCTCTAAAATCTAAGGTCACGCGAATGCTTATGATAGAAACATAGCTATCTACCTGTCTGTCTGTCTATCTATCTATCTATCTATCTATCTACCCATCCATCCATCTCTCTCTCTCTCTCTCTCTCTCTCTCTCTCTCTCTCTCTCTCTATATATATATATATATATATATATATATATATATATATATCGATGTCTTTGGATTAAACATCATCATAATAATCAACATTTTCATGATGTTCTGTGAACAATATCATCACTGTTATAGTCTTTGTTGTCACTACCATTATTATCCTGGTTTTCATCAAAGGAACAACAATGACAACAAAAGCAGCAGCAACAGCAGCAGCAGTAGCAGCAGCAGCAACAATATCAACAACAACAACCACAACAATAAGGGCAGTTTTATTCTGGACAAACTATATAGAGACAGTGTAATATTTAAATCCTTGTCAGCCCTCATTCTCCTCATCTGTCTCTACCTAAAGGGGTGGACATCAACAGTATTCACTCCCCTCACTTCACACACTTACTTATACATACAAAAAAAAACAAAAACAATAGCTGTTGTTTATGCAAATTTTACCATTTGAATATTTGTTTGAAATAATGTTTTTACAGTTGGATCTATGCAGTGCTAAATACTTAACTACAAGATAGAGTATATATTACATACTTTCGACATCTTTTAGTATTGTTCTTCTTGGTTTAGCTATTTTATTTAGTAATGTTGTTGTAACATCTAGTATTATTTTTGATATCGTGTGGCACTCAGTCAGTAAATACAGGAGAACATGAAACTCTTACCTAACATTTACAGCATTTGAGTAAGTAGGTATAAACCATCGCCTGGTTTAATACCATCACATGGTCTTTGTGTGTCTTTAACGAAAGAGAGCTTCGTTTCTCTCCCTCTGGCAGGTATTCAGATAGTGCATTTATAATCTTATCAGGTAGAACCATTGCTAAAATTGGTTGGTTACTAGAATCATTAAAGTGGAGTAAAGTACCTTGTTAGTATTTTCATTCTGAGTTCAAATCTGACTAAAAATCTTTCAATAATCTCTCTGCATTGGTTAAAATAACGTCCAAATCAAATTCTGGGGTAGATTTAATCGTATTTCTATTGCATGGGGTCGATAAAATAAAGCACCAGTAACATACTGGGGTCGATTTAATCGACTTTCCCTACCCTCCAAATTACCTGTCTTGTGCCTAGGGTCGGACGTCATGCTTTGGCGCATAAAGTTACGGCCCTTTCCATTCTGAGTTCAAATCCCGCCGAAGTCAACTTTACCTTTCATACTTACGGGGTCGATAAAATAAAGTAACAGTAGTAATGTACTGGGTAATTGCTGGCCTTGTGCCAAAAGTAGAAACCATTATTATATGGTAGCAATTATGGCTAACAAAACCAGTAGAAAATGTGTGTAGGCGTATCAAGGAATAATAGTCTATGTCGTTCCATTATTATCTCCCCTACTAAATGCAATTTGAAATTGTAGGATCGAGGAAAAATGAATTAGAAGAGCTCAACCATTAAGAGAACATATATCTTAGAAACATCACATTAATAGCTTACAATTGCCATATATTTAAACATTTCGTTATGTTGCTGTACATTCTAGATTCAATTCCACCGAGATGGACTAAGCTCTTTAGTACTAAACTATAGACAAAATAATTTACAATAATTCACTGGAGTTACTAACGTTGACTAAAGCCCTAAATTGCTTACCTTGTGTCTAAATTAGAAACAATTATTAATATAATATAATGATTAAAAAATCCGCAAAAATTGCAGACTAGATTATTTTCAATATTTAGTTAAAATCTTGTTTTTGTAATTGGTAAAATAAGTCCTACTTTGGCGTTGGGTTCAATTACATCCATTCCTCTTCATATTCTTGGAAATTCGAAATCTTGTCTCAATATTAGAAATCAACTTTATTATTCTGACTGTCAAGAAATGTTAAGTGTTACGCTTCTAACAACCTTAAATGGAATGGAATTTATGGCAGAATTGAAATTTTTAACATAATGAAACTAGTTCGAGTATTACACTTTCAACAAACTTTAACTGTGGAACGAATTCGAAGACATAATTTTAACAAAATGAAATAATATTATGAAAAGCTATACATTTAAAATAAGAGCACTTATAAAAGACAAAATTTCCACAGGTCCCGCTAGCTATTATTACTGTAAAAGGTTATTATTAGAAATATTAAGATTCATAAAAAAAGGGAACCATATGCATCTAAGAAATTCCTTATAACATTAATTTACTTTATGATACGAATTCGAATCGCATCAAGGCCAACCTTGTCTTTTCATCGTTTTGGTGGGTTGTTAGAATAAGAAAAAGATAAGTAGTGAGGTCGCTTGTGTCAACCACATCGCTTCTCACAAGACACAGCTGATTCTTGTTGAAATATATAACCCCTGTATCAATTGTAAGAACGCCACATTATTATGGTAAAAATGATACAAAAGACCATTAGTAAAGAAAGAAAAAAAACACACTAAAAATAACTATTACTGTAATGGACTTTTTAAAATTTATTCATACAACTTACATTTAGATATTCCTATATTTATGTTAGATTTTTTTTATGCCAATGTATTTGTGGTTGTTGCATTTGTTATAGTTGCTGCTTCTACTTTTACTAAAGTTGCTGCTTCTACTTTTACTAAAGTTGCTGCTTCTTCTTTTACTAAAGTTGCTGCTGTTGTTGTTGTTGTTGTACATTTTAGCTGCTGTTGATGGTGATTCTATTAGCTGATGTTTGCTGTATTGGGAAATATTACTGCTCGGTAACAATAAGAAGGAAGAAAAAAAGTTAGTCAATATCCTTTATATAAAGAAGCTTTCACACACAAAAAAGAGAATCACTTTTAAGAGAAAAACAATCCTACAAAAACAAAACAAAACAAACAGAAAAACTACAAAAAAAAAATTGCTTCTGGGGTCACGGGTGGAGGCAGGGTTTTACTATCTATATAGCTGATTGGTTGGCGGGTACGTTGGACTGTTGGGTGGATGGAAGCATAACTGGGGGTGGTGGTAGAAGTCAATATTTCTAGCATATTTTATCTTATTTTATTTTATTTTATTCTATTATTAAGTGTGTGTCTGCGTTTTTCTTAGTCACCAGCACCACCAGCACCAACATCACAACCACTAGCACCACCAGCACCACCAGCACAACCAGCACCACCACCACCACCACCATCTGCACAACCACTAACACCACTAGCACCACCACCACTATCACCACCCTCTGCACAACCACTAACACCACCAGCACCACCAGCACCATTTCCACTAACACCACCAGTACCACTAGCACCACAACCACTAACAGCACCACCAGCACCACCAGCACCACCACTACCACTAACACCACCAGCACCACTAGCACCACCAATACCACCAGCACCACCAGCACCACCATCAGCACCACCACCAGCACCACTAGCACCAGCACCACTAGCACCACCACCAGCACCACCACCACAACCACTAACACCACAATCAATCAGCATCAGCTTCGGCAAGACCATCAACGCTACTTTTTCCATTAAGATACCCACCATGTAACACACAACACCAACAACAGCAACAACAGCAACAACAGCAACAACAGTCGTTCAGGCAGTCTCTGTGATGACTCCTTCTGTTGTATTAGATTTTAAGCCAGAAGAAAGTGTCGGCAGCCATCACATTTACTGAAGCAAATTAAGCAGAAGCCGGAAGCGGCAAAAATCTCGAAGCCTTTGATGTGAGAAAGAAAACAACAACAGCAACAAGAACACCAACTGCAACAACAATAGCAATAGTAATATTATAATAACGATAATAATAATAAAAATAATAAAAGAAATAATTATAATGATGATGATGAGGGTGTTGGTGATGATGATGATGATGATGATGATGGTGATGGTGATGATGATGGCGATGATGGTGATGGTGATGATGTTGATGATGATGATGGTGATGGTGGTGATGATGATGATGATGATGGCGATGATGATGATGGTGATGGTGATGGTGATGATGGTGATGATGATGGTGATGGTGATGATGGTGATGATGGCGATGACGATGATGATGATGGTGATGATGATGGTGATGCTGCTGCTGCTGCTGATGATGATGATGATGGAGAATGCATATAAATAAAGAAAGAAAGACGCAATGTACAGGTGCTAGTTATAGCAGGACCTCACGTCAAAGAGTGGCTATATATACGTATGAATGCGTGCAATTGTGTAGCTGTATGTATATGCGTGTTTATATGTATATATGTGTGTAGCTGTGTGTGTGTGCGTATAATTGTGTAGGTCTTTATGTATATATGTAGGTGTGTATGTATAATTATGCAGCTGTGTGTGTGTGGGTGTATGTGTGTGTGACCTTCTACCGATATCTTTCCGAACATCAAAGGAAGATGATTTTTTTCTCTTGAAGTAGAGGAAATAAAAACAACAAAAATCAACAACAAAAAACAAAAACAAAAAACAAAGTAGACAAAAAAATAATAAAAAATAATATAATACAAGATAATTTTTTATATAAGAACAACTAGAAAAACAACAAAGATAACATTACAGATAGGAAAGCAAAAACAACAATAATACACAGATGTATATTAATATATGTATATATATATATATATATATATATTAATATATATATATATATATTAATATATATATATATATATATATGTGTGTGTGTGTAATAGTGATGACAAAATCTATGATGCAAGTAATTTGAGAAAAGTGAAGAAAAAATAAAAACAGGAAAGAACAACCGTCGTATTCAGTTGGAATGAATAATAATGAATATAGAAATTCTGTAGAAAGATTCAAACATTCATATATATATATATATATATATATATATATATATATATATATATATATATATATGTGTGTGTGTATATATAGCAAAAATCACGAGCACTGTATCTCAAAATTATGTTTGAAAAGCATTAGAAATGCGTAACCGTTAAAAACTTAACACTGAATGCTAACTAATACTTATTACTCATTTATACTTATTCCTAATTAAACTGTTTTTCACTGGGAAAAATTTGTCAGCATTTTCTTTTCCTTTTTACTAATATATCACAACTCGTGTGTCACACCTCTATTTAAAAAAAAAAAAAAAAATATATATACATATATATATAGTGGCTGACAACTCGTTTTCGAGTACGGCCACTACTTTATATCCATGTAGGAGAACCCCTACCGATGCGCTGAACGAGTGTGGCTTTTTAGTCCAGCCAGCGACTTGAAAACTCTGGTACAAACACTACACTTCTGACAATTATTGACACACAGTGCTGGGCCCATGGTACCATGTGACGACAAGTGCAGAGAGATCTCCAGATATAAAGCAATGCCTGTGCCGTGAAGCTTTTATAGTGAG
>OZ024745.1:129154424-129156924 GCA_964016885.1 Eledone cirrhosa
AGTCACCAGAGTAGCATTGTCAGAAGAGGGATTTCTGGAAATTATCCTCAATCCCCGGACTGAAACTCCCCCGGAACAGTCAAGCTAGTTCGCTTTCCTCGACACTTGGAGTCTCCTCAAGCTTCACTCCTTACACCCATTATGATATATCGCATAAGATGGAGGCTGTCGATTAAACAGACCTCAGCACTAGATTGGTACTCTAACTTATTGTCACTGGGATGATAAAAGGCAAAGTTGACTTCGCTAGGATTTGAACTTTGACCGAAAAGCGCAGGAATACCGCAATGGCACTTTATCCGATGTTTCAACAATTCTGCCAATAGACCAATAATATTAATTATAATGATGATGATGATGATGATGATGATGATGATAATAGTGATAAGAAGAAGAAGAAGAAGAAGAAGAAGAAGAAGAAGAAGAAGAAGAAGAAGAAGAAGAAGAAGAAGAAGAAGAAGAAGAAGAAGAAGAAGAAGAAGAAAGATGATGAAGAAGAAGAAGATCAACAACAACAACAACATCAGCAATACACAAACAAGGGGAAAATGAAGAAGGAAAATAAGAATGAGAATAAAACGATAAAGATCGTGATCAAGATGAAAACGAAGAAGGAAGGAAGGAGAAAATGAGATAAGAGAGAAAGAGAGAGAATGGCTATGTTGTTATAGATGGAATCAAAGAAAATGAAACAATGTATGATTATTGTAGAATATAGAGACAAAGGGAAACAATGGCCAAAGATTGGAACTATTGATTGGTCTTACAATTGAAGAACGTGTAGTGTGTGTTAGAGGGGTGCACGACTTTGTGGTGGGTACGTATACGTATATGCATATGAATATATATATATATATATATATACTACATGCATACATTCATATACATACATGCACACACACACACAGAAACACATACATATATATATATATATATATGCATACATATATAAACACACATGCACAAACACATACACGCACACATATGTATATATACATATGCATATATATATATATATATATATATATATATATATATATATATATATATATAGAGAGAGAGAGAGAGAGAAAGAGATAGATAGATAGAGAGAGTACAGAGCTATTTAATTACATAATATTACATAATCATTCTGTAAATATATATATATATATATATTTTTTCGATATATGTATATATATATATATATATATATATATATATATATATATATATATATATATATATATATACATACATACATATATACATATATCGAACATGTTAGCTAAGCGGGGTTGTTTTAAACATATCAAATAATAGATTATACACTACTCGGTCTGTCTTTATGTATTTCCCATTCCTATATTTCTATTATGCCTCCGTACTATTCTTCTCTTTCTATACGCCATAGACGATATATATATATATTTCTACTTTTCCACCTTTGACAAATATACTGCGCACCATTTATATCTATCATTCCTTTTCAGTTGACGCATTTTAGTTTCTAGCATTTTTCTCTTATATTTTCTGGTCCTCTTGTATTTATGTAATTCGCAGAAAGGCGCATCTCATTCTGGTACTACCTGTTTTGTTGAGACCCAATGTGCACTGGAATAAATAATGTCAACCTTGATGCACAGAATATATGCATATATCAGTATGCACATATATATATATATATATATATATATATATATATATATATATATATATATATATATATATATATATATATATATATATATATGTATATATATATATATATATATATATATATATATACATATATATAGAGATAGATAAATAGATATAGATATATGCATACTTATATATGTATATATATATATATATATACATATATATGCATATATATATATATATATGCATATATATATATATATATATATATGCATATATATATATATATATGCATATATTCTGTGCATCAAGGAAAACATTATTCTGAATACACTGAAGTACTAAATATTTCAATAATATTTTTCCAAACATTTTCCCCAAAAATATACACCGACGTATCTATATTTCAGGAAATGCGTTAGTTGCAAGGTGGTTGTTTAACACAATCGGTAGAGCAACGAACACAATGTAATGTGTTATTTGTACCATTTCCTTACATTTTGAGTTCAAATCTGGCCGAGTACACTTTCCCATTTCATCTTTCCGGAGTCGAGAAGCTAAAATATAACTCAAGTTCTGGCAGCGATATAATTGTCTTCCTCTTCCGCCAAACTTTTGACCTTGTGTCTAAATTAGAAATCAATTGGCAGTATCGGTAGAGAGTTGGACGCCATGCTTTCCAGCATCCTTTACGGTCTGAGTTCAAATCCCGCCGAGGTTCATTTTGCCTTTCATCCTTACAGGGTCGATAAAAAAGTACCGGTAATGCACTAGATAATTGCTGGCCTTGTGCCAAAAGTAGAAACAATTATTATAATGCAGTGCGTGTCCGAGGTGTGCACAGAAACCGTCGTGTGCACGCAGGTTCATTATTTAA
>OZ024745.1:129161924-129169424 GCA_964016885.1 Eledone cirrhosa
TCATCACTTCTTTCTATCCCTCACGAAGCCTGTCTCCGTGATGGCAGTTTTCTTGATAAATGACCTACATTTACTTCTATTACATCTAGTCGATCGCACTTCAGCGCTCTCACTCCATGACCAACCATACCACCCACTTTCTCTTTCACTTCACCTTAACTATCAAGCATTGTCCCCGTCAACATTCCGTCTCCTCTCTGATTCTATAACTCCACGCTTATTACCAATTTCACCCAGCTCCGCATTTAAGAGCACTCGTGATCGTTGTGAACTTTTGAGGGAGATCACGTGATTCTACAGGTACGTATACGACTACAGTATATCAATATCCTGACTGTTTGTGACGGAACCGAGCGTGGATTTTATCGAACGGCTACCCGCTGACGAAGCGACTCCAGTTCATTACATAACAAATGCCAGGTGCACTTACGACTTGCATATGCATACTACAACTCGTAATGCACCTTTCAGGTTTATCCAGAAACCGGATCGAACAGGTCCAGGTTAGCCTTTTCTCTCGCACGCTGGCCAAGCTGGTATGAATTTTTTTTTTCTCTCTCGTCTACGATTTCACAGAACTTATGTTTACCGAATTCGCAGACCAGACCCCTTCTTCCTCCCGTTAGACCTGTGCGAAATTCCTTCCTTGCTCACATTTCAACCAGGTTTGATGGTCTTTATTCTCTCGTTCACGATTTCACCGAATTTAAATTCATAGAAATCTGGGACTTGTCTCTTTCTTCATCACTTTCTGTTGCTTAAAGCATTTTGTTTGTTTACCCTCGCGTCCCCTTTATTTACGTGTCCCAACGACTTTTTTTAGCCGTTGCTCGCACCAACCGGAGGTATATGGTCTTTAAAGCGATGAAATGCCTATGATGGTTGGAAGATCACTGATGAAGGACAAACTTTTTCATATATATATATATATAACGAAGGAAATGTGGTAAGGAACCAGATAGACCATAACGCACCAAAGTACTCAATACTTAAGGTAGTAGAGTGGGTAATAGGAACGAGTAGGACCCCGACGGCTGAGCTCAAGCCGTTTCAACGGCTAATTCTGGACAGTCCAGAATTAGCCGTCGAAACGGCATGAGCTCAGCCGTCGGGGTCCTACTCGTTCCTATATATATATATATATATATATATATATATATATATATATATGACTGTGTGTGTATGAATGTGTGTGTATGTTTCTGTATATGTTTGTGATTCTGCCACTCTTTGATACCAAACAAATTTGTGTGTTGGTGTGTGTGGGTGTTTGTGTTTTTGTATGTGTTTTTGTATGCGTGTGTGTGTATGTGAGTGTGTGTAAACGTATGTGGATGTTGGTGTGTGTGTGTGTTTGTGCGGGTCTTGGTGTGTGTGTGTGTATGTGTGTGTGAGTTTGTGTTTGAGTGTGTGTGTATGTGTGAGAGAGAGAGGGAGAATGTGTGATTTTGCGCCATGTGTGTGTGTATGTGCGTATGTGTATGAGTGTATGTGTGTGTGTATGTGTGTGAGTGTTTGACTGCATGTGTGTGAATGTGTGTGTATGAGTGTTTCTTCGCCCGCGTTACTGACATGTGTGTTTGTATGTGTGAAGGTGTGTCTAAGTGTGTGTGTGTGTGTTTCTTTGTCTGCGCTCCCAACATATGTGTGTGTGTATGTGTGAAGGTGTGTCTAAGTGTGTGTGTCTTTCTTTGCCCGCATTCACGACATGTATGTGTATGTGTGTATGTGTGAATGTGTTTGAATGTGTGTGTATGTGTGTATGTGTATATATATGTGTGTGTGTGTGTGTGTTTCTTCGCCCGCGTTCACATGTATGTGTATGTGTGAATGTGTGTGAATGTGTGTATATGTGTGAATGTGTGTATACGTGTGTGTGTGTGTGTGAATGTGTGTGAATGTGTATGTGTGTGTGTGAATGTGTGTGTGTGTGAATGTGTGTAAGTGAATGTGCGTGTGTATGTGAATGTGCGTGTGCGTGTGAAGGTGTGTGTGTGTGAATGTGTGTGTGTGTGTGTGTGAATGTGTGTGTGTGAATGTGTGTGTGTGTGTGTGTGTGTGTGAATGTGTGTGTGTGTGAATGTGTGTGTGTGTGTGTGTGTGTGTGTGTGTGTGAATGTGTGTGTGTGTGCGCGTGTGTGTGTGTGTGTGTGTGTGTGTGTGTGTGTGTGTGTGTGTGTGTGTGTGTGTGTGTGTGTGTGTGTGTGTGTGTGTGTGTGTGTGTGTGTGTGTGCGTGCGTTTCTTCGCCCGCGTTCCCCACATGTGGTAGCCTGTATGTGTACACGGGACGTCAATGAGAGCTGGGTGTTTATTTAACAAACACTTAGACTGTCAGTTGTTTATGTAGGGGCGAAAATACCAACACCTATTGGTATTTGAATAGTTCACCGGAGGGATTGCTGGTATATGTGTGTGGGGGGAGGCTAGAGGTGGAGGAGGGAGAAGAATAGACTGACAACTGGTGGTGGTGGTGGTGGTAGATGGTGGTTGGTGGTGGTAGATGGTGGTGGTAGATGGTGGTGGTGGTAGATGGTGGTGGTAGATGGTGGTGGTGGTAGATGGTGGTGGTGGTGGAACTGGTAGTGGTAGATGGTAGTGGTGGTGGTAGCGGATGTTGTGTTTTTGCTGATGATGAATGAGTAAGTGGTAAGGTGGTGTTGGTGATGGTTGTAGAAGTGGTGGTTGTGTTGATTGTGGTGGTGGTGGTAGTAGTAGTTGTGGTAGTGGTAAGTTAATGATGTTTGGTTGTGTGGTAGTAGTAGTAGTAGTAGTAGTAGTAGTAGTAGTAGTAGTGTTGGTGGTGGAGGTGCGAGTAGCGGATGTGGTATTGTTGGTGATGATGAGTGAGTGGTAAGTTAATGGCGTGTGGTAGTAGTGGCGTTGGTGGTGGTGGTGGTGGTGGTGGTAGTAGTAGTAGTGGTAATAGTTGAAGTAGTAATAGTAGTAGTAGTAGTAGTAGTAGTAGTAGTAGTAGTAGTAGTAGTAGTAGCGGATGTGGTGTTGTTGGTGATGATGACTGAGTGGGCGTTAAGGTGATGATGTGTGATTTGATGTCACCGATATTATTGCTTGAGATAATGGTCTTCATTGTAATTTTCTTTAAGGTAAAAATGTCGGTGGTCCTGCTAGCTATAGTAGCTGCTGTCTTCGTCGCCATTATAATGTGGTCTGTGGTTAGGGTCAGTGGATTGGCAGAGTATTGGTAGAAGGTGGGACACCATGCTTTGCAGCATAGAGTTACGTCCCTTTATGATCTGAGTTCAAATCCCGCCGAGGTTAATTTTACCTTTCATCCTTACGGGTCGATAAAATAAAGTACCAGTAATGTACTGGGTTAATTGCTGGCTTTGTGCCAAAAGTAGAAATAATTCTTATTAATGATGGTGGCTTTCGTTCCACTAATGTTAATAGTAGTGATATTGTTCATGTTGTTGTTAGTAATAGTTGCTGCCTTGTTTGTTGTCGTAGGTGAGGAAAAGGGTGAAATCCGACATTTTAATCTTATTTTTAATTTGTTTTAATTAAAAAAAATTTTTTTTTTACTAAGCTAGATTATAGTTGGAAGGTTGAAGGATGAACGGAAAGGTGAAAAGATAAGCCAGTATTGACCGTTCTCTTCTCGAAGGAAGATAAGGATGCTGGAGAGAAAATAATACAATGAGGAGAAGGTATTATGGCATTATATACAAACGTAAATGTTAATGGTTAAAGGCCCCCTTCGGTCACGAATGACCATGGGATTTACACTTACAAAGTTTCCTTTCCAAGGCATAATCCTGGGCAATGTTGGTTTGTGGAAGACCAGCTTTCGCCCCCCACGCATGCCATTTTCCCCTCTCCACACCACCAATACTGTCCAAGAGAAAGACACTGGCTGATATAGCTTGGCACCGAAGACATCGTCAGGGCATTCTTCTAGGAGAAGGCAACTCAGGAAACTAGGATAACTCCGATATAAAACCTGCGGCTCAGTAGTTACCGATGATGTTGATCTTTTCTTCTTTTCGGGTTATAGCTACTGTCGCTCAGAGAGTGGGATTGGCTCAGTGCACAGTCTTTCTTCACTTTAAAAAATATATTCATCCACAAGCATTGCACGATGGCATTAACAGATAATTATTAATAATGCTATATCGTACAATGGCCATACTCGATAACGAGGGGGCAGCCATCATGTTTGTATTGCCAATCCACCGCCCTAATAATTGTTTCTACTTTTGGCACAAGGCCAGCAATTAATCCAGTACATAACTGGTATTTTATTTTATCGAACCCGTAAGGATGAAAGGCAAAGTTAACATCGGGCCCTAATAATAATATGCAAATCTGCAGTTCGATTTTAGGGATAATTAGAAATACAGGATATTTGGGTACGCATTTCACTGTGCTTGTTTTAATCACACATTTGATGAGAACCGAAAAAGTTTCGAAAATTGATTTAAGATATTTATCATTATTTTAAAATATATACTGGGAAATATGTGCGATTTCGCATTTGTCTGTATACTTTTTATATTACATGTGTAAATTTATATGCACATTTATGCAGTCTCTGTTACCAGTGTACTGTATATATATGTTGATGTGAATTTAACGTATTCTTCGGATAGTTAGCGCAAGAGATGGCAACATGAATGGACCTGTTGTTTTACTGTAAAAACATGTTTTCCAAATGCACCCCACCCGTCCCTTTAATCTGTCTAATTTCTCATTCTTTCTTCTGATGAAGGACTAGCGTGCGAAACGTTAAAACACTCTTCCTGATATTTCAAGCGTTAACCTAATATATTCCTTCCATATACTGTACCGATTGTGTTGTTATTTCTGTTTACCTTTTACACACACACACATATATATATATAGTTTCCATTTATTTAATATCATTGAATATTTTCTCCAGTAAACTGTTGAGTGCTCTAAATCAGTTATAAACATTTATATTTGTTGGACTTCCAAGAAATTAAATACCCCTTCTACTTATATATATTTATATACATACATACATACATACATACATACATACATACATACATACATACATACATACATACATACATACATACATATGTAGAGGGTGTGTGGGAGATAGAGGACTAGAAAGAGGGGCAAAAGTGGAGGAGAACTAAACAGCTTAAGATACAAAGAAAAAAAAGAGGAATAACCAACAAAGGGTGCGGGCTTCAATATCCACGCAGGTATATAAATATCACGTCCGTATACACTTACACACGCACACCACATATATATGTACACTACACAAACATTTCCGTCACATATTCATACATATGCATACGAAAGCACACACAACGTGTGTATACAAAAGAAAGAAAAGCAGATTAAGGTGTGTTTATTGTATCTAAAAGTAAACGAAAACGGAGAGAAGAGGACGAGAAAATAGACAAAGAAGTTAAGGGGTGTAAAGTAAATAGAAAAAAAAAGAAACGTAATGGCGGAAAGAGAAGAATAACGTGAGGAACGTGACAAGCAACAGGTAGAGACGTGTACGTATGATTGAAAGAGAATTAGAGAGGAAAGTAAGGAGAGAAGACAAGAGATGCTGAGATAAACATAAAAAGACGAACAGATATTGGAATAAGTATGAAAAGTAGATGGAGGGAACAAGAGGCAGGACAAACCTTAGGGTTACTAGGGCCGAGAGAAAGCTAAATGATATATATATATATATATATATATATATATATATATATATATATATATATATATATATATATATATATATATATATATATATATATATATATATATATATATTATAGACACCATATATATTTCCGTGGGTACTTAGTACCTACTGGAATATCTATATCATTTATCTGAATTCCCCTTAATGTTGAGAAAAAAATGTTGTATCATGCTGCTATTTCTAGTAACATGAAATATCAACTAGTCTATTATTCCCGCTGTTTCTAACGGCCCATTCGGTTGTTGGTCATTTTAACGGCTTGATTCATTCACCGGGCAGAAAGCGACACATCCACATCTACGTGGATTTATGTCTAGTAGGTTTGGAAAAGCTATCTGAAGAGCTATATCTTTCCATTGGAAATTCTCTGAATTTCCAATCTTTTGATTAGCGAAACCGTCGGTCATGTAACTAGAAGAGGTAAATATTTAAATCGTATTTTAATTTATTTAAAAAGATTGTGTTTAATGTTTACTTGTTCTGCTCATATATATATATATATATATATATATATATATATATATATATATATATATATATATATATATATATATATATATATATATATATATATATATATATATATATATATATATATATATATATATATATATATATATCCAGGTAGTGTAACTTGGAGTTACTGTAGGTTCACCCGGGTGAACACTCGATGTTTAGGTTCACTTCAGTGTCGAGGTGTAGAGCTAGACAGTGTATTATAGTGAAATAAGATAACGAGGACGATTGGTTACTCCTGCATTAATTTTTATTGGTTGGTGACGCGCGTTTCGCCACTGATCAGCTCAAGGTTCGATCTGTTTCGATCTGACCCGACTCTGTTATCCGTGGCTCGTCCGACCCCTTGTGACGTAATGAAGGAGTAACGAATCGTCCTTGTTATCTTATTTCTCTCTCTCTCTCTCTCTCTCTCTCTCTCTCTCTCTCTCTCTCTCTCTCTCTCTCTCTCTCTATATATATATATATATATATATATATATATATATATAATATAATTATAATTGAGTATATATGTATATACATATATATATATATATAAATCAATTGGATACAGTAAAAACTTGTTTAGACCATTACTCACAAGAAATCATCAGGAATGTCCAATGTTTTTATACAAATGAAACAGTCCTAGTCCTCTGGAAGGCATTTCTGTATTAAACGTGGTGTTTATACTCTACTAATGTATATATAGTATATATAACCTGGTATTTTGTATATATATATATATATATATATATATATATATATATATATATATAATTCCCGAGATCCATGGACGAGTTCTCTCCAGCAGTCTCTGTCCCTCATTATCGCTACCATGTCCTGCGCCTCCAAGAACACCAGTGTCTGTCCTTAGGGCATCAACATATGTTAAACTCGGTTTTCCTCTTCCAACGTGTCCATGCAGGGCCTCCCACAGGAGTACTGAGTGCAGTGTCAACTCTGGATGTCGGTGAGCATGTCCAGCTAACCTCAGTCTCCTATGTTAATTATTAGAGAATACAGTACCGAATTCTTGAACAAATATAATTATTGGTTTACAATAGTTTCAGAAATCACATCAAAATTCAGTTCATAAAAATGAAAATTATATATATATATTATCATCTGCTCTTATCGATTATATAATCGATAATATCATTTTTATGAACTGAATTTTTATATGATTTCACTACTAACAACCAACTTACCCCCATCCCCACCCTCCAACCTTTGTATTTTGGCCGACAGGATGGAAAATGTTTGCCCGGGAGGACGACAAGGTAGAGGCGCTGGA
>OZ024745.1:129176924-129184424 GCA_964016885.1 Eledone cirrhosa
ACCCCGGAAAAAAACCCCAGTTGATGGATGTGAATCCGAAATATATAGGGACTATTAAATCTCTCCCAAGGTAACTCTCTCTTGTGTTGTTATTTTTATTTTAACCGTTATACTCTTCCCCCATTCTACACATCTCACACATCTTATACACACCACGCATCTCAACGTACACCCAATTACATCTCTCTCTCCACCACCGGACCTTGTTACCCGGATATTTACCCATTTGCATTGTCGAGGCTTCCAAACAACTTAAAGATATTTACTTATTGTTTCACAATGCTTCAAGCAAACTTCAATACTCTCTTATATATATATATATATATATATATATATATATATATATATATATATATATATATATATATATATATATATTATTCAAAATATTAACAAATGAAAGATATTCACATAATCAAAATATATGCTTTATTATATATATTTCAAAGGTAGTGTGTTGTTATTTTCAGTACGTCTTCATCAGATAAAATATATGATTTGATATATGACACACCGCTACGGTCTTGATTATACAATTCCAGTATTGGCAGTTTCTTCATATATATATATATATATATATATATATATATATATATATATATATATATATAGGAAGAAACAGGGGCTGTGTAGTTGCTGGATAAGGTGTACTTATAAATAAGAGGAAAGCACGAACGGGAGAAAATTTTCCTTCATCAGTTGTCTGCTGGGGATCATGGATATTTCTACACATTAAAGACAAGATATATAAATATATATATATATATATATATATATATATATATATATATATATATATATATATATATATATATGTATATGTATATATATATATACTTTGTGGAATGCTCAGCCACTTACACATTAATTTCCCGTGCAGGTTGTTCTGTTGATCGTATGAAGAGGAATATTCGTCGTTGTAACCGACGGAGTACCATTACAACTTACAAAAGAACAGCTGTGGTACTGCACCGGAATTTGGCACTTTAAAACCTGATGCAAAGTTACATATGTATGTGTGTGCGTGTTTGTGTAAGAATGATTATAAGTACGTGTGTTTGTGTGTTAGAGTATTTGCTACATTTTTCAATGAAAGCCTACTTAAACATATGGGTACAACATATGAATAAATGAAAAATCTAAAATTTGCCGACTGCACGGAAATCCTTAATCATTTTATGTTCAATAGATCCTTTGGTTCTGTAGTCGGTTTTTATTATAGACTTCTGTAGTCGGTTTTTATTAAGGGAAACAAAGTACAATTTTTCTCACAGCACTAGGAATAGCTGTCGATAATAACAAGATTATGTTCCTTTGAAGATTTTAAGTTTGCAAGGGAGTTTGTTTCAATTATGTAACTGTTATACGAAATATATTTCCCCCCAAATAAATTAAATACTCATTGTATCATTACAAGTATATCTGTACATTGTAAATTGTGAATGACTCTACAAAATATCCGCCTTCCCAGAGTTGCTCTGCTACTTATGTCGTCTTTAGTATGTCGTTTTATGGCATAATATGTGGACTTTTCTATATATTTATTTTCGTGGACCAATGTTTCCTTTCTTAATGTTAGATAATTAGTCGTTTTAAAGGAGTTTCTGTAAGGGATACTTAGAGGAGGTATGATAAGGTGTAGAAGGAAGGGGTCATAACGATTCGGTTATCATACAGAATTCATTCGTGTACCATCGACTGTTAATGAACTCTGGCAAATACGAGATGAATTCGTTATACATACATACATACATACAAATTTATGCCTGTGATTATTGGGGCACTGGGATATGTTAGTAACTGCCTCAATACAAATCTTGAGAAGCTAGGTTTCACAGGAACAGAAAGAACACAACTAGTTAGGAAATTACAAGCACAAACCATTAATGGAACAGTAAAAATATATAAAATATTCCAAACATTTTGCATCTAATAACTGCATATACACATGTACAGATACTAAGCATATACACATGCACACATACAACTCAAAACATATACATCCACACATACAATAACATCCATATCTACACAGGCTTGCATACATAACCTACCTAGTTGATGTCGTGTAAATTCCAATGAGAGAGTCTTGTGTCTATGTTATAAACCGACTCTCTCTCTATTGGCAAACATTTGTGAAATGTTGAACATACATACATACATGGTGGCCGCCAACTCGTTTTCGAGTACGGCCACTACTTTATATCCATGTAGGAGAACCCCTACCGATGCACTGAACGAGTGTGACATTTTAGTCCAGCCAGCGACTTGAAAACTCTGGTACAAACACTACACTTGTGACAATTATTGACACATAGTGCTGGGCCCATGGTTCCATGTGATGACAAGTGCAGAGAGATCTCCAGATATAAAGCAATGCCTGTGCCGTGAAGCTTTTATAGTGAGCAAAGGCACTGCACAAAGCCACTCCCACTCTCTTAACCAAGATGATATTTACCAAAAAGAACAAGTCAACCATCAGAGTTGCAGGTGTTATATCAGAGTTTTCCTTCTCCTAGAATTCTGCCTTGACAAAGGCTAATGGGTCATCTCTCCCGATGATTTTGGATGGCCATTGACTCTTAAGAGCTCCTTTGACCTTTGACAGGTTTTGTTTTTAGTCCCGCAGGATGTTCAAAGTCACCCTCCTCACCAAGAAACCTTGGTGGTGTTGCCAGTTTAGTCGCCAACGACCCAACATACATACATACATACATGATGGCTACCGTCAGCCACACGAATCTGTAACATATCCTGAACAAGCAATGCCTGTGCTTTGAAGGCCTTTTAAGTGGGAAAAGGCCTTGCACTCGACCAATCCCACTCTCTGAGCATCGAAAACACTAGCCTAAAAGAACTGGTCAACATCATCGGATGCTGCTGAAGCTGCAGGGTTTTTTTTTTCAGAGCTTCCCTCTCTTAGAAAGGTGTTGTGACAACAACATATCTCTATACCCACTCTGCATCTCCCCATGCATTGAGTAGTCCCAGGATTAGTGGTCACCTCGGTCTCAGCACACACACACACACATATATATATATGCAGACGACATGTTGCCATTTAGCAACTCCCGCCGAAGGTTAACTCTGCCTTTCATCCGTCCGAAGTCGACGAAATAAAGTACCAGTAATGAACTGGGGACGATATATTCGGCTTTTTCCACGATCCCAAATTACTGGCCTTGTGTCTAAACCAGAAATCATTTGTATTGTTATTATTGTTATTTTTGTTCTGGAATCTTCGAGACGTGCTACACACACACACACACACACACACACACACACACACACACACACACACACACACACACACACACACACACACACACACACACACACACACACACATACACACACACACACACACACACATGTGCACACATTTCTCAACACACATACCTTCATGCAAATACAACTGTATGTTGTTATACTTCTTGTTGTTGCTATTGATGTCATTGTTGGTGTTGATGTTGTTGTTGTTGTTGTTGTTGTTGTTGTTGTTGTTCTTCTTCTTCTTCTTCTTCTTCTTCTTCTTCTTCTCCCCCTCCTCCTCCTCGTCCTCCTTCGTCGTCGTTGTCTTCTTCTTCTCCTTTCTCTTCTCTTCTTCTTCTTCTTCTTCTTCTTATTATTATTATTATTATTATTGTTACTACTACTACTACTACTACTACTACTACTACTACTACTACTACTACTACTCCTCTTCTCATACACCTCTCCTCTTCCACGTTCTCCTCCCTCTTCTTCTTTTTCTTCTTCTTCATATTTCATACATATTTGCAGCATGCGTCTTATATACATGGTAATGGAGTTTTTATCTATGACATAAGCATGAAGCGACTGCATGTCTGATAAACCGTCTTTTGACATTATGCAACATTGTATTAAACCGTAACAACATTTCTAGATCTTCTCCCCTACCACTACGACCACCAGCGCCACCAACAAGAAAATAAGTACAACAGTAACTGCAGCAACGCCATCTTACAAAACCGGTGATTGTCAATAGAAATATGGCGACGTAATAAAGTTGGCTGCTTGTTTAGTTGGATGGCTGGTTGGTTTCATTTGCGAGTCAAATATGGTGACTGTTCATTGGTTGTTGCTAGAAGGTTGTTGTTTCAATAGGTGATGCAGTTGGTTGCATGAAATGAGGTACCTTGGAGTCAAGATGTCTTCATATGTTGGAAGCTTCCACAGAAACCGAGTTTCTTCAAAGAATTTCTTCCTCATGAAGCAGTAAGAGAAGAATTTATCATTAATATAATGTGACAACCTGTAATATTATATAATATAATATATATATATATATACATACATGCATATATATATATATATGTATATATATATGTATATATATATGTATATATATATGTATGTATAAATGTATATATATATATATATATGTATTTGCATATATAAAAGTATATATATATATATATATATAAATATGTATATATGTCTATATGGAGTTTACGGCTGAAAGAAAAAGAAGGCTGAGAAGGGAAAAGAGAGAGAGAGAGAGAGAGAGAGAGAGAGAGAGAGAGAGAGAGAGAGAGAGAGAGAGAGAGAGAGAGAGAGAGAGAGAGAGAAAATAAGAGGAAGAGAGAAAGATGTAGAGAGGCAGTATAGTATACTAATTGTAGGAATATTGTCGTTTGTATAAACCTGGAGTTCGACTACCATTTATCGATGATCTCACAAATGAATAACACGTATTGTTTTTGAGTATGTAACCTTAAGCCTCCGACGATGTTGACCAGTACTCCTTTTCGGGTAGTGTTTTCGATGCCCAGAGAGTGAGATTTGTCGAGTGCAAGGCCTTTCCCCACTTAAAAAATCTTCAAAGTACAGGCATTGCTTACTCAGGATATGTTACAGGTTCATGTCGCATAAGGCTGCGCTTGTCTTCAATATACGAGGGTGGGCTGAAATGTTCTTAGGCTGAAAGGTTTATAGGCTGACCAAGATACTCTCATGGAATGACCAAATGAGGTTTATATTTCAACATAATGCCTGGAAGGAAACAATGCAGCTATTTATAAGAAGAGAAGAATTTAATGCATGCGAGATTTCAGAGCTCTAGCATCATTCCTTCATAGTCTGACCAAGATACTCTCCTGGAATGACCAAATGAGGTTTATGTTTCAACATAATCCCTTGAAAGAAACAATGTGGTTATTGATAAGAGTAGAATTTGATTCATGCAAGATTTCACAGCTCTAACATTACTCTTTCATAGTCTGACCAAAATACTCTCATGGAATGACCAAATGAGGTTTATGTTTCAACACAGTCCCTGGAAAGAAACAATGTAGTTATTAATAAGAAGAGTAGAATTTGATACATGCAAGATTTCACAGCGCTAGCATCAATCCTTCAAAGTCAGCCAATAAACTTTTCAGGCGACCCCCGTATGGCTTCTATCAAGTTGTGGTTACTAGAAAAATTAGCAATTTATAGTTAGTACACTTAATCTATTAACTACCTGACTAATAAACACACAACCATCATATTTAATAGCAGTTGCCAGGCAACCCACACAATACTAATTCAGTTCACTCACTATACATTAAAAAAATAAGAAATTAAAAAAAAAAACAATCAAGACTGAAACTAATCACTCCACAAACGAATAAAGAGAACAAATTTAGAATTAACCATAACATTCAGAATTAGTTTTTAACTTAAACTAATTCCACGATATTATTTACAATGAAGATTCTTATTCAAATGCGGAGGAGGGCTTCTTTATTTGCTGATCTAAAGTCGAATTCCAGCTTAACCCAAAAGTCCTTCCATATCTTAACTTTGGACGCCTTTACTGACTCGGCTGCGATTCTTCATACCAGCTTGTACAGCAAATGCAAGAAGGAGGACTTTTTACAAGTCAAGCTTTATAATGATGAGAGTTATTAGGCCAATGAACACCTGTAAATGTGGTCGAAGCAAAATTCCCGAAGCTAGCAGGTCTTGGGATGAAAAATTACAAAAAGTTCATTTAGTGCACGATATTACGGTAGACACACAGTATATAGTGACGAGGGTGAAAAAATGGCGGTAGGAATTAGGCATATATAGAGGGATATACAATTAGATTGTTCAAAATAGCAGATAGTGTGTGTACAATTGATAGAGTAAAAAATACACGTAAGTTTTAATATGCTACGGAGAAAATCTGTGTAAATCCTTTGAATATCTTTAGAGCAGGCATGTCAAACATGCAGCCTTTACAAGCACACCTGTGGGCCGCACAAATGTATTTACAGCGTGAGTATGTTTTATCTTCGTAAAAATAGTTGTAATGTGCGCAATTAGTTGCTTTTTGTGGCCCTCAGACAACACATGTGGTCCTCGGGGGACCATCAGTTTGACATGCCTGCTTTAGAACATCTGTGTGTTGTAGTAGTACTTAATGTCACCTATATCTGCCAGGAATTGCAACCGGTTGATTGTATCAGCAATGAAAAGACGAATGGAAACATTGTTTCCTAGGTCCGATTTGAAAAAAATGAATACTGTAGACAAAATAAAATGGGATCAGATCTTTTGAGTCTCGCTGTACATATAAGTTTTAACATGTGTTTTCAACGCTCTCTCTCCCTATATATGTATATATATATATATATATATATATATATATATATATATATATATATGTATATATATATATATATATATATATATATCAAATCTCAAGTACTCTGTTGAATAATGGTCTAACTGATAATTGTTTTTACTTTTAGCACAAGGCCAGCAATAACCCAGTACATTACTGGTACTTTATTTTATCGACCCCGTAAAGATGAAAGGCAAAGTTAACCTCGACAGGATTTGAACTCAGACCGTAAAGGGACGTAACTATGCTGGAAAGTATGGCACAATGGTCTAATAATCGGTTAATCCACATATATATATATATATGTATATATATATACATATATATATATATTTCTTAAAGTTAAATACGTGGATTGTAGTTTTACATTCAATCAACTATGCTTCCATCTACAATCATTTGCAAGCTAAAACAATACAGCCACCTGCCACACAAATATAAGAGCTCATACTGTTCTTGAATTTTAATAACGAACGTCTAATCTTTATAACAATATATTAATTGGACTCTAAATAATATCTTGTTATATGTTATTTTTGTTATATATGTGTTGATATCGTTTATGTTCTAAACATATAGAGAAATAGAATGATTATTTCATTCATTGGCACAAAATCAAACATTTTAAACTTAGAGCATAAACGATTAAATTGAACCTAGTAATTCTCCACTATTTATATTATCAACTCCGAATGGATGCAAACTAAAGCCAATATTGGCGGGATTTCAAGTTAAAATCTAAAGGAACGTAACTAAATAAACCAGAAGGTGTTCAAACTAGATAATCTACCAATTTTGTAATCTAGCGCCATTTTTACACAATCCTAATAAAGAAAGTATTGTTGATATATTTTTCTTACGATACCAGATACTCATACGTC
>OZ024745.1:129189424-129191924 GCA_964016885.1 Eledone cirrhosa
TATGTACGTACGTATGTATGTACGTACGTACGTATGTATGTATGTAAGTATGTATGTATGTGTGTATGTATATATGTATGTATGTATGTATGTGTGTATCGTAAATATCGCGGAATCGTAAATATCTTCCGCGATTTTTTATGGCTTTTTTAATGCTAAATTATCAATAACAATATAGCGTATTTGCCGGCGTATTGGATGCCCCTTCGCATAAGACGCTCTCTCCTTTTTAAATTATGTTTTATGTTATATTTTGACGTTTATAGGCATTTCTATGGATTACGTCCGATATTCGCGGTTTTTCACTCTCCGCGGGTACCTGAGGAACATACCCGCTGCAAATACCGGGGGACAACTGTAATGTAATAGGATAATGGCTGGCCTTGTACCAAAAGTAGAAACAATTATTATTATGATCATCATTAGTAGCAGCAGTAGTAGTAGTAGTAGTAGCAGTAGCAGCAGCAGCAGCAGCAATAGCAGCAGTAGTAGTAGCAGTAGTAATACCAGTGGTGCTATAATCCTACCATTCAGCAATCTTTTTCGATATGGTAGGATTGAACATTACAAACTAGAAAACATTAATAATTCTAACTTTGGCGCAGAGCCAGAAAGTTCGAAAAGTTTGGCAGACGATATTATCAACAAATATATTTAACTGGTATGTTACACAAACCAACGATAATTCTATGTATTACAGATAATAATCAAATATCTCTAAAAACGGACGCTATTCTGATGAGCAAGAGAAAGACACAGTAAGGTAGTCAATACAAAGCAGAGTATAAATATTTAATATAGAAAGGCTTCTAAAGGACTAGAACTGTTTCATTCGGGAGAAATCATCAGCTTTCCTGATGATTTCTCCCGAATGAAACAGTTCTAGTCCTGTCGAAGCCTTTCTATATTAAATATATATATATATATATATATATATATATATATATATATATATATATACACACACACACAAATACACATACACACGCACACACACGCACACACACGCGCGCACACGCACACACACATACACCCACACCAACACACACGCATATGCATACACATATATATATATTATGTTATATGTTTAAATTGGTTATTCACTCTTAATTTATTATATATATATATATATTTATTAAAATAACAGATTAAAGTTTAAGCAAAGATTTTAGTCTTCAAATTTATTATTATTACTATATATATATAACGAAGGAATTGGGTAAGGAACCAGATGGACCATAACGCACCAGAGTACTCAATACTTAGGGTAGTAGAGTGGGTAATAGGAAAAGGTATGACCCCGACGGCAGAGCTCAAGCCGTCCCAATGGCTATTTCTGGAATAGTCCAGAAATAGCCGTCGGGACGGCTTGAGCTCTGCCGTCGGGGTCATACCTTTTCCTATACATATATATATATATATATAAAAGGTAAACAGAAATAACAACACAATCGGTACAGTATATGGAAGTTATATATTAGGTTAACTCTTGATATAGCAGGAAGAGGGTGGAGAATATGGTGACTGTGTAGTTGCTAGTTAAGTGAGGCTTAACAATGGGATGAGAGTAAGAAGAAAACAAGAACGGGAGTTTTCCTCGTCAGTTGTCTCCTGGGGTCTCAGATATTTCAACGCTTTATATATATATATATATATATATATATATATATATATATATATATAAATAAAATGATATGAAACGAAAGGAGCTGCGTGGTTTCTAAAGACAAGGTTTAGGATGGTGGATAGGACAGAACAAGAGGTGAAAGGAAGAAAGAAGTTTCTATCATCAGCTATAAATGTTTCCCGATCCGATGTTTCGGCGCTGAATTACAGGACATCGGTGTAGTTCGGGTGCGCCCGAAGCCTTTTATTAATCAAAAGGCCAGGTGGAAAAGGAGAGAGAAAAAGAGAAAAAAGGGGAGAAAAAAGGATAGAGAATAGGAAAGAGAGGGAAAGGAGGAAGAACAGGCGATAAAAGAAAATGAGGAGAGAGGAAGAAAGGGGGAAGGAAAAAGGGGAAAAAATAGGAAAGGAATAGGAGAAAAAGAAGGTGTACTGGTCCCATCGTGGGAAGACACAGGTGAAAGAAGCATGCAAAAGAGTAACCGTGGAAAATAGGGAAAGTAAGTTGTGGCCAACCTGGGAGACTTTAGTCTGGGGGTCAGCTACGACTCAGAGCTGGTATAATCGTGCTGCCTCTCGCATAGACAGTATATATTATATATTATATTTATATATTATATATTATATATATATATATATTATATATATATATATTATATATTATATATATATATATTATATATATTATATATATATACCTACAGTAAGGGAGACAAAGGGAAAATGTGAGAGAGAGAATAGAGGTAGATAGATAGAAAATGAGAGAGAGAGAGAGAGAGAGAGAGAGAGAGAGAGAGAGAGAGAGAGAGAGAGAGAGAGAGAGAGAGAGAGAGAGAGAGTGTGTTGTGTGGGGTTAAAAGTGTGTATTACCAGC
>OZ024745.1:129196924-129199424 GCA_964016885.1 Eledone cirrhosa
ACCTTGTTTAATACCATCATCTGGCTTATTGGTGTGATAGTCGGATTCACCTTTGGTCTGAGGATTACATTCCATTTTCTTCTTATCATATTGAAGGGTTTGAAAAATGAACATGCGCGTTACCATTTCTCTTCTCACTAAGCTATAGAAAAAATTGTGATGTTGTTTGGAAGAATCGGTTGAACATCTAACTTAGACATAGATCAGCCCTATCTGAGAATATCTATAATCAAAGATGTATTTTTATATATGAAAGACTAAAATATCCAATATGTCCTTTAATTTTGTTGTTTTTGCTTAACGCCCAAATTAGCCTTGATAGGAGAGGTCCTTGATTAAGGATATTCTGTGACCATATCTTTCTCTACGTACAGGAAACCCTGAAGTACATCGCCCAGCGTGTTATTTTTGAAACGGTAAGGCGTGATTCGAAGAGATTTAGCTACTATTTCTTGCTGGTCAAGTGACTACGTAGAGGTTGCTTCCCTTTATGAGAGGTGTTAGTGTGTGATTTGATGGAAATTTACTGCAATGTCTAATAGGTTGAGCTATCGTGTTGGGGTTGCCTCGTTGGTTGATTTGCGTTATGGTATCAAATTACACCACAGGGGACTCATTCTACTGGGGTTAATACATAAAATACCAATTAAGATTTAGAGATGATTCTAATGACTGTACTGTCCGAGTAGAACATCTGGCGTCTTAACCTTATTAGAAATGGTTATAACTGTAGAATTTGAGTTTCATAGATGGCAAGATATGTAGAGTTGTATTTGGTTATTTCTTTACATATTACTGTTTCAATTCCTGTCAGTCTCCTGGATTTCTTCCTTCCGTAACACCCCACCCCACTGGAAATATGACTCACGTATGGCTATGTGGGTAAGACGTTCAGATCGCAACTATGTAATTCCTTAGTCGATGCAAGTAAATTGTAATTTGGTTGTATGGTTTCTTCTAAAACCTCTTTATCACAAATACCTTGTGATTAGAAATTGGTAGACGGATACTGGTGAGACACATCGTTACCTTCTTAATATATAGAAGTCAATGTATGTATGTATATATGTATTAATGTATATATATTTATGTTATCTCTTTCTCTTAATTTCGAGTATATTTTTTGACCGGCCACCTTCCTGGTGGCAAGGTTGTAAAAGAAAAGAAATTGTCATCCCTTGAATCGCAAGAATGTTTTGCAAATGTTGAAGGTGCCAGCTATCGCAGCCATTTGTAGACTATGAATTAGGGAGCTGCGCTCTTTGTCCGCAAATCCAAGTTCAGTCATACTTTGGTCCAAGCGGGTTGGTAATAACCCGTAGCTCCAATAATGATGGGTATGAAGTTAAAGGTGTATCTTCGATACTGGATTTGTAAACTCCTCATCAATGGTCCGTAGATGTCCTCCTTCTCCTGTATTTTTCTGACAACGTTTACATCAAGTGGGCAGCTGATCTCCACAACAGAAGACGTTTTCAATGTGTGGTCCCAAACTACAATATCAGACCGGCTGTACTTTAATTTGGTGGCAGTTTTTATTTTCAGGTTTCACCAGTATTCCTTAGTGCTATCTGTCTCAATATATTCTTCATCGTTTGTTGTTAATTTTGTGTTCCGAAGTGCGTTCCAGATGGTTCTAGCTATCCCATCGTGTCTCATGGGGAGGTAGTAGCGAGATGACATTCTTTCGCAGCTGGCAACAATGTGGCTTACATCTTCGATCTTTGTTTTACATAGCCTAAATTTATTGTCAGCTGATAGCCCTCCTCTTTTGTGCAGCAGATATTTGGTAGGGAGTTCTTGTTCCTGTATTGCATAGAGATATCCCTCAAGGTGTGATGTCATAAACTTGTCGGAACTCCATGCCAGGCTTTTTGAGTGGTTTATCCACTCTGTTTTACGTCTGTGTTTGTCTGTGTTTTACGTCTCAAGTATCCATGCACAACTTTTTCTGTAAATTGGTCAATTTTTTCATCTTGTTTGAACGTTGAATAGGATCTTCCGATTTCTCTGGGTGAGAGATTTATATCAGGCTTTATTCCATATCTCTCCTCCAGATCAGTGGCTATTCTAATGATATTTTTTTTTCATGCTCATAAACCAGGGCAATATGGTTGCCAACCTTTTTCCTCTGTTGAAGATGTTGCTTCAGTGTTACTATTCGGGTCTCATATGATGTTAATATGGATTTTAGACCCCGGTCATCTTCCTTGCGTGAGAAGTATAGCCTATCCACATCACCATTGATGTTAAAGTTCCCAGTAACACTGAGAAGTTTGCGAGTTCTAACATCCATCTCACTTAGTTCTTGCAATGACCAGTTCAGCAGACCAAATGTTGGCGTTAGAATTGGCACAGCATAAGTATTGTTGGCAATATATTTGTTGTACGCTGACAGTTCTGATGACCATATTTTCTTTACTCTTCTGAGGTATTCAGTTCTGGTTCTCTCCTCATTTATGGGTCTATCATATCTGACATTCTCATCCTGTCCAAGATA
>OZ024745.1:129204424-129214424 GCA_964016885.1 Eledone cirrhosa
GTCTTTCTGGAAATAGGGTTGGGGTGCTGAGGGTATGACATGGCCGTGAGGGGGCAGTGGCCCAAAAGGTTTGAGAGCCACTGCTCTAAATGATAATGATACAAGGGAGAGTTGTGGTTTAGCCCCATGTTAACTCATTTCGAGTAGACCTGGTCAGAGACATTCCAACCAGTGGCGAACGGTAACCTGGAAAGCAGGGCACGCAGTCCAACCGCCATGACGAAAAGTGGGGCTGTGCAGCCTTACCCCCACCCCTCCACCCCAATTCCCTCTAAATGACCCTCCCGGTCAAAGCCGCATGTAGTGTTATCTAGTGTGTGTGTGTTTGTGTGTAAGTGTGTGTGTGTTATCTTTTTATGTGTCTACGATTTAGCAAGCAGCCAAAATTCGGCTTGCTTTAACCGACGCAATTAATCAACTCAAGATTCTATAACGCATGCACTGCATGCACTGCATGCGTTGCACGCACGCACCCGCCATCACTTTCATTTTCTTCTCTATATCTCGTCCATTTCCCCCACCCCGTCTCTCTTTTTCTCTGTATGTTTGTCTCTTTCTCCTTTTGTATCTACTTGTTTGTATCTCTCGTTCACTCGTTCACTCTCCTTCTCTCTCCTTTTCACTAGATCCAATTCTCTCTCTCTCTCTCTCTTTCTCAGTCACTCCTCCCTCTCTCTCTATCACTAGCTCCTCCTCTCTCTCTTTCTCACTCCCCCTCTCTCTCGTTTTCACTAGATCCCATTCTCTCTCTCTTTCTCACTCACTCTACTTCTCTCTCTTTTTCACTAGCTCCCCCTCTCTCTCTTCCTCACTCGCTCCCTTTCTCTCTTTCTCACTCCCTCTCCTCTCTCTCTTTCACTCGCCCCGTCTCTTTATCACTCACTCCTCTCTTTTTCACTTTCTCACTTCTACCCCTCTTTCTCACTCTCTCATCTCGCTCTCACTCTCCCCTCTCTCTGTCACTATCTCCCCTCTCTCAGTCACTATCTCCCCCCGTCCCCCAGCCCCCTCTCTCTCAGGTTTATCCAACTGTTGGCATTTCATTCCTTCACTGTTTACCTCTTTCAACTAATGTTATTGTAGTTGTTGTTGTTGTTGTTAATGTTTTGTTTCATTTTATGGTGGGGTGTCGAGTTTGTCGTGTTAAAGTATTGTTGCTATTGTAGTAGAAGTGGTGGTGTTGGATGTGGTGATAGTAGTGGTAGTGGTGATAGTGGTGTCGGAATGGTGGCAGTGGTGTTGGAATGGTGGTAGTGGTGGTAGTGGTGGAAGTGGTGTTGGTAGTGGTAGTGGTGATAGTGGTGGTAGTGGTGATAGTGGTGTTGGTTTTGGTGATGGTGATGGTGTTGGTGTTGGAAGTGGTGACAGTGGTGTTAGTGGTGTTGGTGTGGTGATGGTGATGGTGTTGGTGTTGGAAGTGGTGACAGTGGTGTTAGTGGTGTTGGTGTTGGTGATGGTGATGGTGTTGGTGTTGGAAGTGGTGACAGTGGTGTTAGTGGTGTTGGTGTTGGTGATGGTGTTGGTGTTGGTGATAGTGGTGTTGGTGTTGGTGATGGTGTCGATGATGGTTTTTTGGTCTTGCGGTTGGAGTTGGGGTTGGTGTTGCTGTTGCTGTGTGGAAATGATGACGTTGGTGATAGTGGTGTTGATGATGGTGTTGATGTTGGTGTTGTATAATGTGTCAGAAAGGATGTTTTCTTTTGTATATATTCACCTCACGGCCTTTAAATAAATCCATTGTCCCACTACAGTACAGCATACAAAAGTATATAAACAAGGGAGCAAAGAAATCAACAAAATAAATATATCAATGATTAAATAATTAAAGAAATACATAAATTTTATAGTTGCCCGTTAGTGATTTCAGCAGAGGTTGTCAATGTGTGTTTGTAATATATACGGACTGAGAGAGGAGGAGAGAGAGGGAGAGAGGGAGAGGAGAGAGGGAGGGAGAGAGAGAGGAGAAGGGGAGATACAGAACAAGTGAAATGAATGAGTGCATATGATCATCATCGTCACCATCAACTGGATAATCCTCACTTCTTCTTCTTCTTCTTCTTCTTCTTCTTCTTCTTCTTCTTCTTCTTCTTCTTCTTCTTCTTCTTCTTCTTCTTCTTCTTCTTCTTCTTCTTCTTCTTCTTCTTCTTCTTCTTCTAATTGCACAAGAAACCAGGGTGAGAGCTCGGCTGAGATACAAAGATGTTAAACATATCATCAGGCGATTAAACAATAATTATTTCTACTTTTGGCACAAGGCCAGCAATTATCCCAATTACTGGTACTATATTTTATCGACCTCACAGAATCATCAGATGATGAGAAACAGAGAAAGGAGTACTCAACACCAAAAATAGAGTTTTAATATTCATTATATTAAGGCTAAATAGTGAGTTTTCGCTGTTCATCACGGGGTCATCAGAAAAGTACTTATATATATATATATATATATATATATATATATAAATGAAAAGTATAGAAATTGTTGTAGCAAGAAGCTAACAGTATTCCATAATATATAAGTGACTATAACGTCAAAATGGGAAAATAGTTAACATAAGATATGGGAAAAATAATTCAAACTCAATTCAAAAAGAATCAGGATATAGATTTATCCAACAGAATTTAGAGAATTCCAGGGAAAAATCAATAGTCTAAAGTACTCATCCTTCAATTTGGGACAACGTCAAATGCTCTGTATAGTCTTGAAAATACTATTTCACGAAAACTTTCAGTAGGGATGGTCACGGTTGGATTCCGTTCATCAGCAGAGCTCAACATGGTAACTAAGGTCTCACTGATTAATATGCCAAAAAGGGAATTTAAAAGCAGGCTAGTTTAACATCATGCGTGATTATGAAAAAAAAAAATATATATATAGTTGGTGGTAGAACACTGGAAGGTAATATCCGTAGTGGTAGAGTACTCAGTCCATGGGACGAGTTACGTAGAAGTGGTTACACAACAGTTAGTTCACCATACCGAGAACAATTGTGGTCACTTCCAACCGACCAAATCAACCACAGGAGGTCAAATCCTATGTGGGTATGGAGGAGGGCCGATTTACGGAACGCTTCCTGAACCACCAGTCGACCTTTAGGTACCCGGACAGACGTTCATCCACGAAACTCGCGAGCCACGTATGGTCCCTCAAGGACTGAAGTATAGACTACTCCATTCAATGGAAAGCCATCACTAAGTCCAAGCCATACGAAACGGGAACTCCGTCGTGTGGACTATGTATTGATGAACGAATAAATATTCTAAAGAGATTATGTAATAGCGGTTGCCTAAACACGAGAAATGAATTCTTTACACGTTGTCCACACGTCTCGAAACACCTTATATATATATATATATATATATATATATATATATATATATATATATATATATATATATATATATATATATATAGAGAGAGAGAGAGAGAGAGAGAGATAAATAGATAGATAGATCCGTATGTGGCTGACGGATGAGAAAAGGGAGTACTCAGTACCAAAATAGAGTTTTAATATTTATTTTGTTAAGGCTGAATAATGAGCCTTGTTACAAGGTCATCATGTAACATGCAACGGTTTTTATGGCAAGTAAACGGCGTATGGTGACAATATAAGTTAACCCTTTAGTAAAATTCGGAGTAGTGACTCTATCTACTTATAGATGTTTCCATACTTGGCTCCTAAACTCCACATAAGAGTATATAAGGGGAGGTGGTTGATGGTAATAGTAGTGACAATAGAAACTCTACTACTAAATACAGCGGAATATTAATATAATTTGATGGACTGAAATAAACAGCGACTACTACGTTTACTGTAGTTACTTTACTGGAATAATCCACGTATTTCGCCGTGCATGACACTCTATACATACACATATATGTAAACACACACGTACATACACCAAAACACACATACACACACACGTATATATATATATATATATATATATATATATATATATATATATATATATATATATATATGTGTGTATATATATATATATATATATATATGTATATATATATATGTGTATGTATACGTACATACATATATGTATACATATATATATATATATAAATATAAGTATGTATACGTACATACATATATGTATACAGACGTACACTATTATGTATATATATACATGCACACATATATATATATATATATGTACGTATGGATTTACCGAACATTTATTATAATGCTCGGTGTGTTTGTAAACAAACAGCCTGAATTAAGCCGTACAGTGTTTAGCAACCATCGTTGCCCTTTCGGTAAATCCATACGTACATATATATATATGTGTGCATGTATGTATATATATACATACTACTGTACGTCTGTATACATATATGTATGTACGTATACATACTTATATTTAAGTCACGGGAAAAAAAGCAACCTTAACGGTTGGAGTTTCCTGGATAATGGAGATAATATTTTATTGAGGGTAATACAAAGTTATGAGTGAGTATGCAAATTTACATACTCACTCATAACTTTGTATTACCCTCAATAAAATATTATCTCCATTATCCAGGAAACTCCAACCGTTAAGGTTCCCTTTTTTCCGGGTATATCAATATTTATTTATAAAACAAATCTGTATTTTATCTGATGAAAGCGCACCATAATTTGCTTTGGTTGCCCTTGAAATATATATAATAAAATAAATATGGTTTTATAAATATAGTTTCCATTTATTAATATATTTTATATATATATATATATATATATATATATATATATATATATATATATATATATATATATATATATATATACGTTATTCCGGGTTGAATCGGAGGTAACCACAGTAAGTAAGGTACTAAATACATTGCAGAGTATAACAGTTTTAATATAGATGAGATTCTACAGGACTAGAACTGTTTCATTCTTTAGAAATCATCAGGAATCTCTTTATTTAATTTAGATATTCCTGATGATTTCTAAAGAATGAAACAATTCTAGTCCTGTAGAATCTCATCTATATTAAAACACACACACATATATATATATATATATATATATATATATATATATATATATATATATATATATATATATATATATATATATTTTGAGTTTATGTTGGTTGTATACCAACACCCTAGTATGCAGGCTGGAGCACTCGACGAAGTGCGCAGGCTGGTTTGGTTACTCCGGAGTAGTGTAAAATAAAGTTAAATAAAAGTCAAATGATTAAAATTTAGCTTCGTTTATTACTGCTATATATATTTCAGTGACAGCCATCTTTGGCTGTGACCTCTTCAGGCAGTTTGAATTAGTATGGTATAGACAAGTACATATGTTGTTTAGGTGTATAATATTGTCAATACTCTGATATGCCCAGTTCCTTGTTGGGTTGTTAATTCACTGAGGAACTGGAGTCATATATATGTGTGTGTGTGTGTGTGTATTTATATATATATACACACACATGTATACATATATATGTATATATATATATATATGTGTGTGTGTATATATATATATATTTATGTGTGTATATATATATATACACATATGTATATATACATATACTTTCTATTCTTCATCTCTCTCTCTCTCTCTCTCTCTCTCTCTCTCTCTCTCTCTCTCTATATATATATATATATATATATATATATATATATATATATATATATATATATATATATATATATATATATATATAAATATATATATACACATATGTGTGTTTATATATTACATACCTTTCCTGCATACGCATACGTGTTAATGCTATTTTGTACCATTGTATAGACTTTCAGAAATGGATCTTCAACGCTCCTGCAGTATAGGCGCGAAATTAGAATTGAATTAAGCAGTGTCGTCATGCCAACTAACAGAACATATCTTTACACATTTTAGCTGATTGCTTTGCGAACAATAGTACATTTTTTTCTGAATTATGTCAACATGGCGCTTTACTGCAACCACGCAAATACGCCCATACACACGCACATATACACATACACATAGCACACATTAATACAATATTATGGAGGTTTGTGTAGAGTTTACTATTATGTGTTTCTAATGGAAATAAGACCGTTAAAATCCATACTTTCTATTTACTCAGATATTCTCGTTGATATTAGAAATGTATTAAGAGGTGTGTGTGTATGTGTGTGTGTGTGTGTGTGTGTGTGTGTGTGTGTGTGTGTGTGTGTGTGTGTGTGTGTGTGTGTGTGTGTGTGTGTGTGTGTGTGTCTGTGTGTTTGTTTTTCTCCAATACACATCGTTAATATTTGCATGAAACCTTAGAAAGTATTTACTGCTATAGTCTTCTTTTAATATTACACACCATAGTGGATTAGCAGTATCCATGTAGATTCGGCCGCCATGCTTTCCAGCATAGAGTTACGTCACTTTACGGTCTGATTTCAAATCCAGCCGAGGTTAACTTTATTTGTGCAAAAAGTAGAAACCATTAATATTGGATTGGCAGTATCGGTAAAGAGCCGGACGGCATGCTTTGCAGCATAGAGTTATCGCCCTTTATGTTCTGAGTTCAAATCCCGCCGAGGTTAACTTTGCCTTTCATCCTTATGGGTTCAATAAAATAAAGTACCAGTAATGCACTGGGGTAATTGCTGGTCTTGTGCCAAAAGTAGAAACAATTATTATTGGAATGGTAGTATCGGTAAAGAGTCGAACGCCATGCTTTGCAGCATAGAGTTATTGCCCTTTACGTTATGAGTTCAAATCCCGCCGTGGTTAACTTTGCTTTTCATCCTTACGGGTTCAATAAAGTAAAGTACCAGTAATGCACTGGGGTAATTGCTGGCCTTGTGCCAAAAGTAGAAACAATATTACACTCCATAAGGGCGGTAAATTGGCAGTATAGGTGGAGTGTCGGACGACACTCTTTATGGCATTGGCATAGAGTTACGGCTCTTTACGATCTAAGTTCAAATCCCGCCGAGTTTAACTTTGCCTTTCATTGTTACGGCGTCGATAAAATAAACTACCAGTAATGCACTGGGGTTGATATAATCGACTTTCCCCTCTCCCCCAAATGATTCACCTCGTGCCTAAATCAGAAACCAACATTACACTCCATTTTCTTCTCATCAGTGTTGTAGAGTTTGAAAAATGGGCATTTTAAATCAAAATACAAGGAACACTGAAGCACAAAAATTAGCGAGATACTTTTAAAACGGTAAGGAGTGATTCGAAGAAATTTAGCTACTATTTCTTGCAGGTCAAGCAACTACGTAGAGGTTGCTTCCCTATATGAGATACGTTAGTGTGTAATTTGATGGTAATTTATTGCAATGTCTAGTGGGTTGAGCGATCATGTAGAGGTTGCTCTTTGGTCATTTCTCTATGTATAAGGAATTGGAAATTATTTTCCTTGTTTATCAAATTCATAGATTTATCTTTTTCCTATTTTTTTATGATGGTTTCAATATTCAAGTAAAATTCCGTTATAACGAATGCCATTATAACGAATTTTTCAGTATAACGATATTTCTTTCAATCCCCGATGTAATAAGATCAACCAAAACAAACGCTCAATATGTTTTGGTCGATCTCGTTATAAAGAATTTTTCGTTAAAAACAAGTTTTTTATGCCCCCCCCCCCCGTGAATTTCGTTATAACGGAATTTCACTCTATTCTACTGACTGTTTGATGGATTTTGATTTGTTGTGTAAGCCCAGGTCAGCTTTGATCCAACTTACCTATATTGGTGGAACATCTAGGTGTAATCTACAAATCCATAAATCTGGATATGTCATACCTTGTCTAGTTCTGAACAATAGTGCATATTATAGCTTTGTACTTAGGGAAAAGATATGGCCATGTAATATGGTTCTTCTTCTTCTTCTTCTTCTTCTTTTTTCTTCTTCTTCTTCTTCTTCTTCTTCTTCTTCTTCTTCTTCTTCTTCTTCTTCTTCTTCTTCTTCTTCTTCTTCTTCTTCTTCTTCTTCTTCTTCTTCTTCTTCTTCTTCTTCTTCTTCTTCTTCTTCTTCCTGAATGGGTCTTGGGAGGCAGAGTCTTCAAACACCCGTTCAAGTAGGTCCGGTCAGAAGCAACCATCTCCAACGGATCAAGCTGGATCCCAAAGCGAGATCAACTGAGCTTATGGATATTATCCAACCATATTACTCGGGATTTACCTGTGGCTCTCCTCCTGGGTGGTTTTGTCTGTAAAACCTGTCCAGAGACATTCTAACCATATGCCCGTAGTATCGGAACTGAGATCCATCAATTCGGAGAAGTAGTAGCTCGACATGGAATGACTTTCTGATCTCCGAGCTACGCACTTTATCGAGTAACGCTACTCCAAAGACCCTTCGGTAGAACCTCATTTCAGAGGCTTGTATTCGCGATCGTATTCTTTCGCTCATTACCCAATATTCATGACCATAGGTGAGGGTTGGCACGAATAAAGATTTGAAGACTACACTATTAAATAAATGCTTCTTTCTATTTTTAAGGTGACTGGGGTATATTAGCAGACCAAACGACTAAATTGAAATTTCCAAGATAAATGTTAAAACAACAAAGCCTAGACATTGAACAATGGCCGTACAGTTTAAACCATAAAATTGCTCGACATTGTTCAACTTTCTTAATCTCTGTTAGTTATGTTTTCAACACAATGTATATATACATACATATATACACACATATATATATATATATATATATATATATATATATATATATATAATATACACAGACAGACTGACAGATATGTATACATACAGACACCGATATATATATATATATATATATATATATATATATATATATATATATATATATATATATATATATATATATATATGAATATATATATATATATATATATATATATATATATATATATATATATATATATATATTTATATATATATATATATAAAGAGAAGGAGAGATAGAGAAAGAGAGAGAGTCAAGAATAGCAGATAAAGTAATGAAAGTATAAACCAGCTAGACACAGGAACATACGTATTCACACACACACACACACACACACACACACACACACACACACACACACACACACACATATATATATATATATATATATATATATATATATATATATATATATTTACATTATCTATCTGTCTATTTAACTGCCTGCTTGTCTATCTGTCTGTCTCTGTGTCTCTGTCTAACCATCACTATCTCTCACTTTCACTCTCTTTTTATCTATCTATCCATCTCTCTCTCTCTCTCTCTCTCTCTCTCTCTCTCTCTCTCTCTCTCTCTCTCTCTCTCTCTTTATCTATCTATCTATCTATCTATCTATTATTACCAGTTCGAGACAAGCTCTACAGACATGGGCGCCCGGGCAGGCACCCTGCAAAAAAGATCTGTCCGAGGTGCGTGCGAGACGAACAAACCGTCGCGCACTCATTCATACACTGCCCGGGCGTTACCGACCTGTGGGGCTATGTAGAACGACTATTGTCGCGGGTGGGACCAATCCGGTTGACCACCGAGTCCATTGTCATGATCAAACCACCACCCTCCTTCAAAAACGAAGGAGAGGCGGTTTTCCTTTGTGTGATAGCTATGGCGAAAGAGGTTGTATGGTGGACGAGGTTGAAAGGGCTGAGGTCAGACACCTTTCTCTCCGGCCGACAACTGATTCTTTTTTTCAAATACCACTTTGGAAGAAGAATCAGGATGGAGAGAGAGGTGCTGTACCCCAGGATGGAGAGAGAGGTGCTGTACCCCAGGATGGAGAGAGAGGTGCTGTACCCCAGCAAGTTTTATGAAAGGTGGGTGAAAGTGGCGAGAATGGCCCGAGTGAATGGGCCTTCTCTCTATATCAGCCTGTAGGTTGAGGAAAAAGAGGAGGAGAGGAAAGGAGTACAAACTCTTTGTACTCCTGGAGATGAGAGTTGCACATTTTTTTTCGGGGGTATGTGCTACCCATATGTAATGTCTCCCCTATTGGGGAAAATCGACTAATTTTTAAATTGCATTTGTGATAATATTTTACACGTTTTTATTGTATGTAAACTTCCCC
>OZ024745.1:129219424-129224424 GCA_964016885.1 Eledone cirrhosa
GTGATTTCTAATTGAGGTATATATAAAAGCATATACAGTATGTTTATGTATAATAAACTGAGATAAATCTCGCTGTGGGTATCTTCAGATGACATCATGCCACAGCTACCACATTAACCCTATGAAAACGCTATATACTATAGGGTTTCAGGATTTACTCGCTTGGTACTGGCGCATGGCTTAGCGGTTAGAGCATTGGGCCTGCAATCGAAAGGTTGTCAGTTCAATTCTCGGACAGGGTGATGTGTTGTTTCCTTGAGCAAGACACTTTATTTCCCGTTGCTCCAGTTTACTCAACTTTAGAAATGAGGTGATAGGACTGGGGTCCCTATCATTAAATTACCGAAGACACCTCCAACGAGATATACCTTGGAGGAGGCCAGCTAAACCTGCATAGGTGTGAGCTGTCACACACACTGGGGCACATATATATGCTATCTATTACATATCCTATTCATTGTTTTACGATCGTTTCAGAGGGTTGATCATCACGATATATTGACTGATCTATAGCAGTTATAGAACTGAATACTATCAGACATAATATATGGGTTCGATCATACCGTCTCCATCGGATTTGATCGAACCCATATATGTCTGATAGTATTCAGTTCTATAACTGCTATAGATCAGTCAATATATCGATATGATCAACCATCTGAAACGATCGTAAAACAATGAATAGGACATGTAAAATAATTTGCCTTTGTTATCATTGTTAAAAAAAAACTATATCAGACTCTGTATAAAAGACTAATATACAATATATATATATATATATATATATATATATATAGATATTTAAAGAAAATAATCTATTTGAAATGGCATCGACCAAAGCTATGCCATATACACTTCTATTCTAATCTATTACCCATTTCATAATAATATTGATACGTCATGTGACGGAGACATACTAACCTTACTAGTGATATCTACAATATGTATATATAATGTCAAAAGATTAATCTCAGACACCATTCTCTGATATTTCTACTATCGCTACACCTTCTATTAAATCATTCATATTATTTCTATACCCACCTCCTCCTCTCTCTCCCCATCTCTCTCTTATGTTTTCCTGTTTGTCTTTCTTGTCCACTCTCTCTATGTCTCTCTCACTCTCACTCTCTCCCCCTCTCTCTCTATTCATGTGTTCTGTATAAAGCCATAGCTAACTATCCTCTTGAATATATGTCACTATGTTACAATGTCATTTATCAATGAAGTTTTAAATTTGTTTATAGATTAGACTCCGCCTTCTCCTCTCTTTCCTTCTTTGTCACCTCCTCTCCCTTCCTCTCTCACCTCTTTTGCCTCTCATCCTCTCTCATCATTATCACCATCGTACTCACTACTACTACTACTACTACTACTACTACTACTACTACTACTACTACTACTACTACTACTACTACTACTACTACTATCATATATATATTTGTGTGTGTTTGTGAGTGTGCACCACGACCAACAACAACAGTATCATCAACCCTCCCTCCGCCAGCACTAGCACCTGCACCACCACCAGCAATAATCAAATGTAAGTAGACCGCCATCGACAAAGACAAAATCTAAGAAAGATTGCTTCAGTAATATAATAGAGATATTTGTTGGATGTCTTGATAATTACAGTATTGTTGATATTACTGATGACAGCAATAACAGGGATTGAACAAAATAACAGACAACTACATCAACGACGACAACAACAGCAACAACAACAACAACAATAACAATGATAAGAATGGATTGTTATTTAAGAAAAAGGCCAGCAATTTGGGAGGAGGAGAAAATCGATTAAATCGATCCCAGAGCCAATCCGCCACCCTCGACATAATAATTGTTTCTACTTTTGTCACAAGGCCAGCAATTACCCAGTGTATTACTGGTACTTTATTTTATCGACTCCGTCAGGATCAAAGGCAAAGCTAACACCTGCGGGATTTGAACTGAGATCATAAATGGCCATAACTCTATGCTGCAAAGCATGGCGTCTGACGCTCTACCGATACTGCCAATCCACCACACTCTGATATAATAATAATGATAATGGTTTCTGATTTAGGCACAAGGCCAGCAATTTTGGAGGAGGCGAAAGTCGATTAAATCGATATGAGTGCATTACTGATATTTTATTTTATCGACCCTGTAAGGATGAAAGGCAAAGTTAACCTCGGCGGGATTTGAACTCCGAACTCAAAGGGCCGTAACTATATGTTGCGAAGCAGGTTGTCAGACGTCCTACCAATAATGCCAATCCACCGCCCTAAAAAGATTAATGGGATACCCTACAAGTATCTCCTGACCAAGATTTGAACCCCAGAGACCAGGATCTCCACCATCTCTAATACCTCCCACACGGGCATCAGATGGAGGAGAGAGGTCACAACATTAAATACGGTGTCTTTCATAGAAATAAAAAGAAAAAGGTGTACAAGCTGGATATACACAGTCCCCCCCCCCCCTCCTCCTCCTCCTCCTCCTCATCATCATCATCCTCATCATCATCATCATCATCATCATCATCATCATTATCATGTCGAGTTTCCTCGGACAACGTCGATAGTTACGCTTCTCCACTTGTCCCTATCCAGCATGGCTTCCGAGAGTTCATCGTTTCTAAGATTCATGTCTTTAAAAACCCACCCAAGAAACGTAACATGAGGCTGACCTCTTTTTCTTCTATGAAGTATGGGTTCCCATAGTATTAACTGGAGTAATGACTCTATCTGATCTCTTCGCCATACGTGACAAATGAAACTGAGTTTTTTAGCCTTTATGACGTCTGTAATAGCTCCCATGTCACCATATAGAGACATGTTTGTTCTGTGCTCTTTTCTTTTTGATATAGCTGATTTAATATAGAGATTTAATATAGAGATTTAATATAGAGATTTGAGCAATATTTGTCTGCTATTTCTTGCAGTGCGAGTGACCTCTCGCACAGACCTTCGATAAGAGTAACACAACCTTTTTATGCTGACTGGATCAACACAGTAAGTTATTATTGACCGAATAGACACATTGTGTTAGTTTTAACTGGACAGACTCAATTCATTGTTTAGCGTTGAGTGTGTAGATATAGTTCATTAATTTTGAATGAATTGACACAGATTTTTAATGTTAAATGAGTAATCAGAGTTCATTAATATTACCTGGGTATGTACAATTTATTAATATGGAATGGATAGGCATATTTGTTGAATGTCGAGTGGGTAAATAGTGCCAATGAAGGTTGAATAGAAGAATACAATCTGTCAATGACACTGAACGGTATAGACTCTCTGGAGGGACAGATTAATTACAGCTGCTGTTTGCGACTGGTACCCGCAGAAACAAAAGATAAGAATCTAATCACCCTCACACAAAAGACTATATTTGCTGTATGCTAAACATTTGGTGGGTGTTTGTCGTACGTAAACTAACGAATTTTTAAACTGGAAACACTTTTGTCGATGAAATCTTAACGGCACGAATTGGTGAGACATTGGGTTTTGTCAATAGGATAGAAGCCGTTTAATTGAAATGATTTGCAGTTTAACTCACATGGCTCTCATTTGATAAATAATTGTTTCTACTTTTGGCACAAGGCCAGCAATTATCCCAGTGTATTATTGGTACTTTATTTTCTCCGTAAGGATGAAAGGCAAAGTTAACCTCGGTGGGATTTGAACTCAGACCGTAAAGAGGCGTAACTCTATGCTGCAAAGCATGGCGTCCGACCCTCTACTGATACTGCCAATCCACCGCCCTTTGATAAATAATGAGAAACCGATCTAACAGAGGAACATATTTATATTTGTATTGCAGGAGAATTACTCGTGCTACGTTTAATGTAAGGTCGCATTAAACGCAACACCTCAAGCAGAGCCCGTAAGACTGCTTCAGTACTCGATTGAAGCCATTTTCATATTTTATGCTGTTAAGGGATCTGAAAGGGGTACATGAACGTTACAACGTCTCAAAACCTTTTATCGAATTCGTTGGAAATTCCCAGTGATCGAAAAAATAGATAGCCTCTGGGTGGTCGATGTGTTACGAATGATGCTGTTAACATGTAACAAGTGCTGTTGAACAGCACTTGTTACATTAAGCCAGTAATCAGAATCAGAGGCAGGATCCATTAGAACGCATCAAGGGGATAGACGAGTTTCATATTATGTCTACTATATTTTACGATGATGGAAATATAAAAAAAAAGATAAAAACAAAATTAAGTAACGAAAAAGGGGGAAATGGGTAAAAAAAGGGCAGATCTGACTGTATAGGAAAGTAGAGGAACGGACTATAAATGCCATAAATGAGAAGAAAAAGAAGGAAGGAGCAAGAACTATTAGGTAACGGAAGAAAGAGAGGGGATAGGGAAGAGGGTGACAGACTCTACACCTAGGCCGGGATTCTGTTTCGGCTGTGCCCCGCGGACAAAACTGCGAAGGCATTTCCGCGGACAATAACCAGTGACACCCACTGAAACAGCCTCCCCACCTCGCGGAGCTCTTACCTCAGACGGGCTGCTGATGTCCCTATTTTACGGAGGAGATCAGCTGTACAGAGTGCGAGAACGCATGATGTCTCGACGGTGGCAGGTGCAAAGAGGCCCGGTATTCGTTTGTCTTCCTGCCCTCTACATTGCGGGCCGCGGTAACGGTGTTTATGGCAAGCACGGCTTAGTTAGAGGCGGAGAACGTCACCGGTTGATATAGTCCCTATGTCTGACAGTTCCCCTCTAAGTCAGGATTATGGTTCTGGTCAGGGTTAGTTCCATACATTGACTGAACCAAAACAGTAGTAAATACAACAACAACAAGGTGACACTCAACAACAAGGTCAACTCAATATTCCATATTCTCCATTATTTTCTACCCACTACAATTACCAAACGAAATAATACATTAACTAAACAGATTTTTCAGCCATTTGGCTATCTATCAAACAGTTGAAATAACTATTATGATATACTTCATACCTACCTTTGAATTCTTCTGTTGCACTGTCTG
>OZ024745.1:129226924-129231924 GCA_964016885.1 Eledone cirrhosa
AGGTCTGACGCTACTACAACAATACAAAATATAGTATTAGCACTGTTAAAGATCACTAAAATTATCTTAAGATGTAACTTAAAAGTGTTAGCATAGAATAAGTGGATGAGAGCTGGTTAAAAGAAGTCCATTGAATTAAGCGTGAAACAGTTAACGTTAATAAAATATTCCTAACAAGGACTTAACATAATAGAATCAAATTCCTATTGTCACTGCCTCCGCCTCTCTCACCCTCCATATCTCTCAATATTATAAGCAAATGGGGGCCCATACGCTGATGTTAGTAAGCAATTGATTAATTCCCTATTTCTACAGCAGCATTAGCAATCACAAAAGTTGCAACAGCAATAAGTGAAACAATAGCAATAATAACTGAAGCAGTAGCAGTAACAACAGTAGTTGACAACGTGTGTGTGTGACTATGAATGAAAGCAAACGACCATAACAGGCAATAATTGCCACAAATACAACAAAAACAATTCCAGGCATATTGTGATATTGATATAAGTAGATGTAATAAAAGTAGAAAGAAAGAAAAAAGAGAACGAAAGACGCAAACAAACAAGGAAAGTTCACTCTATTTTAAACCGTTATGTTTACATAGCTATAAGTCAAACCCATAGATAATAGTTGCTGGGAGTTTTATGATAACTTTCCTCAAACTGCCAGTATGTCTACGATTTGGCCTCCAAAAGCCACTTTCTCACACTGATTATTTTACTCAATTCACCGTTTTTACGTTCTGAACATGCTGACAAATATGTCTCCTCTTTGACCTGCTAGAAATGACAGCAAAATTTCCTTTAATTCATACTCTAACTTCTTAATAGCTATTCCTAAATCTACATGGTAATATGAAGTACTTGATGAAAGAAAGGGAATTACGAGGTGGTCATTCCTGGAATGTATTTGATCTCATATCTACATATCTGGGCTGACTTGCAGCTACCTAACAACAAATCAATCATTACTGTTTCAATATTTAATGAGAAAATCATTATCTCTCAGTTCTAATCTTAACAGTCAAATCTTTGTTGTGACTCCTTCACTCTAGTTTTTATGTGTTATAAATGTCTTCTAATGCGTCTAGAGTGGCAATGATTATCTATAGATTGTCCGACTTTCCCAGCCCTAACGGAAAATAGTTCTATGAGAAACTGAGACCAGCCATCGAGGCTACTTACTGGTCGTAGAAGCTCAACATTCTTGGATTGCGAAGGCTAGGAATATGTGATGGGGAGACATGGCTTTGGTCAATGCAACAGCAAAGGGTATCTGTTACTTGACACTTGTGTGGCTTTCAACTCTTTAATCACTAACACCGACTTCCAGCTTCCACATAGTAAGAAGACGTCTTGAATACACCCTCTCTCTAAGCACGTCACCGTGAGGCACCGAGATAGACAAGATGTGTGGATCACTAAAGCAGTGGACCGAACATAGACTATTAGTCTTCAAGCTGGAACTTCACGGTCAACATACGCTTACAAGGAAAGAAAATATCACAACACCTATCTGACTCCAAGCTGAGGCCTAGTTTTCCGAGAGTCTTTCTAATATTCTTATATGTGTGTGTGTGTGTGTGTATCCCGGGTTCAATCGGGGGTAACCACAGTAAGTAAGGTACTCAATACAGAGCAGAGTATAAATATTTAATATAGAAATGGCTTCTACAGGACAAGAAATATTTCATTCGAAGGAAATCACCAGGAAAGACCTGATGATTTCCTTTGAATGAAACAATTCTAACCCTGTAGAAGCAATTTCTATATTATATATATATATATATACATAACGAAGGAAATGTGGTAAAGAACCAGGTGGACCATAACGCACCAAAGTACTCAATACTTGAGGTAGTAGAGTGGGTAATAGGAACCAGTAAGACCCCGACAGCTGAGCTCAAGCCGTTTCGACGGCTAATTCTGGACTGAATTAGCCGTCGAAACGGCTTGAGCTCAGCTGTCGGGGTCTTACTGGTTCCTATATATATATATATCCAAAACTAAAATTAAGGGTTGTCATGTCTGAGAGATATGCGCCATATCCACTGTAGAATAAGCTCAAAGATTCCAATGAATAGATCCGAGCATTACATATCAACTAGAAATAGATTGATATATATATATATATATATATATATATATATATATATATATATATATAGGGGATTCATTCCTTTATCTCAAATTAGAATACACCGCCTAAGCGGGGGTTACCTCCCTTCGGACAAAACCATGTGTTGGTGGCGACCTTTAAAGTCACAGCATACCCGCTTTGGCTAAGAACGAAAGACTTGCTGAAGAAGTAAATCCTATGTTCTGTCGTCAAAAACCATTATATTGCAGACTCCTGCAATAGGAATTTGTCGATCATGGATTTGCAGAAACTTAACGCTGTCGCTGCGTGCGATTTTGCGATCAATATTGTGGAAACACCATGTTGATTGTATATTTTACACCAGCCTCAGCGTTATGTCCTGGTCAGTAAAAAATCTTTACCTGGGTCCTGTATTTTCGTTGCTCTAGTGATGCGGTCGGACTGCCGACTGCTATATCTAATTTGCTAAGCTGTCTGAACATAATGTTATACTCTGGGGTCTTACCAGAGTGCTAAAGCTACAAACCGAATAAGCATACACGCTAGCTTGGCCGTATACTAGAGCTTTGTCTATGCTGTACTAAAATTTATATATATATATATATATATATATATATATATATATATATATATATATATATATATATATATATATATATATATACATTACTTAATCCATTCTATAAATTATAATTATAAAGCACTTTTAAACTCATCCAAATACAACAGTAAATAAATGTATCAAATTCTCTTAGATTTTTCTTTCCTTTCTAAGTTTCTATGTTGTCATACTATGCATACTGCAAATTAACTTGAAGCCTATTTAAAGAACTCTTCACTACTAAAGGTCGCGACCATAGGACAGAAACAATAAAATATACGAACGATGTTTTTCAAGTTCCCACTTAACCCGAATATTTCATTGGCTGCTTGTTGTGACTTTGCTCAAAGTCCTTCATCTACAATGTAGTTGATCGATAGTTCTATGACGTTTACAAACAATATTAAAACATAGTACTAAATAAAAACTGTAATAGCAACGACCATATCAATAGCAACAGCATCGGCAAAATATAAGTAGTTATAATTCAAACGTTGAACAACAATAAATCTTATCGTGTCATTAATGGTAATTCATTATAGTGGTGGTAGTGGTATTGGTAGCTGGTGCTGGTGGTAGTGGTGTTGGTGGTAGTGGTATGTGTTGGTAGTGGTGGTAGTGGTGGTAGTGGTAGTGGTAGCAGTGGTGTTGGTGGTAGTGGTGTTGGTGGTAGTGGTATGTGTTGGTAGTGGTGGTAGTGGTGGTAGTGGTATTGGTAGCAGTGGTGTTGGTGGTAGTGTTGTTGGTGGTAGTGGTATTGTGCTGGTAGTAGTGGTAGTGGTGGTAGTGGTGTTGGTGGTAGTGGTATGTGTTGGTAGTGGTGGTAGTGGTGGTAGTGGTATTGGTAGCAGTGGTGTTGGTGGTAGTGGTGTTGGTGGTAGTGGTATGTGTTGGTAGTGGTGGTAGTGGTGGTAGTGGTAGTGGTAGCAGTGGTGTTGGTGGTAGTGTTGTTGGTGGTAGTGGTATTGTGCTGGTAGTGGTGGTAGTGGTGGTAGTGGTAGTGATAGCAGTGGTGTTGGTGGTAGTGTTGTTGGTGGTAGTGGTATGTGTTGGTAGTGGTGGTAGTGGTGGTAGTGGTATTGGTGGTAGTGGTATTGTGTTGGTAGTAGTGGTAGTGGTGGTAGTGGTGTTGGTGGTAGTGGTATTGTGTTGGTAGTAGTGGTAGTGGTGGTAGTGGTGTTGGTGGTAGTGGTGTTGGTGGTAGTGGTATTGTGTTGGTAGTACTGGTAGTGGTGTTGTTAATTGTGATAATGGTGTTGCTAGTGTTGGTGTTGGTAGTAGTGATAGTGGTGTTGGTGGTGGTACTGGTGGTGGTAGCTATGGTGATAATGCTATCACAGGAAGTGACGGTAGTGTAACAATCGTGTTGTGGTCGGTGGCTCTAGTGCTGTTGTTGTTGTTGTTGTTGGTGGTGGTGGTGGTCGTGATGCTGGTGGTGTTGGTGGTGGTGGTGGTGGTTGGTGGTGATGATGATGCTGGTGCTGGCGGCGCTGGTGGTGGTGGTGGTGTTGCTGGTGGTGGTGCTGGTTGTGGTGGTGGTGTTGCTGGTGCTGGTGCTGGTTGGGGTGGTGGTGGTGGTGGTGCTGGTTGTGGTGCTGGTGCTGGTGTTGCGGATGATAATAGGGGTGGTGGTTGTGGTTGTTATGTTAATATTTAAACAGGCGATCTTTCTATTGTTTGTTGGTAGTGGGCGTGATTTCCGTGTGTGTGTGTGTGTGTGTGTGTGTGTGTGTGTGTGTGTGTGTGTGTGTGTGTGTTTATTGTGAGTGTGTGTGTGCATGAGTGTAATGCTATGTAGTTTAGTGGTGTAATGTCGTGCAATATAATGGTTTCTTATATAGGCACAAGGCCAGCAATTTTGGGGGATGGGATATTCGATAAAATCGACCCCAGTGCTTGACTGGTACTTTATTTTATCGAGCCCGTAAGGATGAAAGGCAATTTGAACACAGATCATAAAGGGCCGTATCTCTATGCTGCAAAGCATGGCATACGACTGCCAATCCACCGCCCAAATGTCGTGCAATATAATGTAGTGTAGTAAATTTAACGTATAATGAGGGTTAATATAGTTCTTGATATCGTTTGGCGTGAGGAAACCCCACTGTATCTAGACGGTAGCATCTGATCTTCTGCGCTAGTTCTTGATCTTTACCTGTAAGGGTTGTAACGTACCAGTATCTAATTATCAACCTTGTTCTCTTCCGGACTCCCACTGGGGTCTCGGGATACCAAACCTCTGTGCTTCCATCCCACACCTCCCGGGAGAGGTTGCAAGCTCATCGCTAATTTTTGCAGC
>OZ024745.1:129236924-129259424 GCA_964016885.1 Eledone cirrhosa
GATTAAAGTTTAAGCAAAGAATCGCTGCTTTCACCCTTAACGGGATCTTCTGAGACTAAAAGAATCAATCTGTGAACGCAGAAGTAAATATTTCGAAAAACGTTGCAACCGAAGGAAGACAGGAAGACGATACTTTGGTTCGTAGAAACGTACCTTGGCAAACAACGGAAAAAAAACGAAGATAGTACCTCATTACTTAGGAGTATCATCATTATTCTGTCCACTGGATTAGTGGATTGGCAGTATAGGTAGAGGGTCGGATGCCATGCTTTTGACGCATAGAGTTACGGCCCTTGCTATTCTCAGTTCGAATCCCGCCGAGGTTAACTTTGCCTTTCATCCTTACGGGGTCGATCAAATAAAGTACCAGTAATGCACTGAATAATTTGCTGGCCTTGTGCCTAAAGTAGAAACAATTATTTAGGAGTAGAATTGAGACCTATTGATACCCATACTCTCCCACCCACGGCCGGCTGCCTCTAACAGGGTAGTTGATGGTTAACTTCGGACTTGCCCCTGCGCAGACCGGTGGGGGGGGGGTGAATTGGGACTCACAAGGGAACGGGCGAAGAACTCAAGAGAACACGCTTTGTCCGTTCCCATGTCGATTCAATTTGGATTGCCTCGGAAACATAACCTTATTATGTAACAAGCTGTCTGGTGATGTCACGGCGCTGGGCGCACCGAACCCTGTGTCTACTGTCGTCATTGAAATATGTATCACAGCATTATCATTAACGGACTTTAAAATCTGAAACTACTTCGCTTTTTCTTATTCTCTCTCTCTCTGTCTCTCTCTCTCTCTCTCTCTCTCTCTCTCTCTCTCTCTCTCTCTCTCTCTCTCTCTCTCTCTCTCTCTCTCTCTCTCTCTCTCTCTCTCTCTCTCTCTCTCTCTCTCTCTCTCTATATATATATATATATATATCTGTTTTTAGCCTAAGAAAATATCTATATGCGTGTGTAATTAATACACGCATGCATTTATTTTTTTTATTTCAATTGAGTTCTTAACACGTTGGATTGATAATGTTTTGAAAAAACTAATTAACCCGCGTGAATATTATTTTTTCTTTTCTCGTGTATTGGTTGTCTCCCCTTCCCGCTTCGTGACGCTATAATACTTCCTCAGTCAAAAACTGCTGGATTTTCAAATTTGGCGGTCATTCGATGCGTGAAGGAGAAGCTTAGCAGACACGATTTTTAACTGCGGTAAGAATTCTTTCTTATATCAAAGTTTAATGGGCTTCCACTGATGATTTATAAGCGCCCACCTAAATATATTCTTACATGAATATATGTTAGGCTTCTACATAAGCTGTAAACATTCTCCTAATTTGTAGAAAACTTATAATGAAACAATTGTTTGGAAAGAGAGATATATTTTAACTTTAATTATATCTCATAAAATAATACAACTGGCTTTCCACATAATACATATAGTTAGCACCCCAAACACTTAAATTGGGTTTATACTAACATATAACCTAATGTTTGTTGAGTGAGATGGTTGCCAGTCAGAGTTTAGCTTTAAGCTATCTCTGTTATTGTATTAAATATATATATATATATATATATATATATATATATATATATATATATATATATATATATATATATATATATATATATATAAATATATATATATACACACGTATATATGTAAATATATATAGATATTTATATAAGGATCTGTTTCGGCTGTATTTGTATGTATATATGTATGTATATATGTATGTATGCATGTATGTACGTACGTACGTATGTATGAATGTATGTACGTATGTCTATATTTATGCATGCGTACAAATATATATATATATATATACAATTTGCTAAACCTTGATTATATATGTTCTGGCTCGTTAATTTATTAACCTGCCATAGAACCACATTGGCATACGGTTGGATAATACATGTGTCCCTATATGCATTTTGTAGGTATGGAAACATACTTTATTATTATTAATCTCCCCTGGTCGAGATAACATTTTGGTCGTTTTAACTGCTGCTATTTCTAGTGGCAGTACATTGACCTTTCCGCCCCTGCCTTCTATCTTTACACACGGCAGTAGACAAAATTGTTTCTTCATCATACACTCTCATCCTGGAACAGTTCTGTATGGCGCCTGTTCGTGATTTGAACTCGGGAATTTTATATTCTCCGAGTGAGAAGAAACCTCTGACGAAAGTCTTCTTCTCAATGGATTTTCTGCATGGATTATTCATTTATTTTGAGACTTCAAACCGCGCGGTAAGGTTAAATATAGTAGGTACAGTGAACTTTTTCAAATTCATTTTAAAACTTTTTCTTATTTGCTAAACCTTGATTATATATGTTCTGGCTCGTTAATTTATTAACCTGCCATAGAACCACATTGGCATACGGTTGGATAATACATGTGTCCCTATATGCATTTTGCATGTAGGGAAACATACTTTATTATATATATATATATATATATATATATATATATATATATGTCAGTATGTATGTATTTTTATACGTCTGAATTTGTGCATTATTGGATAAACATGTTGTAAGTATCTTTAGAAGGATATCTGATGAACGTAACACTTTAACAGGCAGCTTGACATCAGTCGAAATCCTTTGTGACACAGTTGAAGTGACATTACCGAATGACATAGTGACGTGGGATTTAAAGATTATCAGCTCACCATTTCCAATGCACCAATCTTCTTTGAGTTTACTTCCAAATTCTGAAATCGTCCGTTTTATTTCGGCTGTGGTTAAAAAAGTGAGGATACTTGTGAGGAAGCCGCGTGTGTGATTATATTTGTGCGTGTGTAAGAGAGTATTAATTCATGTGATGATATATATATGTGTGTGTTTGTGTGAGGCTGTGAGTGTGGACATCTATCTATCTATCTATCTATCTATCTATCTATCTATCTATCTATCTATCTATCTATCTATCTCTCTATATATCTATTTATCTATCTATCTATCTACACACATACATACATACATACATACATACATATATATATATATATATATATATATATATATATATATATATATATATATATATATATATATATATATATATATATATATATATATACATATATATACATATATATACATATATACATATATATATATATATGTATGTAGATATACATATGTATACATACACACACACATATATATATAAATATATAAATATATGTATATATATATATGTGTGTGTGTGTGTGTGTGTGTGTGTATATATATATATATATATATATATATATATATATATATATACGAGATCTTTATTCTTCCAGTCATGGGAAGAAGGAAAAATTCAGATTAAGCAAGCGGTAATTCAAAGAGACAATGGATCTTGGCAGATTTTGTCGAAATACCATTTCAAAGAGTACAGTTGCGCCTTTGGAGAAAATCAGGTTTGGTGTCTGTCGGCTTCTTATGGCACCGTTTGGATGTTTGTTATTCAGATTGTAAGATTCAGATTTATGTTCGTCTTTTTCTCTTATTTTCCTTGCTGATGTTGTTGGTGTTGTTGAGGTTGTTGGTGTTGTTGTTGTTGTTGTTGGTGTTGTTGGTGTTGTTGTTGTTGTTATTGTTGCAGTTGTTGCTTGTTTTTGTTGTTGCAGTTATGATTTAATGTTGACGTGTTTGTGATTATTGCTACTCTAATAGAAGTGGTCATGTTTATGGTGAGTCTCAGCTGCTGTCTGTATTGTGTTGGTAGTAGTGTTAGTTGAGGGTTTATTTTGATAGCTCGTGAAGGGGTAGGGCTATATATAGAACAGACACACACGCACATACACACATATACACACACATACACATTCACACTCACAGACACATACACACACACACACATACATACACATACACTCACACTTACATACTCACACATACACATACACACAGTCACACTCACTGACACACACTCACATACACATACACACACACACACTCAGTCAGATACACCACCCACACACACAGTCACACACACTCACACGCACACTCACACTCACACACACAGTCACACATTCGCTTCCACACACGCACACTCACACACACACACGCACTCATACATCGCAGACATACACAAGCTGTCACACTCACACACACACATTATATACATGCAGTGGATTGCCAGTATCGGTAGAGGGTCGAACACCATGCTTTAAAGCATAGAGTTACGGCCCTTTAGTGTCTGAGTTAAATTCCCGCAGAGGTTAACTTTACCTTTCATATCCATACGGGGTCGATAAAATAAAGTACCAGTAATGTACTGAGATAATTTGCCGAACTTGTGCCAAAAGTAGAAATAATTACATACATATGTCAAACCCCACCAACTTCTATCTCTAATTAACCCCCTCCCACTTCACCCATACCACCAAACACTCCATCCCCTACACCCAATTCCTACATGGCGGCTCTGAAGCCAGGACCTTGATTTCGTGATTCACTTCGAAAGCATTGCATATCTCTTCAACCAGCCTGGATATTCACCCCACGTTGATCCAAGCTGGTCTTACTCGCACCCTTACTCAACACCAACACCACTACCACAACTACTACTACTATCACCAACACACGAGACCACAACAGACAACCTTACCAACACCAACACCACTACCACCACTACCACAACTATCACCAACACACCAGACCACAACAGACAGCCTTACCAACACTTCCACTGCCACCACTACCACAACTACTACTACTATCACCAACACACCAGACCACAACATACAACCTTACCAACACCAACACCACTACCACCACTACCACAACTATCACCAACACACCAGACCACAACAGACAGCCTTACCAACACTTCCACTGCCACCACTACCACAACTACTACTACTATCACCAACACACCAGACCACAACATACAACCTTACCAACAGCAACACCACTACCACAACTATCACCAACACACCAGACCACAACAGACAGCCTTACCAACACTTCCACTGCCACCACTACCACAACTACTACTACTATCACCAACACACCAGACCACAACATACAACCTTACCAACACCAACACCACTACCACCACTACCACAACTATCACCAACACACCAGACCACAAAAGACAGCCTTACCAACACTTCCACTGCCACCACTACCACAACTACTACTACTATCACCAACACACCAGACCACAACATACAACCTTACCAACAGCAACACCACTACCACAACTATCACCAACACACCAGACCACAACAGACAGCCTTACCAACACTTCCACTGCCACCACTACCACAACTACTACTACTATCACCAACACACCAGACCACAACATACAACCTTACCAACACCAACACCACTACCACCACTACCACAACTATCACCAACACACCAGACCACAAAAGACAGCCTTACCAACACTTCCACTGCCACCACTACCACAACTACTACTACTATCACCAACACACCAGACCACAACATACAACCTTACCAACAGCAACACCACTACCACAACTATCACCAACACACCAGACCACAACAGACAGCCTTACCAACACTTCCACTGCCACCACTACCACAACTACTACTACTATCACCAACACACCAGACCACAACATACAACCTTACCAACACCAACACCACTACCACCACTACCACAACTATCACCAACACACGAGACCACAAAAGACAGCCTTACCAACACTTCCACTGCCACCACTACCACAACTACTACTACTATCACCAACACACCAGACCACAACATACAACCTTACCAACACCAACACCACTACCACCACTACCACAACTATCACCAACACACGAGACCACAACAGACAGCCTTACCAACACTTCCACTGCCACCACTACCACAACTACTACTACTATCACCAACACACCAGACCACAACAGACAACCTCACCAACACCAACACCACTACCACCACTACCACAACTATCACCAACACACGAGACCACAACAGACAGCCTTACCAACACTTCCACTGCCACCACTACCACAACTACTACTACTATCACCAACACACCAGACCACAACAGACAACCTCACCAACACCAACACCACTACCACCACTACCACAACTACTACTATTATCACCACCAACACCACCACCATCACCACCACCACCAAAACTACCTGTCCACCAGCCAGAACACAACTAAACACTCCATCCATCATCTCTAGCACACCCTATTACTCGAGTCTGCCCCTTGCTAAATTAAATGTGTTACTCCTGTAAGCGACATGGTGTCGAATTATTGCCGACATTCAGACATTTTCGGGTGGGTGGTTATGGTGGTTGTAGTGGTGGTTGTAGTGGTAGTTATGGTGGTTGTAGTGGTGGTTGTAGTGGTGGTTGTAGTGGTGGTTGTAGTGGTGGTTGTAGTGGTAGTTATGGTGGTTGTAGTGGTGGTTGTAGTGGTGGTTGTAGTGGTAGTTATGGTGGTTGTAGTGGTGGTTGTAGTGGTGGTTGTAGTGGTGGTTGTAGTGGTGGTTGTAGTGGTGGTTATGGTCGTTGTAGTGGTGGTTGTAGTGGTGGTTGTAGTGGTGGTTATGGTGGTTGTTATGGTGGTTGTAGTGGTGGTTGTAGTTGGTTGTAGTGGTGGTTATGGTGGTTGTAGTGGTGGTTGTAGTGGTGGTTATGGTGGTTGTAGTGGTGGTTGTAGTGGTGGTTGTAGTGGTGGTTGTAGTGGTGGTTGTAGTGGTGGCTTTGTAAATGTTGCTAATTGTAGTTGTGGCTGTAGTTGTGTGGTTGCTGTTTATGGTGGATTTGATGGTGGGTGTGATGGTGGGTGTGATGGTGGGTGTGATGGTGGGTATGATGGTGGGTGTGATGGTGGGTGTGATGGTGGGTGTGATGGTGGGTGTGATGGTGGGTGTGATAGTGGGTTTGGTTGTGGGTTTGATGGTGGGTGTGATGGTGGGTGTGATGGTGGGTGTGATGGTGGGTGTGATGGTGGGTGTGATGGTGGGTGTGATGGTGGGTGTGATGGTGGGTGTGATGGTGGGTTTGGTTGTGGGTTTGATGGTGGGTGTGATGGTGGGTGTGATGGTGGGTGTGATGGTGGGTGTGATGGTGGGTGTGATGGTGGGTGTGATGGTGGATTTGATGGTGGGTGTGATGGTGGGTGTGATGGTGGGTGTGATGGTGGGTGTGATGGTGGGTGTGATGGTGGGTGTGATGGTGGGTGTGATGGTGGGTGTGATGGTGGGTTTGGTTGTGGGTTTGATGGTGGGTGTGATGGTGGGTTTGGTTGTGGGTTTGATGGTGGGTGTGATGGTGGGTGTGATGGTGGGTGTGATGGTGGGTGTGATGGTGTGTGTGATGGTGGGTGTGATGGTGGGTGTGATGGCGGGCGTGATGGTGGGTGTGATGGTGGGTGTGATGGTGGGTGTGATGGTGGGTTTGGTTGTGGGTTTGATGGTGGGTGTGATGGTGGGTGTGATGGTGGGTGTGATGGTGGGTGTGATGGTGGGTGTGATGGTGTGTGTGATGGTGGGTGTGATGGTGGGTGTGATGGTGGGTGTGATGGTGGATTTGATGGTGGGTGTGATGGTGGGTGTGATGGTGGGTGTGATGGTGGGTGTGATGGTGGGTGTGATGGTGGGTGTGATGGTGGGTTTGGTTGTGGGTTTGATGGTGGGTGTGATGGTGGGTTTGGTTGTGGGTTTGATGGTGGGTGTGATGGTTGGTGTGATGGTGGGTGTGATGGTGGGTGTGATGGTGTGTGTGATGGTGGGTGTGATGGTGGGTGTGATGGCGGGCGTGATGGTGGGTGTGATGGTGGGTGTGATGGTGGGTGTGATGGTGGGTGTGATGGTGGGTGTGATGGTGGGTGTGATGGTGGCTTTGGTGGTGGGTTTGATGGTGGGTGTGATGGTGGGTGTGATGGCGGGTTTGATGGTAGGTGTGATGGTGGGTGTGATGGTGGGTGTGATGGTGGGTGTGATGGTGGGTGTGATGGTGGGTGTGATGGTGGGTGTGATGGTGGGTGTGATGGTGGGTGTGATGGTGGGTGTGATGGTGGGTGTGATGGTGGGTGTGATGGTGGGTGTGATGGTGGGTGTGATGGTGGCTTTGGTGGTGGGTTTGATGGTGGGTGTGATGGTGGGTGTGATGGTGGGTGTGATGATGGGTGTGATGGTGGGTGTGATGGTGGGTGTGATGGTGGGTGTGATGGTGGGTGTTATGTATGTATTTGGGTAGAGGAGCCTGTTCGAAAAATATATTGCAGTCTTCACAGGGTAGGACTCAGTGGAGTTATAGGGCAAAGAGGTCAATTTCCTCGAACCCTCTGTAGTGGGAGGTCCCTTAGGCGTACCGATAAAGTACCAGTAATACATTGGTGTCATTTTAATTGACTTTACCCTTCCGTAAAAACTGTTGGCCTTGTGCCTAAATATGAAACCATTTTTTCGTGTTTTTAAGAGCGTTGGATTGGCGGTATCGGTAGAACGTCTGTCAATATGCTTTGTGTCATACTATTATGGCCCTTTACGTTCTGTGTTCAAATCCCGCCGAGGTTAACTTTGCATTTCATTTTTACGGGGTCGATAAATTAAAGTACACTGGGCTTATTGCTGGCCTTGTGCTCCAAGTAGAAACAATTATTATTGCTATATTCACGGTTTTTGTTGAAATCCCCTTCTCTTTAGTTGATGCACATCCCACCCTTTACTGATTTTAAACCCACCATCAAACCCACCATCACACCCACTATCAAACCCGCCATCACACCCACCATCACACCCACCATCAAACCCACCACCAAACCCATCATCACACCCACCATCACACCCACTATCAAACACGCCATCACACCCACCATCACACCCACAAGCTGGTGGAAAGAGAGAGGTGTGGGGTTGCATAGATCACCTACTAACTAATAAAATGATTCAAGAAAAAAGAAGAAAGAATCGCAGAAACATGACTGTGGTGTGGCTGGACTATGAAAAAGAATTTCATAGTGTACCTCATGGGTGGATTGTTAAGGCTTTACAGTTAGCCAAAGTCCCACAACCACTGGTAGCTGCTGTTGAACGTCTGACCAAGAACTGGTGCACCAGTTTGATCCTTAGAGGTGAGAAGGAGCAAGTTAAGACTGATAGGATACATTACCAGAAGGGCATCTTTCAGGGTGATAGCTTGTCAGTGCTACTCTTCGTTCTCTCACTAAATCCACTATCTTACCTACTCAGGAAACAAGGTGGACAAAGAAGTGGGTCAAGAAGTATCTCCCATCTTTTCTTTGTTGATGACCTGAAGTTGTATGGGCCAAATATCAATGACATCACGAAACAATTGGACCTCATTACACAATTTTTAACAGACATCAAAATGAAATTTGGTGAGTCCAAATGTGCATATTTGGCAGTAAAACGTGGAAGAGCTGTGCCGTCCTCTAGAAATCTAGAGATGAACGTCCTGACAATACAACCTCTACAGTCAGGTGACAACTACAGATATCTTGGACAGGATGAGAATGTCAGATATGATGGACCCATAAATGAGGAGAGAACCAGAACTGAATACCTCAGAAGAGTAAAGAAAATATGTTCATCAGAACTGTCAGCGTACAACAAATACATTGCCCACAATACTTATGCTGTGCCAATTCTAACGCCAACTTTTGGTCAGCTGAACTGGTCATTGCAAGAACTAAGTGAGATGGATGTTAGAACTCGCAAACTTCTCAGTGTTACTGGGAACTTTAACATCAATGGTGATGTGGATAGGCTATACTTCTCACGCAAGGAAGGTGGCCGGGGTCTAAAATCCATATTAACATCATATGAGACCCGAATAGTAACACTGAAGCAACATCTTCAACATAGGAAAAAAGTTGGCAACCATCTTGCCCAGGTTTATGAGCATGAAAAAAATATATCATTAGAATAGCCACTGATCTTGAGGAGAGATATGGAATAAAGCCTGATATAAATCTCTCACCCAGAGAAATCGGAAGATCCTATTCAATGTTCAAACAAGATGAAAAAATTGACCAATTTACAGAAAAAGTTGTGCATGGATACTTGAGACGTAAAACACAGACAAACACAGACGTAAAACATAGTGGATAAACCACTCAAAAAGCCTGGCATGGAGTTTCGACAAGTTTATGACATCACACCTTGAAGAATATCTCTATGCAATGCAGGAACAAGAACTCCCTACCAAATATCTGCTGCACAAAGGGGGAGGACCATCAGCTGACAATAAATGTAGGCTATGTAAAACAAAGATCGAGGATGTAAGCCACATTGTTGCCAGCTGCGAAAGAATGTCATCTCGCTACTACCTCACCATAAGACACGATGGGATAGCTAGAACCATCTAGAACGCACTTTGGAAAACAAAATTAACAAAAAACGAGGAAGAATATATTGAGACAGATGGCACTAAGCAATACTGGTGGAACCTGAAAATAAAAACTGCCACCAAATTAAAGCACAACCGGCCTGATATTGTTGTTTGGGACCACACATTGTAAACGTGTTCTGTTGTGGAGATCAGCTGCCCACTTGATGTAAACGTTGTCAGAAACATACAGGAGAAGGAGGACATCTAGGGACCATTGATGGGGAGTTTACAAATCCATTATCCAAGATACACCTTTAGCTTCATACCCATCATTATTGGAGCTACGGGTTATATACCCACCCGCTTGGACCAAAGTATCACTGAACTTGGATTTGCGGACAAAGAACGCAGCTCCCTAATTCATAGTCTACAAATCGCTGCGATAGCTGGCACCTTCAAAATTTGCAAAACATTCTTGCGATTCAAGGGATGACAATTTCTTTTCTTTTACAACCTTGCCACTAGGAAGGTGGCCGGTCAAAACATATATACTCGAAATTAAGAGAAATAGATAACCTACATACATACATTCATACATACATACATAGACTACAAATGGCTGCGATAGCTGGCACCCTCAACATTTGCAAAACATTCTTGCAATACAATGGATGACAATTTCTTTTCTTTTACAACCTTGCCACCAGGAAGGTAGCCGGTCAAAAAGTACTAGAAATTAAGACAAAGTGAAACATATATGAAGGAGTCCCTTGTTGGTGGACCCCAAAATACGACCCATCAAGCAAACCCGACGCAATGCCAAGGTATTTTGGTTTGGCAAAGGTTACCTTCCAGGTCGTAGTTTCATGTGAACTCTATATGCAATGTTTTGTCAATATTTAAGTTTATCGTGTAAACGTTAACTTTGATTAAATCGCAGAACTTTCGTTAGCTGAAAGTGAGATGGACGCACATACACACACGCACACACACACACACATACACACTCAGACGTACACACAGACACGCACACACACTCACAAACACACAAACACACTCAGACACACACACAGACACGCACACACACACACTCAGACGTACACACTCAGACACACATACAGACACGCACACACACATACTCAGACGTACACACTCAGACACGCACACACACACACACACACATACTCAAACGTACACACTGAGACACACACACATACACGCACACGCACACAGACAGAGACACACACACATACACACATTCACACGCACATACACATGCGCGCACACTCAGAGGTACACACTCAGACAGAGACACAGACACGCATACACACACAAATATACGCACACGTACAGACACGCACACACACAAACATACGCACAAACACTCGCACACGCACACGTACACATATACACGCATACTCAAACGCCCGCACACACATACGTTCACCCACATACACACACACGCACACATACACACATAGACACAGACACACACAAATACACACGCACACACGTATGCACACACACACACACACGCACCCAAACACGTGCTAACAGATTCATAAGTATTCATCTATCAACATATTAAGAATCGTTACAATGGAATTTCTACGCGCTCGCTCAGTCTGCTAGAAATGACAGTCAAATCTCCCTCAAATCACACCATTCCGCCATAACAGAGGAAAGGAAGCAATAATTAATGTAGTCCATCATACATTTAAGAAACGACGAGATGTATATGGCTAATATATATATATTTTATAGTAAGACTGATCAACTAAAGATTGAGCTGGGACTGAACATCGTCATCATCATCATCGGCATCATCGGCATCATCGTCCATCATCGTCATCACCCCCTCTCCTCTTCCATTCTCCGCTTCATCATCATATGGTGTAGAATCACGTATTTAAATATATACAGGTGATATAACCACACACACACACACACACACACACATATATATATGCATATATATACATATAGAAAGTGATATTCCGTTATAACGAAATGCACGTTTTCAGTTTGTCTGGCTTCTATAATCTATGTTTATTGCTCTGGTCTTCTTTTAGTCCATTGAGCGCTTGCCGCATATCTCGAAAATTGCGTTTCGCTTTGTTTTTGACCACTGCCGAAATTCGATCTCACTGAAATTATATTTGTATGTATATATATACATACATATATATATATATATATATATATATATATATATATATATATATATATATATATATATGTGTGTGTGTGTGTGTGTGTGTGTGTGTGTGTGTGTGTGTGTATCATGTTTAATATAGAAATGGCTTCTACAGGACTAGGACGCTTAGAAAAGATTCTCAGAAACATAGGCACGTGTACACTTAAAACACAATCAACTGATACAAAATATAAACATTCATGCATACAGAGAAACATCTTCTCTTATCCTCACATAAACATTCATCGAGACACACATACACAATATCACACTAGAGAGGAGAGAGAGAGAGAGAGTGTGCTGGAGAGAGAGAGAGAGAGAGAGAGAGAGAGAGAGAGAGAGAGAGAGAGAGAGAGAGAGAGGTGATAGATAGAGGGGGAGTGAGAGAGAGAGAGAAGGGAGAGATAGAGAGAGTGTGAGAGAGAGGGAGAGAGAGGGCAAGAGAGAGCAAGAGAGAGAGAGGGATGAAAGAGAGGGAGAGAGAGAGAGAGAGAGAGAGAGAGAGAGAGAGAGAGAGAGAGAGAGGGGGGGATTGAGAGATAGAGATGGAGAGAGAGAGAGAGAATGAGCGAGAGAGGGGGCATACACGGGTGAAAGTGGGAGAGATCTACAGTGAAGGAAAGAGTGATATACAGATAGTTAGGGAGCGAAACCTGTTACACCATACAAATAAGTCTGTAGTATAACAAACACATTGTTACACATGAAGACATACCTGGCTATATATATATATATACTTACATACATACGTACGTACATACATGAACGCATATATACATATATACATACATATATACATATATACATGAATACATATATATATATATATACATATATACATAATACATATATCATACATATATACATACATATATATACATACATATATAAATACATATATACATACATATATAAATAGATACATATATAAATACATACATATATACATATATACATAATACATACATCATACATATATACATACATATATACATACATATATAAATACATATATACATCCATATATAAATACATACATATATACATCTATACATAATACATACATCATACATACATATATATACATGCATACATATATATACATAATATATACATATATATATAAATAAATACATACATAAATACATATATACATGTATACATATACGTATCTGTACATACGTATATACACATACATACATACCCTTATACACATAAATGCAGAGATCCACACTTGCAGTTATATAGACATTGCTTAACACGTACACACTCAGTCAAAACCACCTCACTCACACACATACATTCATACACTCACGCACATACATTCATACACACACACACACACATACACATGCAGTCACACACCACGTCTCTCTTAGACAAGCATGTAATATAGCGTTAACAAGAGTTTTGAAAGATTCCAGTGTCAAAATCGTGTTGTTTCAATTTGCCTAAGACTCTACATAGTTTTCTATGTTGAGTCTTGACAGGCGACACAATAATCATTCGGTATTGTCATAAAGCAGCTTGGATTCTTGCAAAGTCACTAGTGATGGATGGGCGAAAGGGAGGGCATTTAGTCAGAGGGCCGAGTTACCGTGTATATATGTATGAACAAGCGTTTTGTTTCTCGTGTTCTATTTACCTCTTCAATCCAACCTGCTACTATCGAAATGAAAGGTCTTCCCGAATTTAAGTATACTTGCACCTGGCTTAGTGGTTAGAGTGTTCGGTTCATGATATTAAGGTAATAAGTTCGAATTTCGTTGTTGTGTTGCGTTTTTGAGTATCACACACTTTGCTCCAGTCTACTGGGGTGTATTTGTGATTCAAAAGATCAGCATTGTTTTACTTGTACACTGTGTCACGTTGAATCTCCCTGAGAATTATCTTTATATGACATATATATGTGGAGTATTCAGCTACTTGCACGTTAATTTCATGATTAGGCTGCTCTATTGATGAATCAACTGGAAACCTTGTTGTCGGAACCAACGGAGTTCGAGGCAAACATATTTTAGAAATATAAATAATTTAATTCAGTTCAGTCAACGAAGATTCAACGAGTTGGCATAGATTTCCTCCACATGAGATAAATATGGAAAGTTATTTCAGAGTTGTACATGTTTAGCAGGAAACTTTATTTCTGATAATGTATTATAAATCAATCAATTAATAGTTCAAACAACAATTATACAACATACTCCCGGGTCCCAAATAATTGGGGAGAGTGTGTGTGGAATGAGTGGTGGGATTGGAAAATCGGTGATTTTGCAAGGTTCTCTCCGTTTATGTTTTTAAAAACCAGAATTAGTCGTCTAGTTTACATATTTACCCAATCCAACCTATTTATTTTATAATATATGAGATTTCTAGTGTAATGTCCTTCTTTTGGCCATGTATAATGTTTTTTTTAATATCTAAAGAAAACTAATTGTCGCAGGAATGCTACTACTTAAAATAAACTTTTACTGGAGATAGATTAGCAAAGTTTAATAAGCGGGGTTGGATGGGCGATTATTCAAGAGCCAAGAGTATTCATAAATCCAACAGTTCAACAAAGGAAAAATTACGAAGCCTATAAAAGCTTGCTGGTAAGGAATTTTCTAATGCTGCAGTGGAATTATGTCAGTAATTACGTTACTGTGTCGCGACGAAAGTTTTGAGACTTCACGAAATATAATTATTTCTACTTTTGGCACAAGGCCAGCAATTACCTAGTACATTACTGGTACTTTATTTTATCGACCCCTTAAGGATGAAAGGCAAAATTAACCTCGGCGGGATTCGAACTCAGAATGACTCTATGCGTCAAAGCATGGTGTCCGACCCTCTACCGATACTGCCGGGGCAGCTTTTTGTGTTTTACGATGGTTAAAATGGTTCTTCCACAATGTAATTGCGATAATTCTGTTTATTGTTTGCTTGTTTATTTTTGCTGTTGTCGTTATTAAGAGCAGCCCAAGCATTGAGTCGCACATTCTTATAGATCTAAGTGTATTAGAAATAATAAACATAAGACCAACATAAGGTTATCAATAACAAATTTGACCTGTCAGAGCAGTCCTTTTCTATCCATGGCACTGACCTTAGCATGGTTGAGGGCCAGGCGCTGTAATTTCAGTTCCTCTTCGATTTGTTCCACCAATGTCTTCTTCGGTGCGCTGCACTGGATTCCCCAGTGCAGGGTCAGTGACGTAACAAAAGTTAGTATGGTTTAGCTTGACACGGTTGATCTAGTGCTAAACAACAAAATCAACTAGAAATACCCTGAACAAATAAGTGACACTCTGCGAGGCAGCCTCATCTGCTAGAAAAAGCAACCAATTTCGCTGTAGTCTTAAATATAGACTTGAGTGTCACGGCTTGAATGCTATAGGTCATACATAGGTCTCGGTGAAGACTGACCAGGAATTAAACATGATTATCATTATCATCATTATCGTCATCTTCAGCAACAGCAACAGCAGCAGCAGCAGCAGCAGCAGCAGCAGCAGCAGCAGCAGCAACAACAACAACAACAACAACAACAATCAGATGTAGCATCAATACTAATAGAGTCGGTATATTATTAATGTAGTCGCTCAACCTACTGGAAATACCAGTCAAATATAACTACTGTGTTAGGAATGAGAAAAATTGCATAATCCAATCCTACATAACTGTAAGAGACAAGATGTTCATGACAGATGTCGGGCTAAAAGCTACAACAACAACAACGTAGCAAATGCCACGAGCAATCAATGGAACCTTCCATTTGTCGTTTTAGTTGCTAAAAATGGCTGCCAAATCTTTTTCAAGCCACAACTTGAAAAAAAAATGAAGCCAACAATGAATATTGAAATCTTAGACACATTTTGCATCAGAGAGAAATAGAATGTTAACTGAAATTTCTTCGATGATAATCTTGCTCCGGGATAGCTGATCTAAGGCTTGACAACAACAACAACAACAACAACAACAATGCCAGTAGCAACAGCAACAGTAATGTCAATACAGTAAAAATAACAGGCGCAACAAAACCAGATATATTAACAATATCACCATCACCAATGCCAATACCAACACGATTAACTATGCTATCGAAACAAACAAATGGTGGCTTTCCATTCTGCTAGAAATGGTGAACAAATATCCCTCAATTCTTACTCTACTATTTTAAAAAGGGGAAGAAATATTGGACAGTGAAGTCTGAAAAAAAAATGGATGATCACAGATGGAATATTTTTAGCTTACGTCTCTTCAGTGAAGTCTATCTTAGGGGTGAAACAAGACAGAAAAAACAAATACACACTAACAACACACGATGTAGAACCAATACCATCAAGCAATGCCATCAACGCCACTAAACAATACAACCATTACCATTAAAAATCGCCATTCCTGCGAATACCATCGAAGAATACCAAGAATGCCACCAACATAAACAATAGCACAAACACCACTAAATAATACTAGTAATAGCACCAATACCAAGAATGCCACTGTTGTACGAGAGTACGACCCCCCACACACACCTGGCGATAATGGACTGGACCACTACATATAAATAGTAGCGGCGTGAGTAAGTGAAAAAGTTGGTGCTAGTTCCACAGTTGGTGTGTTGATAGTCAAAGTTGGTACTAGTTCCATAGTTCGTGTGTTGATAGTCAAAGTTGGTACTAGTTCCATAGTTCGTGTGTTGATAGTCAAAGTTGGTACTAGTTCCATAGTTCGTGTGTTGATAGTCAAAGTTGGTACTAGTTCCACAGTTGGTGTGTTGATACTCAAAGTTCGTACTAGTTCCACAGTTCGTGTGTTGATAGTCAAAGTTTGAGTTCAAGTTCACAGTTCAAGTTGTTGGATTGTTGGTTCTTAAAAGATTGTTGTTCTGTTACGTGTGGTTATTGCCGTTTGTTTCGATTATATTGTTATTATACTTTTGCAGTGTATTCGTTTATCCATAAGGACGTAACAGCTGCCAAAAACATCACCATTTCTGCCAACATCACTAGCCATTGCCAGTAATACCAGCAATATCATCTACAACTCCAGCAATCCTGCTAAGACGACTAAACAATACCATCTACATCTCACAACAATACTACCAATATCACAAAGCAATACATACCACCATCAGCAACAATACCTAATATAATACCACAGACACAACTTAACAATAACAAGAATACCATCACAACCACTACACAGTACCATCAATACCTTCAACCCCCAAAACACCTAATACAATACCACACACACGCCACTTAATAATGTCAACAATACCACCACAACCACTACACAGTACCAACAATACCATCGGCACCATTAAGCCCAACCATCAACACCATCAACAGTATACAATATCAAATATACCACCAATACAACTATCACAACCAGCGCACCAACAGTACAACTTGTAGTTCCAATATCACTAAATAATGATAAAAACTGTATAAACATGATATTATTTACAGTAACAATAATAATAATAATAGTAATGCTTCTACTTTTGGCACAAGGCCAGTAATTATCCCAGTGCATTACTGGTACTTTATTTTATCGACGCCGTAAGGATGAAAGGCAAATGACAACTATAATGACGGCAATAATAAAAAAAGGAAAACAAAAGGAAAGAAAAAATAGGGAAATATAGAGAAAAAGGAGATAAAGAAAGAAGAAAAAGAACGGGAAGGGGGAGGGGATTGCAAGAGCTCTGGTGTCGCAGAAGAGACCTAGAACCTAGATGCAGAAGTGATGGGCCTAGGGCAAGAGGGCAGAAGCGCTTCGCACCGCGGACAAGACGGCAAAAGCATTCTCGTGGAAGATGGCCAGTGACAGCCACCCAGCCACGCGGGGCTCCCTCCCCAGACGGGCCGCCTACGTTCCGATCTTGCGGAGGAGCTCGGCAGTACGGGGTCCAAGTACGCCTGAGGTCTCGGACACAAGGCCAGCAATTTGAAGGGAAAAGTCAATTAAATCGACCCCAGTGCGTTACTGGTACTTTATTTTATCAACCCAGTAAGGATGAAAGGCAAAGCTAACCTCTCCGGGATTTGAACCCAGAACGTAAAGGACCGTAACTCTGTGCCACAAAAGATATTGTGCGCCGCTCTACCGATTACTGCAAACACTAAATAATAACAAATGTACCGCCAGAATCAGTAACAACACTGTTATCACATATAACAAATAACACACCAGACAATTGTTAAGAATTTATTCCATAACTGTACCTCCCACCCCAGTAAACAAGGTCACATTACCCACCTACCACTGTTACTCGCCAACCACTACCACTACCACTACAACCATCAAATACCAATTTCGTACTAACACTATAAACAAAACCAGCTGTTGGCACCAAAACCAATAACGACACCATAAGTAACGGTAATGTTAACGGAAGAAGCTGTAATATATAACACTTCTACCCACCCCTCACTACCACAACCACCACCACCCTCAACACCACAACCACCACCACCCTCAACACCACCACCACCACCACCACTACCACCAATAACACCACCACCACTCTCACCACCACCACCACCACTACCACTAATAACACCACCACCACTCTCACCACCCTCAACACCACCACCACTACCACTACCACCAATAAACCCCCCCACACACACCCACCCACCCTCACCACCACCACCACCACCACCGCCACCACCCCCCTCACCACCCTCACCACCACCACCACCACCACCACCACCACCACCACCACCACCACCACCACCACCACCACCCTCACCACCCTCACCACCACCACCACCACCACCACCACCACCACCACCACCACCACCACCACCACCACCACCACCACCACCACCACCACCACAGATAACACTAACACCAACCACATTACTACACTGCCTTGTCAGTAGTTTAAAAGCAGTAATGAATTATGTTTTAACTGACATTTTAATCTCTTCTGGTGAATGATTACGTCTTTTGTGCATGAGGGTTGTGGGAGTATGGTTAAAAGAGAGTGGGGGGAGGTGGTCGTATTGGTGATGATAACAATTCATAGTTGGGGCCGTAATGGTAGGAGTTGAGTGCGAAGTCATTGGTAACAGCCGCCATATACATATACAGATAATTGTTTCTACTTTTGACACGAGGCCAGCAATTATCTCAGCGTATTACTGGTACTTAATTTTATCAACCCCCGTAAGGATGAAAAGCAAAGTTAACCTCGGCGGGATTTGAACTCAGACCATAAAGGGCCATAACTCTTTGTTGCAAAGCATGGCATCCAACCCTCTACTGACACACACACACACACACACACACACACACACACACACACACACACACACACACACACACACACACACACACACACACACATTATATATATATATTATAATATATATATATATGTATATATATAGTTATGTAATAAACAACATAAGATAATTATTTCATTTACCAAAGGTTTCACGAAGACAGCGAGCTTGACACATACGTCTGCCTTCAATCATCAGAATTAATTTTATTAAAATGGATGTGATATATCTCCCACAGACGTATGTGTCAAGCTAGTCTGTCTTCATGAAACCTTTGGTAAATGAAATAATTATCTTATGTTGTTTATTACATAACTATATATATACATATATATATATATGATATAATATATATATAATGTGTGTAGAAATGTTGTAGTTAATATTTTTGTCCTTTAAGGACCATATGAGTTCTGATGCACTTTTTACTGTTTTAAATTGTAACTTAGTTAACCTTAATATTATTAAGAATAATATACTTGATCTATTTAAGCACCATAACCTAAAAATTGAATTTGAAAACAATGTCAAACTAGCAAACTTCCTGGATATATCCCTTAATCTTGACACCGGCCTATATTAACCTTACCATAAAGACAATGAGAATCTAAATTATGTTAATTTTAAATCTAACCACCCTATTAACGTTAAAAATGCTATAGTCAGTAATGTTGATTTAACACTTCATTGCTCGCAAGTGTTTTTGAAGCTTCACATCATGTCTCCCTATTTTATCTGATTAGAACGCAAACATCATCCTATGATGATATTTGTTTTTGAAATGCGCATAACAAAATACATGGAACTCTTTTAACCATCTTTTCATCTTATATATATATATATATATATATATATATATATATATATATATATATATATATATATATATATATGCATACATACACATACATACATACATACATACATACATACATACATACATACATACATACATACATACATACATGCATATATATATATATATATATATATATATATATATCCTCTTATTATTTTAGAAATTGTTTCCGTATGAAGCGTCGAAGCTTCCGGTTACGGTAGTGTAATTATAACGGAAATAAATCGAAGCTATGTAACAAAACAGCATGGGCACAGAGAAAAATTTCCAGTTTTTCTTTTTCTTTGCATATCATAGTTGTAGGAATAACTAAGACGATTTTGTAATAATATTTTAGATTATATATATATATATATATATATATATATATATATATATATATATAACACTCACTATTTTGAAAATTTGGTCTGTGAACAACAATTATAATTGAGTGACTGCTATTTGCAGTATAGCAATATAAGGTTGCACTTACCAATGAAACGGTCGTAAATACCTGGATAAAATCCTTCTCTTAATGCTTACCTGTGTTTTCTCTTTTATACTTTCTACTCCAAGATTGAACGGAATTCTTACAAATTTGTGGAGTTACCCCTAACCGTACGTTGAAACCATCCATGAAACTGGCTTTCTTAACCAAGAACTGGATCACAATAAGCAATTTTTTGCTTCTCTCTCTCTCTCTCTCTCTCTCTATATATATATATATATATATATATTATATAGAAGAGCTGCTACACGACTAGAACTGTTTCATTAGTGAGAAATCATCTCGTATATATATAAAGATATTATAATACTAAACTAGAAGAACTACCTGTGCGAATGGGCACTAGAGTAAAATTTCATTCTATTTCCTGTATTCTATAAAAACAATTAGCGCGAATTCATTGTACTTCCAATATTGTTGAGCTAAACACATGCTACTGCCATCACTGCATATCTTCGTATCTGTCTATCTATTTATCCTTTTCTTTAATTTAGTTTGCAATTCACAGTTAATCAAATAACTACGAGGTTTCTATAATATTTTAGGTGAAAACGTATTTTTTATTGCTGCCTATCACATGAGGCCTGGTAAACATTTAAAGGCAACATACTGGTTTTGTATCGAATATTGTTGAGAAATACAATTGACCACGACGTTTTTATAATAATATTTTAAGGGCGGTGGATTGGCAGTATCGGTAGAGGGTCGGACGCCATGCTTTGAAGCATAGAGTTGCGTCCCTTTATGATCTGAGTTCAAATTTCGCCGATGTTAACTTTCCCTTTCATCCTTACGGGGTCGATAAAATAAAGTACCAGTAATGTACTGGGTAGTTGCTGGCCTTGTGCCAAAAGTAGAAACATATTTTAGATATAAAATTATCTTTGTATCACTTTTATATATCCTGTACTTCATTTCTCTATTCCATCTATCCTATCCCTCATATATATTCTGTACTTTTTTTAATCCATTTCTCCAGTCCATCTTATTAAATATTATTTAATCAGAAAATGATGGGTTATAAGGTGTAACCCTTCCTTTTTTTATTAAATAATGTTCCATTCATTTTCTCTACAAAGAATCAAGAACGTAGAATCATTGTACTTCCAATAATGTAAGTATTGCAAGACAAATGACATGTCTTTCGGCATCCCGGCATACCTCAATTACTAAGTACTGCAGTGTCACTAGCTATCTCATCTCTTCACCGAAGCTACTATATCTCTATTACCAAATACTCATTGTCAGTAGCTATCTCTTCATCGCAGCAGCCATACCTCCATTCCCAAGTACTACAGTTGCTGTAGCTATTTCATTTCATTCACATTGCATTCATTCAACATTGTTCAATTTCTCTACTCCCTGAAGACAACAGT
>OZ024745.1:129264424-129301924 GCA_964016885.1 Eledone cirrhosa
ACCAGACCACCAACGACAAGCGCCAACCTCTTTACTAGCACCTTGGCCAAAATCTTGAACTCTGTGTTTAGCAGAGTTATGGGCCTGAAATTGTCTATGTTATCCCCCTTGTTCGGATCCTTTCTCAGCAGTGCCACCGCTCCTCGGCTCACAGAGCTGGGAATTTTCCCGTTCTGTTGCCAGTTGCAGTAGACGTCCGCCAAGAGGCCTCCGAAAAAGTTATGGCATCTGTACGTAAAGTTCATAGGGCAGACCATCCAAACTAGGCGATTTACCCCATGTGTAGCCAGTCATTGCCTTCCGTACTTCAGCGGCTGTTATCGGCTTTTCGCAACACTCCGCCTCAGTGGCCGAGAGCCGCGGCAGTCCGTCGAGGTAGACACTAAAGTCCATCCCTCGACCCGGCCCACCGCTGCCCCCGAACAGCTGAGCGAAGTGTCGCTGAAAAGCTTCACACATTTGCCCGGGATCGAGTAGCATGCGCTCGTCGTGGTCCACCAAAGACCGGATCGTGGCTTTGTTGCCACGACGCGCCTCCGCCACTCGGGCCCATTGAACTGCTTTTGTCCCCTCGTCTATGAGAGCACGCACCCTAGCTCTGACAACGCAACCTTCGTGCTTTGCATTGAAGAATTGGTCAAGGGCCAATTTCGCCGCAAGCACGTCGGTCGCGATGCCTTTGCTAAGCGTCTCGTCTAATTTTCTAACTAGTTCTCCCTCTGCTCTATTATTTTCTATTGCTAAAGCCTTACTAAACCTAATGGACTCTATTCTAATCGCTCTTTTCAGAGCAAACCACCACTTGTTGTTGACGATGGCCCCCGTCAACGCCCGCTTAACTAGTTCGCTAATCCGGTCTCTGTAGGCCTTGCGCGCTGGTAAGGACGCGTTTAGCTTCCAGTAGCCGGGTCCTCGTCTATCAAGCCTATCTAAGTCAAGCACACAGATCACGAATTTGTGGTCCGTGTAGCTGACTATCTTGAATTGTGGACAGCCTATGCTAGACCTATCTATTTCCCTACAAAATACTCTATCTAGATATGATCTGGATGACCCTATCGATTTGTCCAAGTCCACATTGGCACATTCGGGAAATCCAATCGGTACCTGTCAGACAGTTCAAAACGCCTGAGCAGGTTGGTGAGGATCTTGCACCCTCCACCCCTATCCGCTAATCCCACACAGTCCCAGCGTGCATCTAAGATCCCGTTCCAGTCGCCCACTAACACTAAAGAGCGGGACGTTCCAAGAAAGGTCTCCAGACGCCGGAAGAAATCAGGCCGCCCTGCTCCTGTCGGCGCATAGACGGCCACTAGCCTGAAAGCTTGCCCGTCTCCGCTGGTCACGTCCAGCACCACGAACTTACCCTCTGGGTACAGGAAGATGGCCCGTATGGCGAGATCCAAACCTCTCCGAAAAAGCACAGCAACTCCTCCCCCCGATCCAAGACGGCTGGGAGATGCGTACACATCGTAGCCGCCGAAGATCGGTGCGAAGGCCCGTGCTTCGGAGATTTTGGTCTCGCTGATGGCCACTACATCTATGTTTAGTGACCTGAGGTCGTTGAGTAGTTGACCCTTATACCATGACGACCCCAAGCCACGTGCATTTATGCTCCCTATTCTGAGTGAGGTCATGTTTAAAATGGAGTGGGAAAGATGGGAAAGACCACTTACCGTACTTTTCGTAGAGGAAGGATGGTTTCTCCATCCCTTTTCACTTGATCGTCTGGTGAAGCGACCGTTGAATCGTCCCTTCGGCTGGTCGTTGACTCTTCTATGAGTATGTCCGAATATACTCTCCGGTTGAGAGTCCCTCCTAGGTCTCTGAAATCACCAACTGCGTTGGGGAATTTCGTTTTAATGTTTGTGTAATGTTTCTGTGCTGTTTTTACCAGTCTTATGTTCGTTGGCGTTTTGATTGGTGGTGGTATTATATAGTCGTGCTGTGAAATGTCTGTGTGTTCAATTATGTAGGTCATTAGTTTCTTGTTGTGTGTATTTATTGCTGTGCATTTGTTTTTCTGGGGGTGCGGTGTGGTTCTGCTATTTTCTTGTCGTTATTGCTGGGTGTGTGTGTTTTGTTGTTGTGTTTGCGATGTTGGTGCTTGTGGTGGTGGTGTTGAAGGTGTTGTTGTTGTTGGCGGTGGGGTTGTCGCCGGTGGTGATGGTGGTGCTAGTGTGGGTGGTGATGGTGTTCGTGGTGTTGCTGCTGTGAGTCTCTTTGCAGTAGCCTTTACCCTTTTTTCATTTCTTTCCTCCCTTTTCGAAGGCGACGATGCGCTGCTTCTGCGTTTGTGCCTTCTTACGACCTTTTGCCATCCCTCTCCCACCTCACACTCCATGTCTGATTCTGTGAGGTCGGGGAGGGGTACCAGCTCCACTCTTTCACTTGTTGTTGTTGGTGATGTTTGCAGTGGAGTCTCTGTTGCAGCTGCATTTGGTATTACTGTTGTCGTTAATACTTCCACTGCTGCTGCTGTTCTTGATTTCCGTGGCGTGGGTATGGGTGCCACGGACCTATCGTTCCTGGTTGCCGCTTGTCCTGTTGCTGGTAGCCGAGGAGCCGGTTTCGGAAGGAGGGGGGTTTTCTCCTTTCTCAGGGTCTTCTCGTTGCAGAAGGCCCTGAGGTGAGTCTTCGATCCACAGCGAAAGCATTTCGGACGTTTGCCCTCAACGCTTATGGGCTGTTGCTGTGGTTGTTGTTGTTGTTGTTGTTGTTTTTGCTGCTGCTGCTGCTGCTGTTGTTGCTGCTAATGCTGTTGTTGTTTATGCTGCTGCTGATGCTGTTTCAGCTGCTACTGTTGTTTTCCTTGTCACTGTTGCTGCTGCTGCTGTTATTACGGCTGCTACTGCTATTATTCATGACGTCAGACGAATGAAATGCGTTTTCGTATTTACTGCACACCTTTTTCGTCATTGTCGTCGTCGTGGAGAAATGTTCCATGATTTTCACGTGATTTTTCTTGACTGGCGTCGCTTGCGAAAGAGAAAGGAGGGAGAGAGACACATTTAGAGAAGGGAGGGAGAGAGACAATCTTCTCTCTGCTGTAGTGACGATTGAGGAAGAAGAAGACGGAATAAGTGGGAGTGACCTATGAAAATTCTTTTTCGTGGTCATGTTTTTTTTTTGTTTAAAATAAATATTGGGCACAATACCCCAATAAGCGGTTATTTAACCCCGAAGGGCCAAATAACGGACAGAAAGACCCCTCTCACGAGGAGGAGGGTGTTTTTGTCTACAATTTGGTTAAAGTTTTAAACAATTTACAATTGTTATAGCGGTCAAAATTTACAATACCTTACAGAGCCGAGCCTCCGTCAACCATGCCATTCAATAATAATAATAATAATAATAATAATAATAATAATAATAATAATAATAATAATAATAAGGAAAACTTTTCCATAGGGGATCGAGAAGGAACCACATCAAAGTTAAATAAGATACTGAATACATTAGTAGAGAAGATACATATTTATTTCAAAGAGAAATGACTTCTACGAGACTAGAACTGTTTCCTTTGTTTGAAATCAAGGCCATCCTGCTGGTTTGAAACGGATGAAAGAGTTCTGTCTCTATAGAAGTCGTTTCTATATTATATATTGAAAACGAGTCGCTGGTGGCGGAGAGCAATACGGCCACCAGATATGATGGGTTTTTTACGATATAAGCGGGTTCTTGCCAGACGAATAAGGAAATCCGGACGTACAGTAGTAAACTATTAGGGGATATGGAGCAATGAGTGATACTGTTTGGTCTCAAGAAAACTCTCACCACCCAGTGATGTAGCTACGTCGAGGCGAGTAAAGGCTACTTCTATATAAACCTAAACTTCGCCGATCTGAAAAAAGTACCGAATAGGTGACTGGCGCTAATAGGACCACCAAAACACTGCATTGTGTTAACAAAGGGTATGAAAGGGAGTAAACCTTGACAATTGATAACTGGAACCTTACAAACCTTACATGTAAGGAGATGGAACAGGTGGAGGAGGCCAGATGCTACCGGAATGATACAGTCAGGTTTTTCTCAACGAAGATTTACGGCTCTTGTACTGTAGATTTGAATAAAGGATGGAAACCCCACTATTCTTGTGTGGTGCCAGAAATGGCTGCATAAGCGGGAGAACTCACAAGCCCTCGGCTGTCAGAATGCATTATGGATTGGATCCCATTGGAAATGAGGATTTGCCTCTTGAAACTTAGGCTGAATGAAGGGTCTCTGTGTGCGTTGCAACTATATGCGCCAAACAGAGTCCGAATATATTCTTCCTTGAAGAAGTTACTGCAGTGTTAGATGTAGTTAAGACTGACTGAATTATATATATAGTTGGGAGACCTCAATGCACATGTTGGAACTGACACCCCGTCATGGAATGAAGTGATCGGAAAAACGGTGATCCCGATCTAAATATGAATGGAGATGCATTATTAGACTTCTGTTTTAGTAATGGGCTCTCTAAAATGAACACCTTCTGACACAAATACATCTATACATATTGATGGTCTGAGGTGAGAAGGGGAAAGGGATCAACACTTGATAAGGAAGCTTACAAAGCCTAGCTTGAAAATAAGTCTTCTTCCTTGCATAGTCTAGGGCCCATTGATAACTACTAGAAATCCCTGTCCTGATAGTGCTACTTCGGAGCATTGCCAATTCCAGATGAAATCTAAAGGCATGGAAGTGCCGTCAGCCGGGTCTGTCCGAGATGCGTGCAGGACGACGAAACCGTAACCATGAAATGCAAAGCTAACTGACACTCACTGAATGTGTTAGCTTTGCGTTTCATCCTTACTGGGTCGATAAAATAAAGTACCAGTAATGTACTGGAGTCAATTCAATCGATTTTTTTCTCTCCTTCAAATTTCTGGCCTTGTGCCTAAATCAGAAAGCATTACTATCGTAGATTGGCAGTATCGGTAGAGGGTCGGACGCCATGCTTTGAGTTACGGCCCTTGCCATTCTGAGTTCAAATCCCGCCGAGGTTAACTTTGCCTTTCATCTTTACGGGGTCGATAAAATAAAGTACCAGTAATGCACTGGGTATTTGCTGGCCTTGTGCCAAACGTCGAAACAATTATTAATAATGGCTTTTCTCCGCCATCATCGTTCTTCTTCATGATAGGACATTATTGCTATGAGAAAGAATTCCAGAAACAGATGCTGCCACAATTGGTACCGCTGGAGTGGGAGTGTGGGGGGTGGCTGCCGGATTAGGCGGTACAGATGCTGCCACACTTGCTACCGCCGGAGTGGGATGTGTGGGGGTGTCGGATTAGGCGGTTATCCACTCACCATCCGACAATCTACTTTTCTTTATTACACATAATGAAGACATTTGCCTTTGAACAAAGAACACCATTGTTGATTATCAACTGTAGTAGTAGTAGTAGTAGCAGCAGTAGTAGTAGTAGTAGTAGTAGTAGCAGTAGCAGCAGCAGCAGTAGTAGTAGTAGTAGTAGTAGTAGTAGTAGTAGTAAAACTGTTGCTGTTTTCTACATATTCTGATACTGAGGTGGTGGTGGTGGTGGTGGTGGTGGTGGTGGTGGTGATGGTGGTGGTGGTGGTGGTGGTGGTGGTGGTGGTGGTGGTGGTGGTGGTAATGATAACGTTGATGATGTTAGTAATTAGTAGTGTTGACAGTGATGTTAATGATGATGAAGGGTGAGGTGGAATCGATGGTGGTGGTGGTGGTGGTGTTGGTGGTGGTGTTGGTGGTAGTGGTGTTGGTGGTGGTGTTGGTGGTGATGGTGGTGGTGGCGGTGGTGATGGTGGTGGTGGTGGTGGTGATGGTGGTGGTGGCGGTGGTGGTGGTGGTGGTGGTGGTGGTGGTGGTGGTGATGCTGTTTATGGTGGTGGTGGAGGTGGTGGTGGTGGTGGTGGTGGTGGTGTTGGTGGTGGTGTTGGTGGTGGTGGTGTTGGTGGTGATGGTGGTGGTGGCGGTGGTGATGGTGGTGGTGGCGGCGGCGGTGGTGGTGGTGGTGGTGGTGGTGGTGGTGGTGGTGGTGGTGGTGGTGGTGGTGGTGGTGGTGGTGGTGATGCTGTTTATGGTGGTGGTGGAGGTGGTGGTGGTGATGCTGTTTATGGTGGTGGTGGTGGTGATGGTGGTGGTGATGTTGTTTATGGTGGTGGTGATGGTGGTGATGTTGTTTATGGTGATTGTGATGGTGGTGGTGGTGATGTTTGTGCTAGTGGTGGTGGTGATGTTGTTTGTAGTGATGAGGGTGGGGTAGAAATCCTACCGGCGAAGGAAGGAGATGATAAGACAGACCATTGCTGGCTGCTTTTATAAGTTAAGGGGTGGGGCTTGTTGCATTTAATGGGTACTTGTGACACTTTTGGGTGTCTGGAGGTATATGTTTGGTCCTAGCTAATGAGACCAAATGAGTATGTATCCACACGCATGCGCACACACATACGTAGACACCCAGATGCACACATATACTCATACCTATGTACACACGTGCATAACACACACACGCCCACACAACACATGTACAAGACACCCACTACATATAGTACACACAGTACAGACACACAGACACACAGACACACAGACACGCACATACACATATATATACTCATACTTATGTACACACACGTGCATAATACACACAGCCACACAACACACATACATTTACCATAAACACTCACAAAACACACACTACACACAGTATACACAGTACACACACACAGACACACAAAAGCACACACATACTTCTACCTATGTACACACACCCACTACACACACTACACACCAATACACGCAGTACACATACATAGACATACAAAAGCGCACACTTACTTCTACCTATGTACACACACAGGACACCCACTACACGCAGTACAAACAGTTCACATACATACACACAAATACCCACATATACATTCACCATAAACGCACACAACACACCCCCACATAACGACACACACACACAAACGCACTAGAACATACACTATCATAAATGTAACATAAGTGTACACATGTAATACGTTCTTTAAAGTATCTGACTTCATTTATGTCGATAAAAATACACGAGGTTAAGATGATAACTTAAACCGTGGAGTTGCAGATCTGTCCTGACACACCAGATCTGTTGACACACCAGATCTGTTGACACACCAGATCTGTCCTGACACACCAGATCTGTCCTGACACACCAGATCTGTTGACACACCAGATCTGTTGACACACCAGATCTGTCCTGACACACCAGATCTGTCCTGACACACCAGATCTGTTGACACACCAGATCTGTCCTGACACACCAGATCTGTCCTGACACACCAGATCTGTTGACACACCAGATCTGTTGACACACCAGATCTGTTGACACACCAGATCTGTTGACACACCATTAATGAGGTTCCATTAATGAGGTTCCATTAATGGGGCGGTAGATTGGCACTATCTGTAGAGGGTCTGACGCCATGCTCTGCAGCAAGGAGTTACGGCCCTTTATGGTTTGATTTCAAATCCCGCCGAGGTTAGCTTTGCTTTCACCCTTACGGGGTCGATGAAATAAAGTACCAGTAATGCACTGGGTAATTGCTGGCCTTGTGCCTAAAGTAGAAACAATTATTAATCCCGCCGAAAGGGGTGGATTGGCAGTAATGGTAGAGGGTCTGACGCCATGCTTTGCAACAAGGAGTTACGGCCCTTTATGGTCTGAGTTCAAATCCCGCCGAGGTTAACTTTGCCTTTCATCTTTACGGGGTCGATCAAATGAAGTACCAGTAACGTACTGATAATTGCTGGCCTTGTGCCAAAAGTAGAAACAATTATTGAGGTTCCATTCTTAACTATCCACGCCACTCAACCGCGTAGATATTTTCTACTTGATACTAAGGTAAAATTTCGTTATAACGAATTTTTCAATATAGAGAATTTTGCTTTTCAATGACACTCGATTTGTCTCCGTCGATCTTGCTATAAAGACTTTTTCATTACAACGAATTTTTTTATACCCCGTGAATTTCATTATAACAAAATTTCAGTATATATTATTCAATGTAAAGTCCTACTTTTAAGACGGAAGGAGATTTGACTGCGAGATCCGATTTATAATCGCAGCTTTTCCATATATTGTTCCAATAGAAGGGAATGAGATAGCTCTTGTATTAAGTGCATTATTCCTTCTCTCTCTCTTTCTCTCTTTCTCTCTTTCTCCCTCTCTTTCTCTCTATAACACACACACACACACACACACACACACACACACACACACACACACACACACACACACACACACATATATATATATATATGTATATATATATATATATATGTGTGTGTGCATACATAGTCCCGTAACTCCTGATGGAGGCCTAGTGACGATATATTGACATACGGCGTTTCTAGGGTGTTTTAAAACCTGGCGGCGCCAACACCTCTCTAGGTTGCAATGCAGCATATAGAGAGTGAGAGAATGAGAATTAAAAAGAGAACTTGACTGGCGCCTTTTTATCGACCTTCAATGGATGAAAGGCAAAATTGAAAGTTGAACTCAGAGAGCAGAGCTCCGCCCCATATATATATATATATATATATATATATATATATATATATATAAATATACATTTACACACACACACACATATATATATATATATATATATATATATAATGTTATAGCACATTGGTTTCTCCGGTATTCTCCATTTCATTTTATGGTGCATACTTCTGTCATTTAATTTCCTTACATGTTTAGCCAGTTTTGACATTTAATGAGAAAGGCGGGCTGTTTGAACCAAGTAAACCTTCTGGGTCTATTCCTAAATCTATTATCTGGGGGAACATTTATCTTTGAAACCACTGCCTAGAAAGCCTCTGTTATAATAGGGGGCCTACTTTATCAAATATTGGTGGATGATAGATTAGATATTCTATGACATGTGAGGGATTAGAGTGTTAAAAACCAAGATATGTGCGTTTATGGGACACAGGACCCTATGTTAACGGAGGGATTTGCAAGAACTAGGAAGTCAGCATTAGGTAAGTAATCTAAATTTATGCTAGATATTAATTCTTCACTGAATTTATCTAAGGTATATCCGTCAGGATAGTTTGATAAGGCCAGGCTATTGTTTCAGTATATACCAATGGCATAGTTAAGGAATTTCTTCTGCAGTGAGTCAAGAATATATGTCCAACCAAGTCGTATACATCAACACTTTACATCGAGACATTAAATAAACCCTCTAGTTCAAATTTCCTTATCAAATGATCCATTGTAAAGTTTATTAATGCAACCTTTCCAACTATCCTATACTCCTATGACCTTCATATTTATACACAGATACATATACGTCTCATAATATTTACACATATAAAGAAACGTTCACGCAAACGTTTGCAAACACATATGTATACAATATACATTTTATGATTTTGACAAAACGCAACAGAAAATTATAGAAAAACAGAACTGACGTCATCATTTTACTGAAGGGACGGGATCGACATCTGATACAAATATAAAAAGCATCTAATGTCTATATATTACTTCAAAATATTAATAAATATAGACATTCATGTGATCAAATATATTTTATAATACATATTTCAGAGATAAAATAGGTTGATACCTGACATACCTTCACTATGTTGATGGTTATAATTTAGTCATGGCAGTGATTAGTTATGACAAAACTCGATATTTATATACCTTAAGTTGAAACATGAAAAATTACATATAATACACAGGGTACGTATGAGAATGTGTATAAAGATATATAAATAATTAATAATATATATAATACATAAACTAATATAACTGTTAAAAATTTAAATAATAATAATATATTCATACCTCATTATTGTTGATAGTGGAAGTGATAGATCGAGATAGCAAATCATGCGGAAAGAGAGAAAAAAAGGAGATTTGATCGTAGGAAGAAGAGAAGGGAGAAATGATCAAATGATAGAGAGAGGGAAATAAGTTAAATCGTATAATGAAAGGGAGGGAGATATGTATTGTAACATGTAAATAGCGTATAATTAGATAGGGGGAAAGAATAATGCGTGACCGTTTATTTTCAAATCTTAAGTTAATTGAAAATAGTCAATTAATCAAATGACATAAGATTTTAGACTATAAAATTTTAAAGGATTTATATTATTGTATTATATCTGAGTTCAAGCAAATGTAACGTGAAAGAGATAAATTTATGTCTATCATAACTCCAAAGGTATTCACAAATATATTTAAAAGTATATTAAAATCAAGAATATAATCAATATATTAATAAAGAATAACCATTAAATAAAATGTTATTAATAAGTCATAAAGCATTATAAATGTATTTAATAAGATATTATTAAACCAGATTTATCTAGATATACACATTTGTATAATTTATATATAGCCTATAAATTTTAATGCTTAAGACGATATTAGTCACTTATATGTAGTATAATTACTGTTAAGAGTGTTATAAATTTAATTCAACCAGATTTTACTGTATTTAAAATTTTACATCAATTTAAGTATACAGAAAAAATTTATCAACTTGGATCTAAGGAGACTTTTATACTATAAATGTATAATCATATCCTCGTGAATCGTAAATAACCATTCAAAGTAATTAAACGGTTTACAAGTCTGAATACATTAAAGGTATGAAATATATAAGATATAAGATTTAGAAAATACGAAAACCAAAATTAAATGTATTTAAACAATCTAAAGGTCATACGTACTCAACAAGAGATCAGGTTAACAATTTCAATGTTAAGGTAGAAACTCTTAATCTAATATTAATAATAGTATAAATAATAAAAGCATTACAAGAATTTTTAATCTGAGACAATATTGTTTCACACTCAGAGTTATTAATAAACGTCTAAATCATTTCACAGTTATTCAATGTTTTTTCCTGATTTTTTGTGAAGCTTGGAATGTAGATGTAGCTATGTGTAAGCAATTTGAGAATAATTCACTTTTTTTGTTAATTAACTTATCATAATTAGTAATTATTAATAGGGTCTCTATATCACAAAGATTGCAGTTATACGGAGGAATTAGTGTAGACTTGGCTATTACAAAGTTTTGACCAAAATATTGAGTACTCTAAATTTTTGTCTTTCAGGGACCATATGAGTTGTGATAAAGAGGTGGAGAATTTCTTGTCTGGATTCGAAAAAGTGTTTGTGATTCGAATAGCTTAATTTAAAGCTCGATGAGGTTGCTCCTATATAGTTATAGGTGATGTTATTTGCTTTAACAGTACATTTATAAACTAGGTTCTTATCAAGACAATTATTTTGAAGAGGCCAATTCGATCTATTTCTACAGTTACATTTCTATTTACTGTTAGTACCATTAATGCACTGGGTAATTGCTGGCCTTGTGCCAAAAGTATAAACAATTATTATAATTTAAACTATACACGTTATCATTGCTAATAGTTGGAGGTGTTCTGTTGTGAGTGATTAAATTAATGTTATTGTTATTCACAGTATCAATATTATTGCTAATGTTAATATTGCCATTATCCCTAATTGTTTGTTGGTTATGATTAAGAATTCTACTATTTATTTTTGCAATGTTCTGTGCCATATTCATAGTTGTAGAGTAAGATAGCTTAATTGTATGTCTATTGAATATAGAATGGCATTTATGTGTACTGGGAAAGCGTTTATCTAAAGCCTTAAAGAATAAATTTGCCAGGGGTGTTTTGGTAGCTAAAGATGCGGGAGGTGCATACCAAATCACTGCTTTGGTTCTGATTTTTTTCCGAGATTTATTCATTGATGAATTCATTGAATCTTGTTAAACTTTTAATTATATATATATATATTGGTAAACGGAATAGAAAATGCTGACAAATTGTTCACAGTGAAAAATAGTTTAATTAGGAATAAGTGAGAATTAGTAATAGTATTGGTCAGTATTCAGTTTTGGTTTTAAGTTTTACCGGTTGCATGATCAGAGCAAACATCACGGACGCTCTATCTCAAAATTATTTTTGAAAAGCATTAGAAATGCGCAACCGGTAAAACTTAAAACCAAAACTGAATACTAACTAATACTATTACTAATTCTCACTTATTCCTAATTAAACTATTTTTCACTGTGAACAATTTGTCAGCATTTTCTATTCCTTTTACCAATATATCATAACTTGTGTGTTACACCTCTATTCTTTTAAATATATATATATATACAAGTTATGATATATTGGTAAACGGAATAGAAAATGCTGACAAATTGTTCACATATATATATATATATAATTAAAAGTTTAACAAGGTTCAATGTATTCATCAATGAATAAATCTCGGAAAAAAATCAGAACCAAAGCAGTGATTTGGTATGCACCTCCCGCATCTTTAGCTATCAAAACACCCCTGGCAAATTTATTCTTTAAGGCTTTAGATAAATGCTTTCCGAGTACACATAAATACCATTCTATATTCAATAGACATACAATTAAACTATCTTACTCTACAACTATGAATATATATATATATATATATGTATGTATATGTGTATGAATTCTTTTTCTCACAAGTCAGTTCTTTTGTTGCTACGGACCCCACGACTGAATTACCGGTCGCTGTCTTCAATTTGCAAAGCCCTTTAAACTGTTATTTATTACTCTGAGGTCCTATACCTTGTCGAGTGCTTGGCTGCACTGCTTAGAGCATTCGTCGGCTTAGCTGCGGCTCGAGCTGCTTCGAATATGCTGTACTTCCATTTGTATATATATATATATATATATATATATATATATATATATATATATATATATATATATACATTTACACACACACACACACACACACACATATATATATATATATATATATATATATATATATATATATATAATGTTATAGCACATTGGTTTCTCCGGTATTCTCCATTTCATTTTATGGTGCGTACTTCTGTCATTTAATTTCCTTACATGTTTAGCCAGTTTTGACATTTAATGAGAAAGGCGGGCGGTTTTAACCAACTAGACCTTCTGGGTTTATTCATAAATCTATTATCTGGGGGAACCTTTATCTTTGAAACCACTACCTAGAATATATATATATATATATATATATATATATATATATATATATATATATATATATATATATATATATATATATAGATATATATATGTATATATGTATATATGTATGTATATATATATATATAAATATATGTAAAATCATATTATAAAATTAAATTAAATTGTTTAGAACTACAAGTGAAGTCATTCTTTTTCTTTATATATTTATATATATATATATATATATATAATATATATATAGGAAAAGAGTCAAGACCCCGACGACTGAGCTCTGGTCGTCGGGGTCCCGACGCTTTTCCTATTACCCACTCTACTATCCTAAGTATTGAGTACTCTGATGTGTTAGGGTCCACCTAGTATCTTACCATACTTTCTTTGTTATATATATATATATATATGTATACATGTATGTGCGACAATATTGTTGTTGATGTTGATGTTGTTAATGTGTACGTTTATGCATGCCACTGTGTTAATCTCATAAGAGTGTTTTATTATATTCTAGCACCCTTTTTTTACAGTAATATAACAAGTGTCTATATCTATCAACATTATAAGTATTGAAATCCTGCCAGTTTTATCATTTGACTTATATAATGATTTCTGCTATTGGCATAAGGCCATATATTTTGTGTGAATTCACCAATCTCAATCACATCTATCGCTCTACTTGACTGGTATTATTTAATCTATTCTTGCAAAGATGGAAGTGGCGGCATTGACTGCTACAAGCTTTGAATTTAGAGACGTATACAGAATTTTGTAATTAAGTATCACAAGGTATCTTGTCTACCATTGTGTATGAATCTTTCCACTATACCTTGTTTAGATGCCATATATAACATCTCAATATGTTTTGTGGTAGAAAAGCAGTCTATTAGCAGATTTGAAAGAATCATATATCTACCGATTTAGGCAGTATTTTGAGATGACGTAGTCTATGGTAATGTTGAGGACCTCCGTCTGTTACGACGGCTAGTGTTCCAGTTGATCCGATCAATGGAACAGCCTGCTCGTGAAATCAACGCGCAAGGGGCCGATCATTCCACAGACACACGTACTCATAACGTAGTTCTCAGGGAGATTCAGCGCGACAGAGATTGCGAAAAGGCTGGCCCTTCGAATTACAGGTGCAACTCATTTTTGCCAGCTGAGCGGACTGGAGTAATGCGAAATAAAGTGTCTTGTTCAAGAACACAATGCACCGCCGGGAATCGAACTCACAACCTTACGATTGTAAGCCGAATACCTTAACCACACAACCACGTGCCTTCACATGATAATGCTAGTTGGGAGCTATATTACACGAGCGAACCAAGTTTCCAAAGCATAAGACATCTGGGCCAGGATACCAAAGATACCACATGTTCCTAAAAGCAATCCCTCCTAATATTTTACACTACTTCCCCAGCTGTTAATGTTCTTTGTAAGTTTTTCATTGATTTCTTATGAAAGGTGAAACAAAACTGATTCTCAGCGACAGTAATGTTGCTACCTGTGCAGAAACAGTAAATTATTATGCCAATTTCTTGATAGTAAAGTCATGAATGTTGTGGTGACGTCATATTAATAAGAATCTTATGACCCACGAGGTATTTTATAATATTTTAACATACTGCTTCTGGAAAATAATAAGCATAGAAAGGACTGTTTGCTGTTGTTGTCGGAATTATTATTACGTACCCTAGTGGTCAAGGTTACCATGGCTTATTGTGAGCTTTCTCCATGTTTGACCATCGGTGGTATATCCACAATTATTATTATTATTATTGCGAAGGGTCTTTGGAGTAACGTTACTCGAAAGAGTGCGTAATTCCGAGATCACAGAGTCAACACAGGTAGAGCCCTTACTTCTCCGAATTGAGAGATCACAGCTCCGATACTATGGACATGTGGTTAGAATGTCTCAGGAAAGAATCACTGAACAGATTTTACGGGCCAAACAAACCGACAGGAAACCCAGGGTTAGACCCCCTCGCACGATGGTTGGATCCATGAGCTTGGCTGGTCTCGCTTGGGGATCCAGCCGGATCAGTTAGAGATGGTTGCTTCGGACAGGACTTGCTAGAAGGAGTGTTTAAGGACTCTGTCCCACGATACTCTCAGGAATAAGTGGGCGAAGAAGAAGGATAAGATTATTTTTGCTGTTTAGCTTCTGATTTATTGAACGTACCTATGATTGAAGGCGTTCCAGCCATGGCTTACTTATCTTTTTTCGAGATATTACGCATCAATGACTGTATTATCTGGCAACAGGTAGAGGCAATACGTAGAGGCTCTGTTTTTCGCTCATAGAAAAAAAAACCTGTCTCCATCAAATGTTTAATTTTGCAGATGGAATTAAGATAAGGTTAAATTAGACTATACATAGGTTAACCTCTCAGTGAAAGTTGTTTCATTGAGAATCGATCCGGAACAGCCAAGTGTAGTAAGTTGTTCATGTCCCAATCTTTCAGCTGTTTAAAATTCTGGAGTCTTGTAAATTTAAAAACATTGTTTCTTTTATTACGTATTGAATTTATAAAAAAGAAAATCATTATTTTATTTGAAATGCCTTTCAATATATAACGTTTTTTCATTACGTTCTAAACTCAAATCCTATTGAATTAAATGTATCTCCCATTCGTCTAAGGTCGATAAATTATGTATATATTGAACGTTAAAGAAATATACATTTTCCTTAACAATTTCGTCAATGAGAGTAATCAGTATTAATTGAATTAAAATCAATATTGATGCCCGAGACATCATAAAACCGAACTAAATGCATTCCTGTATTTTCAGTTTTGTTCTCAGTTACCAGTTCATAATCCATCGACAGCATCTTTGTCTTTCATCTCACGGTCGATAAAATCCATTTCCCATTAGATAAAAGGGTAAAAATCATTCTACCATATTCCTGCAATTTGCAAGTTCGGCATTATGCCGAAAACAATTGTACAACACACATAAAGTATATCAGTTAATTAATTCTCTATAGGAATATGTATGTAGCGTTGCTATGAAACTATTTTGGAGTTATATGACAGAGAGAAAATAAATGGTTCTTTGAGCTTAGTAATTTTGATATCGAACTAGTTGGGTCTGATTCTGCTTCAGTGCAGTTAGAAGCACTGGAGCTCTATCAGTATATATCTTCTTAGGATCTAGGCTGTGTTACACACCACCAAACACCGTACTATAATATTTTCTCAATCATTCATCTTCAGAGAAGTTGGTCTCAGGAATCTCCTCACAACCAAGTTTTCCGTACAGGCATCAACCTACAGAAGTGGAAGCTAAGCATCAACCGGAAATAAAAAGGTCATTGCCCTTCGCCATCACTGCAGATTAATTAAATATAAATAAAAGTGTAACAACTTGGCAACGAATGTATGATGAAGAGGAAGTTTTTAGACAGCTTCGATTGTTAGAACGAACATACGGGTCTCTTGACAGAATGATCGAATTTTAAACCCACCTCGAATATGACAGGTAGTATAATGCTTGTATACGAAGTTTATTGAAGAATATATACTTGAAACATTAAAGTCATTGAGTAATTATGCAAAATTTATGCCACACATTCGTAACATGAATAATATCACATAATACACAACGACAAGCAGTACATTCACAGATAGCATTTGTATCACATTAATATTTGGTCAGACATTTTCAACAGATTTGAGAGTCTGGATACAATCCAAGGAAGAATCGTCAACAATATGGATCTTAATTTATCATGTCGGCTACAATGACAATCACACTGTCGAAATGTCTTTTCTATAAATATTTTCATGTTAATAGTTCTGAGGAGCTTTCGTCTTTGTTCCCTCGTCTTTATGAGTTAATCGGAGTACCAGAAGGAAGGAGAAGAATTTGAAATATGGATGAGAGTAAGAAAATGAAAACAAGGCGGGGGGGGGGGGGATATTTGTAATAGGAAAATACGTCTGTAGTTAGTCAAGCATGAATATATATACACACACACACACACACACATATATATATATAAGTTAAAAGAATGAAATAAAAATTCAAGTCATTAGAAATATACTTCACTGCTTTACGATCGTTTCTAGGTGATAATAATACACCGTACGCATATTCCGTTATCGATCTATGTAGGTTTAGTTACAAAATATCAAATTTTTTTGATATTTTCTAACTAACCCTACATAGATCGATAACGAAATAGCGTACGATGTATTATTATCACCTAGAAACGATCGTAAAGCAGTGAAGTATATTTCTTATGACTTGAATTTTTATTTCATTGTTTTAACTTATATCATGACTCTGTTTTCCTTTGGATGTTTTATTGTTTTCCGGGATTTATTTTAACCTACAACATTTTCAACATATGGATTACATTGAGTTCTTCATGCAGACTAGACCCCACAACTTACCGTGGATATTTATGTGTGTATATATATATACACATATATAATAATAATAATAATAATAATAATAATAATAATAATAATAATAATAATAATAATAATAATAATAATAATAATAATAATAATAATAATAATAATAATAATAATAATAATAATAATAATATTAATAATAATAAAACACCATATTTACAAGGAGGAGGCTATCCCACTGTGCAGGATCTGTGGAGAGAGAGAGAGGAGACTGTGGCTCACATTGTATCCGAGTGTAAACACCTACCCCAGACTCACTATAAAGGCTGGAGACATGATGTGATGGGCAGGGTGATCCACTGGCACCTATGCAAAGTAAACAATTTACCACATTCTGAGAAGTGGTATGAGCATAAGCCAGAGTCAGTGATAGAAAACGATCAGGTGAAGGTGCTGTGGGATTTTAGGATACAGACGGACAAGAAACTGGAACACAATAGACCTGACCTGGTGGTTTTGGACAAGGAAAAAAGATCGTGCCTGATTGTGGATGTGGCCTGCTCATTCGACACGAGAGTGCAAGAGAAGGAGAGGGAGAAAATTAACCGATACCAAGACTTAAAGTGGAAGGTAAAAAGGATTTGGAACTGCCATGAAGTCAAAGTGGTCCCGATTGTCATAGGCGCACTAGGTACTATCTCAAAGAGTTTCCAGGGATGGTTAAAGAAAATTGGCCCCGACCCGCTTTTTGGAACACTTCAAAAGGTATGCTTGCTGGGAACAGCAAGAACCCTCCGATACGTCCTGAATATCTGAGGGTGCTGGTAGTGGCTTGATATTCATTTCAACAAACTTTCCAGTTAACTGACATCAATGACTGAGACTCAAAGAACAATAATAATAATAATAATTTTTTCTACTTTTGGCACAAGGCCAGCAATTACCCAGTACATTACTGGTACTTTATTTTATCGACCCCGTATGGATGAAAGGCAAAGTTAACCTCGGCGGGATTTGAACTCAGATCATAAGGGGATGTAACTATGCTGGAAAGCATGTTCGAGCCTCTACCGATACTGCCAATTCACCGCCCTAATAATAATAATAAATGAAAGATATATACTTTATATCATCTCTATTTATTTCATTATATATATTTCGAAGATGTAAAGTTTTATGTATAATATAAAGCAAAACATGTCCTCCTCAGACAAAATATATAGAAAATGCATAATTTTTTTCCTGATATGCAAAACAAACTGGACAGATCTGCGACCACCAGGCATATGACTAGGAAAACCTCCGCACATAAGTGGGTTACGTGATCGGGGGAAAACATTACCATATATATACATATATATATATATACATATATATATACGATATTAATAAATGGAAACTATATTTATAAAACCATATTTATTTCATTATACATATTTCAGGGATACCACATTAAATTATGGTATGCCTTCATCAGACAAAATACAATATATAACAGTTTTACAAATAGCTTTGACGTACCCTTTTAAAATGCAACCATTACTTTTGGAGGCTGTCTGGATATAATATCGTATATCTACTTCAAAAATTTGTCGAGTGCTTTATATCAGTTATAAAAATATTTACTTGTTGTATCCCAACAACTTTAAATAGAACTTTTGCATATATATATATATATATATATATATATATATATATATATATATATATATATATATATATATATATATATATATACATATATATATATATTGCTCAATGAAAATATCAAGGACGCCATTCTTTGTGATATCAAAATAATAACAGTCTCGAAAAATTGCTGTCAATGCAAAACTTGGAATGCCCTATTCAGAAGCTCACCTGAAAATTGCATAGCATATTTGACCTCTGTGGCTAAATGTGATTAACTGAGAAGAGTGCGCTAAATTCGGATCTGAAAGGAAGATAATCGCCTTATTTCTAAAGATTTGTTTTGGAACAAAAGGTGTGTTAAAGATTAAACGCAAACAACAGAATTTTCTAAAACTCAGCAAGGATGAAGTAAAAATCTCTATGTCCATACTTCCGAATAAAGTTGTATAACATTTGATTATTAAACAATAGAAACGAACTGAAAAGATATTCTTAACATATTTCAAACACACACACACACACACTGACACACACGCGCACACACACACGCACACACACACATATATATAAATATATATATTTAAATATATATATATATATATATATTTTAGTATATGATTCCAGTTCCTCAGAGGAATAACAACACAACCAAGAGTTGGACATATCGATGTATTGACGGAGTAAAACACACTTCAGCAACATGTGTACCTGTTCTTCCGACACCAATTCAGACTGCCTGAAGAGGTCACAGCCAATGATGGCTGTCACCGAAATATATATAGCAGTATATCTATAATTTATTATAAACGAAGCCAAATTTTACATATTTGTCTTAATTATTTTATATATATATATATATAAATATATATATATATATATATATATATATATATATATATATATATATATATATATATATATATATATATATATATAACATATATATATATATATATAAATATATATATATATAAATATATATTATGTATTTCCGTAGAAAAGGTAAAGGAAAGAAGAGTGCTCCATGTATAGTACAGAGCTATTTAATTACATAAAAACTACACAATATAATTATTCCATTACCAAAGGTTTCAGGATGAAATATTTCATCTGATGAGCGTACTGGACATTTCTCTTAAGATCGTCTAGTTTCCTGAAACCTTTGGTAACGAAATAATTATATTGTGTTGTTTATTATGTATGTGTGTGTGTGTATATATATATATATATATATATATATATATATATATATATATATATATATATATATATATATATATAGAGATAATTTAGTATATCTACTAACATATGCGTGCAGATGTACGCTAATGCCAGCAAATACACAGGTTATGTCATAGTACCTAGGTGGTTCAATGCAGGAGGATGCAGAACAATAATATAAAAGACGTAAAATATTTTACGTCTTTTATATTATTGTTCTGCATCCTCCTGCATTGAACCACCTAGGTACTATGACATAACATGTGTATTTGCTGGCATTAGCGTACATCTGCACGCATATGTTAGTAGATATACTAAATTATCTATATTTATCTCCAAATCACTTGTTTGTCGAGCAAACCTGCCAAAACCACTACTAATTCTTTGGTGTGTTAGTAGGCTTCTGTCATCTTACCATCCCACTCCTACCGACTAGCCTCAGTGTCACGTGATTGATTCTTTAGAATCGGCCATTTGACCAGTGGCAGCGAGATTTTCAGTGCATGGAATCCAGTCCCCGCTAGCTGTTCCATTTACCGAATTATTATTATTTTTATATGAGTCCCCAGTGTCCGCGCATTGCCTGGAGACTTAGCTGAGAATAGACCTCCCTGATGACGCAATGAATTCTCAACAGTTTATTACGTAACTGTCTTTATCCCATTGCAGAAACTAATTAGTTGGAGTGAAATTTTAGTAAGTAAGTTAATTTTTTAAAATTTTCTTAAAATTTTCTTATTTTACGTCTTTTATATATATATATATATATATATATATATATATATATATATATATATATATATATATATATATATATATATATATATATATATATATTTATTAAAATAACAGATTAAAGTTTAAGCAAAGAATCGCTGCTTTCACCCTTAACGGGATCTTCTGAAACTAACAAAGTCAATCTGTAAACGCAGAACTGGATATTTCAAAAAACGTTGCAACCGGAGGAAGACAGGAAGACGATACTTTGGTTCGTGGTAACGTTCGCTGGCAAAGAACGGGAAAAAACGAATAATACGTCATTAATAGGAGCGGTGAAAAACAATTACGCGCAAAGACAAAACCACGTTTATGGTATAAAAGAGGTCGTAGACTAATGTTCTCTTAGGTGGTGCATAGAGACGTTCTCTGGCAATGAACGAAAAAACGAAGATAATAAGTCATATGTGGAGCGTGGAGAACAATAGCACGCAAAGACAAAACCACGTAAATGGTATAGCAGAAATCGTAGACTAAAATTCTAAATTCTAATTATACGCTATTCATTTGGTCTCCTAGTTAGAATTTTAGTCTACGATTTCTGCTATACCGTTTACGTGGTTTTGTCTTTGCGTGCTATTGTTCTCCACGCTCCACATATGACTTATTATCTTCGTTTTTTCGTTCATTGCCAGAGAACGTCTCTATACACCACCTAAGAGAACATTAGTCTACGACCTCTTTTATACCATAAACGTGGTTTTGTCTTTGCGAGTAATTGTTTTTCACCGCTCCTATAAATGACGTATTATTCGTTTTTTCCCGTTCTTTGCCAGCGAACGTTACCACGAACCAAAGTATCGTCTTCCTGTCTTCCTCCGGTTGCAACGTTTTTTGAAATATCCAGTTCTGCGTTTACAGATTGACTTTGTTAGTTTCAGAAGATCCCGTTAAGGGTGAAAGCAGCGATTCTTTGCTTAAACTTTAATCTGTTATTTTAATAAATATTTGCTCTACGGTTCTTATATATTTGATATATATTTTCCTTATCGAGCCCTCTTTGGATTTTAGTCTTCAATTTTATTATTATTACTATATATATATATATATATATATATATATATATATATATATATATATATATATAATTATATTTGTGTTATGCGTGTGTGTGTGTGCGTGAGAGAGAGAAAGAGAGAGAGAATAAGGGAGACTGATGTGTCTGTGTTTTATGTATGTATTTGTATTCAACGACTAAATATTGTCACCTTGTCAAACTGTCCAGTAGCTTTGTTTACACGAGTCGCTAATTACTTTCGCAAGCACTTGTCACAAGCTGTTTATTTATGATTAAACATTTCCACCACACAGTTAACGTACACGTATACACGCATCTTTTCAATGGATTTCAATTATGTCTTTCTCTAACTTTCAATTCTTGCTCTATCTATCCATATATCCCTAAATTAATTCACTCATTCCGGTAATTAATTATTAAATGATTAAATACTAATCTATTTATAACGACTTTTGATTCATAATATATTTTATGTTTCCCGACACACCCATCACCTAATAACATCCCAAACTAACTGGTAAATATATCTTAATTAGTTTAATAGAAAATGAAAGCTCTTACCACTTCTACTACAAACTCAACGCCTCATCACCCTTTAAGTTTCTGTTCACCAGTCACTAGTTATCTTACCTCATTGCCCCACCTCCCTTCCAAGATGAATAAATAAATAAACAAAAATGGACCCTATTAGATTGGCCCCCTACCACCTTATTTCCTCACCTCTTTTGTTCATATTAATCTGTTCTGTCATGGTGACGACAGAACAGATTATTTATGTGTAAACTCCTTTTTTTTTCGATTTACCTAATATTGCTATTAGTTCACATTGCCGCAGGGTGGTGATATTCTTCTCAAATCACTGGTCTTGTGATGGTTCGATGGGTTTTGCGGTTGGTTGGTTGAATAGGGGCGGAACTGATCAGCCAGCTGAAAGGTCCTCGACACTGTTTTGTCTGTACATCTCAACGGCACAGTATACAGTACACCCGATTAAAGATCTCTCAAGAGAATATAGCGAGGTAAAAAATATTGTTGTTATTGTTTATTTTTGCTGCTCATTTTTCTTATGTACGCCTTGATTAAGCAAGCCTAAGATCTGTGTCGAACAACTGGGGTGGAGGAAGCATTTCTGAATTGGTGGGGAGGGGGAAAATTTGGTCAATTTAGTTGTAATGATTAGTTTAGCTCTTTGCACTCTAAAATGCTCAGAAAACTTCGATATGCGATGTGTACATGTTATAAACATAACATGTACATACATTTTAGCGCATATAAAATATGTGTGTTTTAGCAGTTTGGGGAGAAAATATATAATTATTATGGGTGGGGAGCAGACCCCCAGTTCCATTGCCCCTGAACAATCATCTTCTAGGAACTCTTTATCCAATGTTTTATTTTTTCTCTTTTCAAGACAGTTGTAATTAATTCGAGGGAAATATATCTGTTACATCAGGCAGATGATCCGACTTTAGAAATTAGTGATAAATGGTTTATTGTCTTATTTTGTTTAACGTTATTGCAGCAACTCAATTGATAAGAATAATCACAAATAATTTGATTGCGAATGAAATAGTATTTATTATTGAAGAAGAGATGACAGATAACATGAACTAGTTAACATAAAACAACTATGTAGATTTTAAAACAAATATCATTCGAACGTGATAAATAAAAATCTCTTATTACATATAGTTAATAAAGACTTGCATATGAGCAAAATATTAACATGATTATCTGGAGATTTATATATATGGGTATATATAACTTAATCAGCATAAACTTCTAAACAATACAGTCATGAGTTGGGAAAAATAACATTATTCTTGTATATAGCTCAATGTTCAGAAATGTGGAGAGGCTCTGAGTACACTTAACTAGTGATTTCTCATGCCAAGGACACCAGAAGTTTCCACTGCTACGGGCTCGACTGCAAACCTGTCGGTGAGCGACTGGTGTCGCTGCATGTGGCATCCCAGACGAGGGGTTTACCACCTCGAAACGGGAAGATGGTCATTTATGTATGTATGTATGTTCTTCTGGTTTCATAATTTCACAAATTTTTACCAATAGAGAGAGAGTCGGTTTCTAACATAGACACAAGACTCTCTCATTGGAATTTACACAACATCAACTAGGTAGATATGTATGTATGCTTGCATGTGTAGATATGGATGTTATTGTATGTGTGGATGTGTATGTTTTGAGTTGTATGTGTGCATGTGTATATGCTTTGCATCTGTACATGTGTATATGCAGTTATTAGATGCAACATTTTTGGAATGTTTTACATATTTTTAATGTTCCATTAATGGATTGTACTTGTAATTTCCTAACTAGTTGTGTTCTTTCTGTTCCTGTGAAGCCTAGCTTCTCAAGATTTGTATTGAGGCAGTTACTAACATATCCCAGGGCCCCAATAATCACAGGCATAAATCTGAAGGTGTAATCAGGGTGGAGTATCTGCAGATTTCTCATCAGTTCTGTATAAATATTCTCCTTTCTCATCAGTTCTGCATAAATATTCTCCTTGTATTCTCCTATGTATGTATGTATGTATGTATGTATGTATGTATGTATGTATGTATGTATGTATGTATGTATGTATGTATGTATGTATGTATGCATCTGTGATCTCTTTCTCTTAATTTCGAGTATATATTTTTGACCAGCCACCTTCCTGGTGGCAAGGTTGTATGTATGTATGTAAGTATGTATGATGCATTTCAGAAAGCCGGTACAATCCAATAGAAACATATAAAGGGCAAGGGATAACAAATAAAAACAAAACAAATTCATGTTTTACTTTGTATATTTCAGCATGATATTTCGGGGCTAATAACCCATTTTAAAATGTTAAACGAAAACGGTTCAAAATATAACGAACGATCGATTCGTTTTTCCCTAACTAATTTCTAAAATACGCATGCAAGGAGACGTTAAAGTAACCAATCTGTTTCGTGCAGTTCCAATCTATTATCTATTTATCTTCTTGATGATAATGGCCTCTTTGATTCATCATAGAGGAGGAAATGGAAACGAAAGTGGGAATTTTAAGAATCGATATCTGCTAAATATTGCTAGCGTTTGTAAGGTTAAAAAATAGGGTTAAAGTCGTAATCTCTTCAAAATTTCAAAAGGTTTTTCCCCAAAAATGATCTTCTATTTGATAGTAAAAACGACAAACACACATAAATAACTTTTAGAAACAATTTATGTTCATTATGTAGGAGCCGTGGATTGGCAGTAGCGGTGGAGGGTCGGAAGCCATGCTTTGAAGCATAAAGTTACCTCCCTTTATGATCTGAGTTCAAATCCTGCTGAGTTTAACTTTGCCTTTCATCCTTACGGGGTCGATAAAATAAAGTACCAGTAATACACTGGGGTAATTGCTGGCCTTGTGCCAAAAGTAGAAATAATTATGTAGACTTAAATGAATAGTATTTTTATAATTTCATGCTTCATAACTTAAAACGGCGCATGCACATGCACACACATATGTATATAAATATTTGTATCTATATGTAGATATGTAAATCTATGTAGATCTATCTAGTTATCTATTTACGAATATATATATATATATATATATATATTATATATATATATATATATATATAACCAAAGATTAATATGGTTCGTTGATTACTCAACGAATACAATATTACAATAGATTAGAAGCACTCAACAAGAGATTTTCATAGAGTTTTTAATATTATTCAAAATGTTAATAAATGAAAAATATTCTCATAATCAAAATATATATAATACTGGAAATGAATAATTAAAACCGTAGCAGTATGTCACATACCAAATCATATATTTTGTCTGATGAAAACGTACTTAAACACCATTGTACCTTTGAAATATGTATAATAAAATATATATTTGGATTATGAGAATATTTATTTATTAACATTTATTAACATTTAGAATAATATATATATATATATTGTTATACTTTGGGAGGGTCATGTTGCCAATAAGAAACACACGCACCAGTTGCTTTCACTTCAATTTATTATATATTTATAAATTTATAAATTTACAAATCTACAAACTTATAAATTTCTTATTGGCAACATGACCCTCCCAAAGTATAACAATATCGGTTTCAACACACGATTTCAGATAAAGAATCTTGCTAAACAAATTCAGAAACGAAATATATATATATATATATATATATATATATATATTGAACTGTGAACAGGTCTCACTTTGGGATTCTCATATTTTATCTGGCATTGTCGTCTGCGCCTCCTTGTCTACAAACCATCGTCAGTATTCTTAGAGGTTATCGCCTGTATCAAATTTTATGTGTGATCATTCAATGTTGGCAGCGTTGGTGATTTTATTCTGAAGTAATTTCTTAATTTTACTGGCAAAACTGCTTTTGATCTTCCTTTATCTGATTTATATCTTAGTTAGGAATCTGGTTCAGTTATTCCCATTTAGCTTCCTGTTTTTTTTTATGCTGGTACTTTGCATATCGCCTTTGATATTTCGAGTAGCATATGTTGAAATACACTCTTACTTCCAAGATTCCTATATCGCCAACCAAAATGTTCAATCACCAATCATTTTTTGTTTAGATGCTCATCACCCACCCAACTGTTGAAATCGCCCAGGTTGGGAAACTTTGATATAGACTCTGATATAACACATTATAACAAGCCTAATAAAACAGAACATAATGCATGGTACCTGGCATACAATTAATACTAATAATATTCTACCACATGATATAAAATTAAATGGCATCTCATCAATAACAATCCACAATGTCTTCTTATCAAGGGCAATGAATAACAATCCTAACAGATGCTATTAAGGATCACAGTGGACTGAACAAGTTTTACATTAAGCAACCCTAATACGAAATTTTCCAACCGATTCTTGATGTACATGGCTGGGAAATGACAACCTTCACGTGTTCCACATTGTACGAAATTCATTGCAACTAATGTCAATGCTCGATATATGCATGACATACTGAGAATAAAGAGTTATTGTAATGAACACCAGCAAATAACATGAACCATAACTATATAAGAAACCACTTGGGAAAGGTAATCTAGAAATTACAGAACCCTGCCACTGGATTCTCCAGTGCATGGGCCATTGCTAAAGTCTGCTACAATATCTACTTCGGCCTTCTATAAAGATTTCTATTATAGATACAAAGCCAGCAATTTTGTTTTTGGAGAAAGTTGATTAAATCGGCCCCAGTTCATTACTGGTGCTTCATTTTTTGGTCCCCATAAGGATGAAAAGCAAAGTTAACCTCAGCGTGATTTTAACTCAGAACGTAATGAGCCGTAACTTTATGCTGCAAAGCATGGCGTCTGACGCTCTACCGATTCTGCCAATCCACTGCCCTTCAACACACACCAACATCACACACATCATTCTGAAAATGAGGCTATTCAGGTCTAGATTTAGATTCTTTACCCCCCCCCCCCTCCAAAAAAAAAGAAAGAGCTAAAAATTAGTAGTGATTTCAAAACATCGCATTTATGTATGTATGTATGTACGGATACCATCACACACACACACACACACACACACACACACACACACACACACACACATATTATGGATATATACTCCTGATAGTATCCATGCATGAATATATATATAAATACACACACACACACACATATATATATATATATATATGTGTGTGTGTGTGTATGTATAAATATATATATATATATATATATATGTGTGTGTGTGTGTATGTATAAATATATATATATATATATATATATATATGTTTACGTGTACGTGTATATGCATAAACCACACAGCCTTACCTACCTACCTACCTACCTACCTACCTACCTACCTACCTACCTACCTACCTACCTACTTACCTATCTACCTACATACATACATACATACATGCTATATAATTATAAGTAAAAAATAAATAAGTAATAAAAACGAAAAGAAAATGAGCCAAGACAATTTCGTCTTATTTTATTCTCTTTAGGCTTTTTACCACAGTTCCACCACCACCACCATTGTCACTTTATGTTTCTGAAATGCTTTCAAAAAACTTAACTACCCCTCTGAACAAAAATAACTAATAAGATTAAGACTATTCCATTATCCGAAGAGAACAATTGTAGAAAGTGGAAACACATGCAGCATAATAATAGTAATAATAATAATAACAATAATAATAACAACAACAACATCAATAATGATGATGATGATGATGATGATGAGAAGAAAAAGAAGCCGAAAAAGAAGCTAAAAAAAGGAAGTAGAAAAAAGAAGAAGAAGAAGAAGAAGAAGAGGGAGGAGGAGGAGGAGGAAGAAGAAGAAGAAGAAGAAGAAGAAGAAGAAGAAGAAGAAGAAGAAGAAGAAGAAGAAGAAGAAGAAGAAGAAGAAGGCAAACAAACAAACAACACACATCCATTAAAATTCACAAGAGAAGGCAAAATAGCCGCTTAAATATTTTCCTACATCGTTAACGATCCAGAGTTGTATCGCATTGAATTCTATTGTAGACAACACCACCATCACCACACTCACCATTACTACAATCAATATTACCCATCAGACCCTCCACCACTACGAACTTACTCCTGGGCCATCTATATCTTTCAAATAAATCGCAATAAACTCCAAACACCACAGAACGTTGCCTCCACATAACACGGGTTATACACCGATATTCTACGCAATATTACGAAAATATTAAAAATGAAACACCAACTAGATATGCAAGGGGCAGAGTTAATTGTCACAACAAACCTTAACCCCTTAACATTTACATTACTCTCTATATACTATTGTATTTTCATGGTAAAGGCTTTATTTCACATAATTATCTCACTACGTCCCTTTACGATCTGAGTTCAAATCCCGCCGAGGTTGACTTTGCCTTTCATCCTTACGGGGTCGATAAAATAAAGTACCAGTAATGTACTGGGGTCCATATAATCGACTTTCCCATTCCTTCCAAATTACTGGCCTTGTGCCTAAACTAGAAATCATTATTTTGACGTATAGAGTTACGGCCCTTGCCATTCTGAGTTCAAATCCCGCCGAGGTTAACTTTGCCTTTCATCCTTACGGGGTCGATAAAATAAAGTACCAGTAATACACTGGGATAATTGCTGGCCTTGTGCCAAATGTAGAAACAATTATTATCTCACCTTAATATCTGATACGGTCCCTATATGGGACCATCGATATTAAACTGATTTTTAGAACTAGGCAAAGAGTTAGGGGCTTGCTCCGCCTTTGCCACAGGTTGGCCTGGTATTGCAGTACTTCTAGGTCTGCCCATCTCCCACCCGTGTGCCCATTTCCCACTCGGGAGATAAAAAAGAATAATATTGACTATAGGAGATTTTGATGTTATTTATTTTGAGAACAATACCTTAACATCATTATGAGCCGCCAGTTATGGCCGGTTTGAAAGAGGTGAAAGAATTATGGCTGGATACGGCCGCTTTAAATGCTAAAGGGTTAATTAAACTCCATTGTTCATATCAATATGTAGATAAACACATCCGAATCCAAGCATTCATAGACAAATATACAGTATCTTAGGACAGAACAATTGTTTCTACTTTTGGCACTAGGCCAGCAATTACCCCAGTACATTACTGGTACTTTATTTTATCGACCCCGTAAGGATGAAAGGCAAAGTTAACCTCGGCGGGATTTGAATACAGACCATAAAGGGCCGTAACACTTAGGACACAACAATGACATCATAAAAGATCACTCCCGTTCCACCCAGACAAACGTAAGGAACTCTTTCTTATACACAGAAATAACTTCAAGATTAATTGTCCCAACTGTATCCAAACAACGAGCTGCGATGAACACAAAAAGCAATTAGTGCAGAGTAATAACAGCTGTCAAGTTTCTACTGGGATCACCATGTCTACTAATACTGTGACCTCGTTCAGAAGCTAAAACGTCCCAACTCTCACACTCCACCCAAAACTATTCATCACTATATGTCGGAATGTGTAGTAGGGTTCGTAGTAAGGCAGATATGTTAATATACTTGGGCCGGGGACAACCTCCCTACTCACCACTATCGGCACGGAGTTGGCTACCCACAGATGTGAGCCTTGCGAGTTGGAATGACTCCGGAGGGACGCCTTCTTTATTCTGTCCGACGGGAGCGCGGGGCAGCCAGCGCGTAGGCTCTCGTCAGCTTATGATAATGAGAGATGAGGAGAGTGAGAGAGACGGAGGAAGCGAGTGAAAGAGAGAGAACAGCAACGTTGATATGGCAACCATAGATCCTAAGTTGACAGTGAAATGCAAATATAAAAAAATCAAGATTGGAAAATGGAGCTGTGGCTAGGGTTTGTCAATATAACAGCTTGATTAGGCAAGACCTGGGACAACACAGCAAAAATATTAACTATTGCAAACTTGGTGGATTGGCAATATATTGGCAGTATTGCTTTGATGCATAGAGTTACGGCCCTTTCCATTCTGAGTTCAAATCCCGCCGAGGTTAACATTGCCTTTCATCCTTACCGGGTCGATAAAATAAAGTATCAGTAATGCACTGGGTATTTGCTGGCCTTGTGCCAAATGTAAAAACAATTATTATTTACAAAGTATAGAGTTATGTCCCTTTACGTTCATAATTCAAATACCTCCGAGATTAACATTGCCTTTTCTCCTTACGGGCTTGATAAATAAAACACAAGTAAAGCACTAGGTTATATTTAATCGACTTTCCCTTCCTTCAAAATTGTTGGCCTTGTGCGTAAATCAGAAACAATCATTTACAAAACAAAGTTGCGGCTCTTTACGTTCAGAGTTCAAATCCTGCCGAGGTTAGCTTTGCTATTCATCCTTACAGAGTCGATAAATAAAGCACCAGTAATGCACTGAGGGGTTAATTTAATCGACTTTCCCTTCTCCCCAAAAGTGTTGGCCTTCTGCTTAAATCAGAAATCATTACTCACAAAAGTCAAAGCGCCAGCCATTAAGTATATGTGTATCAAAATTACCAGCGTCCTCCAGTTTTAGCGCTTTTACTAGGATGCTTTCATATTTCTTTATGACTCTCGATTAGTTATGGAAGCGTTACACATATCATGATACAAAGCTACAATATACACAGAAAGAACATAGACGGTCCATAAACAAATAAACACGGTATGAAGCAAATCACAATTTTCTAACTCTGGCGAAAATGTCGACACAATTTCTGGCAATAATATTTACACAAATCCCATTTGCCTGCAATACAGTAGAGAAGGTAATAACACTTCACACTTATGATGGGACTGTGAAAGTCAAGAAACGTTGATAAGAGATGGATTTAGGAATTTATTGTTCCAAACAAACTACAAGGGACTGATAAAGGAACAAGAACAACTTTGGTAAAGAAACTAAACCGTTTTATTATTACACACACGCACGCGCATATATATATATATATATATATATATATATATATATATATATATATATATATGTATGTATGTATGTATGTATGTATGTATGTATATATATATATATATATATGTATGTATATATATATATATATATATATATATATATATATATATATATATATATATATATATATATATATATATATATATGTGTGTGTGTGTGTGTATATATATACATATATTTATATATACACATATATTTATGTATATGTATAGGTATATATTCATGTATGTATATATATGTATATATATGTGTATATATATATATGTGCGTATGTATATATGAATATGTATATATGTATATGTAAATGACAAGCAAAGTGTGTTTAAACTTTCAAACATTTAATCACTGACGATCGTTTCATCCTAGCACAAGGCCGATGTCATCGGAATCATCATAGAATCTACCATTTTCACACATCCCCTCTCTGATCCCTTCTATCACCACTACAATTTATTATAACCACCTCTTCACATTTAGGCAACTTAATAATACATTGTTTCCACATAAGCCTGACATATTTCTTTTTGCTACTAATATATATATAATAACCACTGCCTCATCCTCTATTTTTATTTAATATTAACTATTCAATACTAGTAAATTAACTTATATAATTCTTTATCCTTTCATATTGCTTCAAATTTTAAGTATACATAATTAATTTTTTTAATATCGCATAGGATTTTTAGTATACATAGATAATTTCATTCTCTGTATTTTGTAAATTTCTTATTCTTTTAAAGTTCTTTAGTTTTACAATCATTAGCCCTGTAATATTTTTTAATTCGATTGCCATACATCTTTGCATGCTAAATTTTTCTATTTTTCTTTTCTAAATATATAGTAACTCTCTAATATATAGGTCTTACATGAATTACCTCCCCTTTATTTTTACTTTTATTTTTTTAAAACCGTTTTTAAGGATTAATTCCATCCTAAGATGGATGATATGTACTCTTGATGGCGTATGATTTTGTCTCCTCTATTCAACTGTCATTCTTTACATGATGTGTCTTGAGTGCCTAATTGATAATACTTCCATCTATATTGGATTTTTTACTTTGATGATTGTATTTATTTGGACGCTTTGAAAAATATTTTATTATTATGACTGAATTATGTAATCGAACTTACAGTCTTGCATCTGTCTGTAACCCCTGGCTATGCTACACGTACATCTAAACTTTTTAAAATGTATTTTTAAATATATTTAAAAAAAATATTTTTTGGAGAAGTATTTTTACATATATGTTGAATTGTATGCCTTCTCTTATTAACTTTATTAACTTTCTTAACTACTTATGATATATATTTTTTACTCTACTTAATTTATCTGTAACAGCAGGTTTTTTAATTTTTAAAATTTTATTGCTTTTATCTGCTCCTAATTTTTATTGCATTTACCTGCTTCTGTTCTTCATATGCTTTTTCCGCCTTTGATAACTTATATAAATGTTGATACTTATGCTTATCTAGCCTCCCATATTATGTATCCTCTTAATGTTCTTGTGACAAAGTGTTGATATCATATTTGTGTTTGACTTTTGTTATCTTCTCCGATGAATCCAGCCTTGTAATAGGATGAAACGATCGTCAGTGATTAAATGTTTGAAACCTTAAACACTGTTTGATTGCCATTTACATTGTATTTCGGCTCTATAATATACTTGTTATTTTATATCGAGCTATTTTCATACTTGTAACTGGGTAATATTTATTATTACCCGCATTATATATATATTTACATATAGCTATGCATATATATATATATATATATATATATATATATATATATATATATATATATATAAAATCCTACAAAAAAGATGCTATGGTGACAAAGACTGATGGAATGCATTTGAACAGATTTGCACAATCAGGTTTAATCTGGGTCTAAACAACAACAATAACAACAACAATAACGACACAACCACAACATAAACCATAAAAAATATATGCATATGGAAAATTACAATGATACATATAAAGAAAGGAAGGAAGAAAGAAAGAGAGGAAGGAAGGAAAGGAAACGAAAGGAAAAATGAAATGAAAAACAAGAGAGTTGGCACAAAGCAAGAGGAAGGAAGAAGTAAAGAAGGAAAAGAATTAAAAAAAGGATGAAAGAGGAAAATAATCAAGATATGTGAAGAAACGTAGAACGGTTGCTAAAACTGGAACGAGATAGAAAACTGAAAGAAAAATAACAGAAGAGGAAATCTTTCTCTCTCTCTTTCACATATGCATACAGACACACACATACACATAGATAGACACATACATATATAGATAGACACATACACACAGACATACACAGACACACACTCACATACAGACACACACACAGATATACACAGACACACACACACTCACACGCAGACACATACATACACACACACACAGATATACACAGACACACACACACTCACACGCAGACACACACACACACACAGATATACACAGACACACACACACACAGACTCACACGCAGACACATACAGACACACACACATATATACACAGACACACACACACTCACACGCAGACACATACAGACACACACACACACACACATATACACAGACACACACTCACTCACACGCAGACACATACAGACACACACACACACAGATATACACATACACACAGACACTCACACGCAGATACATACAGACACACACAGATATACACAGACACACACCCACACACACTCACACGCAGACACATACAGACACACACACAGATATACACAGACACACAGACAGTCACACGCAGACACATACAGACACACACACACAGATATACACAGACACACACACACACACACTCACACGCAGACACATACAGACACAACACACACAGATATACACAGACATACACACTCACACACAGACACATACAAACACACACAGATATGCACAGACACACACACACTCACACGCAGACACAGACACAGACACACACAGAGATATAACCAGACATATATAAACCCAGACACATACAGAGACATACCAAAACACACACATACACATACAGACACTGGCAGACACAGATACACACACATACAGACAGACACACTCACACACACAGACACACACCCAAACACATATATATATACACACACACACACAAAAGAACTAAGTGAAGAACACAATCTACAAGACAAGAATAACTAAGAATAGAATCATTATAAATACACACACATACACGCACATACACAGACACACATACATACACACTGAGACACAGACACACATACACACACACAGACACAGACACACACACATACATATATATATATATATACACATATATATAAGTAGATCATGCCAATGGATAAACTATGAGAATACGGAGAATAATGATTTCAGTCGTATTAATAAACCTCTGTAATAAAGGTTTCTTATATAGGCACAAGGCCAGCAATTTTGGGGAGGGGAAAGTCGATTAAATCGACCCCAGTGCGTGACTGGTACTTTATTTTATCGACCCCGTAAGTATGAAAGGCAAAGTTAACTTAAGCGGGATTTGAACTCAGATCATAAAGTGCCTTAACTACGCCATAAAGCATGGTGTCCGACGCTTTCCCAATAATAATAATAATTGTTTCTACTTTAGGCACAAGGCCAGCAATTTGAAGTGTGTGGGAAGGTGGGCGGGGGGGGGGGGTCGCTTAAAATGACCCAGTGTATTACTGGTACTTTATTTCATCGATCCCGTAAAGATGAAAGGCAAATTTAACCTCGGCGAATTTGAACTCAGAACCTAAGGGGTCATAACTCTGCATAAGGATACCAATTTTGGGAGAGGGGAAAGTCGATTAAATTTACTCTAATGCATTACTGGTGCTTTATTTATCGACCCTGTAAAGATGAAAGGCAAAGTTAATCTCAGCGGGATTTGAACTCAGAACGTAAAGGAGCGTAACTACGCTATAAAGCATGTCCGACGCTCTCAATAATAATAATATGATAATATTTATAGTATGTATGGTGAGAAATGTGATGCAATAAACCAGATTATTAATGAATGTAAGATGGTTGCTCAGAAATTGTACAAGAGAAAGCATGACAAAGTTGCCAGATTAGTTCATTGGAAGCTCTCTCATGAGTATGACATGATCAGAAACGAGAAGTGGTATGGACAACAACCAGAAAGGGTTGCTAAAAATAAACAATATAAGATCTTGTGGGACATGAACATCCAGTGCGGCCATTTTATCGTGGCTAGAAAGCTTGATATTGTTGTTGTAGAAAAATAAATATTAATAAGGTATGTATTGGGTATATTGTTTCACCCTGAATGAGAAGGAAGGTGAGAAAGTTGAGAAATACCTGGAGCTGAATAGAGAAATCAGGAAATTATGGAGGATCAGATGCATAGAAGTGGTACCGATTGTGGTTACAGAGAGAGAGAGAGGGGAGGGGGGAGAGAAACAGGTACATAGATAGTCATTTTAGATAAATCCATGTATATATGTATTTATGAATGATCTGCTTTTGTTTTTCCCATACACACATACAGAGTGAGAGAGAGAAAGAAAGAAAGAAAGAGATAGAGAGAGGGGAGAGAGAGAGGGGAGAGAGAGGAGAGAGAGAGAGAGAGAGAGAGAGAGACGAAGGGGGAGATGATCTATTTTCCCTTAGAGCAAGGGTTTTCGATGGAAATTTAGACATCAAATAGTCATGTATGTATGTATGTGTGTATATATGTAATCATCCAAAATCACCGGGAGAGATGACCCCTTAGCCTTTGTCAAGGCAGAATTCTAGGAGAAGGAAAACTCTGATATAACACCTGCAACCCTGATTGTATCTTCTTTTTGGTAAATATCATCTTGGTTAAGAGAGTGGGACTGGCTTTGTGCAGTGCCTTTGCTCACTATAAAAGCTTCACGGCACAGGCATTGCTTTATATCTGGAGATCTCTCTGCACTTGTCGTCACATGGTACCATGGGCCCTGCACTATGTGTCAATAATTGTCACAAGTGTAGTGTTTGTACCAGAGTTTTCAAGTCGCTGGCTGGACTAAAAAGTCACACTCGTTCAGCGCATCGGTAGGGGTTCTCCTACATGGATATAAAGTAGTGGCCGTACTAGAAAACGAGTTGGCAGCCACCATATATGTATGTATGTATGTATGTATATGTATATATATATATATATATATATATATATATATATATATATATATATGTATGTGTGTATGTATATATGTATGTATATGCATTAGATACATATACACACATGCGCATATCATCACCAGTATCCTCATGAGTTCTAGTGAGCAATTCCATTATTTTTTGTCTCTTAAAGTAGAATTTTAGTTTTGCATGCATGTATGATGTATGATGTATGTATGTATGTATGTATGTATGTATGTAGGTATGTATGTATGTATTTATGATGTATGTATGTAGGTATGTATGTATTTATGATGTATGTATGTATGCATGTATATATGCATGTATGTATGTATGTATGTAAGCATATAAGTATGTATGCTTGAATGTACGTACGTATGTACGTACATGTGTGTATGTATGTATGTATGTATGTATGTATGTATATATATACGTATGTATGTGTGTATGTATGTACGTAATTATGTATGCATATATGTATGAATGTATGTACGTATGTATGTATATATATATGTGTATATATGTATATATGCATGTATGTGTGTATATGTATGTCAGTTTATATAATTAATGCCAGAGAATATACATCAGTTTACTATTTATCTCTCCTTTGTTATATTTTAGTTTCCCCGTTTATTTATTTATTTTTTTTTAATTTGATTGTTTATGTAGATTTTCAAATGTTTTTCCTGATTATCATTATTAATTTTGTAATATTTCCAGATTTGTTGATAGAAAATTTGGCAGAGTTTTTATAATAATATTCATACGTCTTTGAGAGAAAGGCACACAGCAAGATTTTAGAACCGTAAACTTAAATAAGAATATAGTTTATTCCCGAGAGAAGGAATTAAGTGGGATTTCTGCC
>OZ024745.1:129311924-129324424 GCA_964016885.1 Eledone cirrhosa
TCTATTGTAAAATTGTATTCGTTGAATAATAAACGAACCATATAAAGTTTGGTTATTTATATATATATATATATATATATATATAAGGATTAGAATACTGGAGCGTGTTTGAGTCAAACACCCTCTTCGTATTATAGAAATGACAGTAAAAGGTATAGCTCAATGCAGTTAAACAGAGCCGAAAAATTAAGAGAGTAAAACAAAGAATCCTTTAATACATCAAAAGTTTTTATTAGCCGACAATGTTTCGTCCTATTAAGGACTCATCAGGGCAATCAAAACAACAAGAGGTAATTTCAGCAGATACAAGCCAGAAACCCTGAAGAATATGGAGTTTACATACACTAATGTCTTACAAAGATATACGATAATAAAAATGAAGATAAAAATAATAAAATTATAATAAATAAGGATGTAGATAACATTAAGAACCATATTACAAATATAGTCCAAAGTCACCAACTTAAATCTAAACAAATTTGGTTATATAGAGCAGGAGTTATATATAACACAGTATAATACATTATAATAATAATATATCTATACCAACATTAAAATTCCATATATATATATATAGTTATATATATATATATATATATATATAGTTCCAATATATATATATAGTTATGTAATAAAATAAACAACATAAGATAATTATCTCATGTTGTTTATTACATAACTAAAAGGCTCTGTAGCCTACATGGAGCACTCTTTTTCCTTTACCTTTCCTACGGAAATACTTCAATTATATATATATATATATATATACATATATGTGTGTGTGTGTGTGTCTATGTGTGTGTGTGTGTGTGTGAGTATGTGTGCGTATGCACTGTATGTATGTATATATATCTCTATGTATAGATATGTGTGTGTGTGTGTGTGTGTGTGTGCGTGTATGTACTGTATGTATGTATATATGTATATATACATATATATGTGTGTGTATGTATGTATGTACTGCATACACACACACACACACACACACACATATATATATAATACTATTTATAGTTATGTATATATATAAACAACTATAAACAAGAAGGTCAGTAATTTCCTATTACCTTATTACCAGTAAGAGAAATAGTTCAATGTAAGAACATCAGTTGTTTTACAGAGCAGGAAAATAAATAAATTAGACAATGATCAAAGTTGTGTTCAAATCATTTAATAGCTGACAATCGTTTCTTCTAAACTCTCATTTGGCGTCATCGGAGCATTATCAATGTTTGTACATGTGATTCACCTCCTATTCAACTGAACAATAGTATAGATACATATATATTGATGTTGTGAGTAACAGTTTCGTATTTACAGGGTGGAATGGATGTGACATATATTTCACGAGAATTGTACAAAAATTCAAATTCAAATTAAAAGCGCAGAATGGAATACATGCTCACAACATCAATATATATGTATCTATACTATTGTTCAGTTGAATAGGAGGTGAATCACACGCACACACACACACACACACACACACGCACACACACGCACACACACACACACACACACACACACACACACACACACACACACACACACACACACACACACACACACACACACACACATATATGTATATATATATATATATATATATATATATATATATATTTTAAAAAAGGTATCGGATGCTGAATTTGCCGACGACATAGTTTTGGTGACAAATACAGTGAAGGAGGCAGAGGATTTGATGCGGGAGGTTGAGACTGTGTCGATGAGTGTGGGGCTGAGAATGAATGAGACTAAAACAAAATATCTGGTAGAGAATGTTGAGAAGCCAGAGGGGATCACTAATGTAGGCGGGAAGCCGCTGGAATTGGTTGAGGACTTCCTGTATTTGGGAGCAAAGATTGGGAATACGGAAGATGATGTGATTGAGAGGAAGAGCAAGGCCTGGGCGGCGTGTCACAGCTTGAGATCGGTGTGGAAGTCGGACCTTCGTAGAGACCTGAAAATCCGCCTCTTCATTGCTGTAGTGGAGTCTGTGCTGCTGTATGGGTCTGAGACTTGGACACTGACCAAGAGACTCACTCAGATGGTGGATGGGTGCTACACGAGAATGCTGAGGATGGCTCTGAACATTAATCAGTATACACTGAGGATGAAAAACTCAGAGCTGTATGGGAGCATCCCAAAAGTCAGCTCAAAAGTGACACAGAGGAGACTGAGGTTGGCTGGACATGCTCACCGACATCCAGAGTTGACATTGCACTCAGTGCTCCTTTGGGATCCCCTACATGGACACACTAGAAGAGGAAGACCAAGGTTAACATATGTTGATGCCCTAAGGACAGACACTGGTCTGTTGGAGATGCAGGATATGGCAGCGATAATGAGGGACAGAGACCGCTGGAGAGAACTCGTCCATGGATCTCGGGAATTTTACCCGCCTTAGATAGATAGATATATATATATACATATACATATATATGTGTGTGAGTGTGTGTGTGTGTGTGTGTGTGTGTGTGTGTGTGTGTGTGTGTGTGTGTGTGTGTGTGTGTGTGTGAGTATGTGTGTGTACTCTAGATCTAACAAAAGAGATGTGAATAATTTACGTACTTATATAAGGAAGAAGAAACAGGTCAGTAGAATTTGCTGCGCTCAGATTATTGTTGCCTAGTTACTGTAAATCTAACAAACCTGTGGCTTATACTGTCATATCTTTGTAAGCATGCACGTGCGCGTGGGTGTGCATGTTTGTGTGTACAGTTGTGTTTGTTAATGTGTATGTAATATATACACACCTACACAAACACACGCATCCACACATATACATCAACACATACACATATATTATGCATATATATATATATATATATATATATATATATATAAAGAAGGAAGTGTGGTAAGGAACCAGTACTCAATACTTAGGGTAGTAGAGTGGGTAATTGGAAATTGTTCAAGAACCCGACGGCAGAGCTCAAGCCGTTTCGACGGCTATTTCTGGACTATTTGCGTCCACAAACAGCCGTCGAAACGGCTTGAGCTCTGCCGTCGGGGTCCTGAGCATTTTCCTATATATATATACATATATATATATATTTGAAACTGGACACTGACCAAGAAACTCACTCAGATGGTGGATGGGTGCTACACGAGAATGCTGAAGATGGCTCTGAACATTAATCAGTATACACTGAGGATGAAAAACTCAGAGCTGTATGGGAGCCTCCCAAAGGTCAGCTCAAAAGTGATACAGAGGAGACTGAGGTTAGCTGGACATGCTCACCGGCATTCAGAGTTGACATTGCACTCAGTGCTCCTGTGGGAGCCCCTACATGGACACACTGGAAGAAGAAGACCAAGGTTAACGTATGTTGATGCCCTAAGGACAGACACTGGTCTGTTGGAGACGCAGGACATGGCAGCGATAATGAGGGACAGAGACCGCTGGAGAGAAGAAATAAAAGAAAATTGCGGAGTATATGAACCAACCACTCAGTCATACTTACAAACTTTTCTTCTCAGCCAACTTGATTGCATTGAAAAAGAATGAGAGAGATTTACATTGATAGATGCATATATACATGGATACATTACAAACGTCTATTTACCACCCTGTCTCTCAAACCTCTCTCGTACGCACACATTCACGTTGTCTCTTCCTCTGTATGTAGACCCACAGACATGCATTCACACACACATGCACACACACACACACACACACACACAAATATATATATATATATATATATATATATATATATATATATATATATATATATGTCCCAAGGCTCTGATACCATCACCACTATAAACACAGAGCTGGCATATCTAAGAACTGACTAACTGCCTGATGAAGTCATAGCCATTCAATGGCTATCATCGAAATATATATAGCAGTAAATAAAGGATTATATATATATATATATATATATATATTAGAAAGTGAGGTTTTTTTACAAAATGAAAAATAACCGAGGTGTACTACACGAGTGAAAGTATAAAAAAAAAAAGATGAAATCGAAAATGCAACTGGAGTTCTTCTGCTTTTCAAAAGTAGAGTTGAAATGGAGGATCTATGGTTTTTCTCACAAACACACACACACACACACACACACACACACACACACACACACACACACACACACACACACACACACACACACACACACACATATATATATATATATATATATATAAGAATCGCAGTGGTCAACGACTTTCGGCGACTTACGACCAAGATAACTTGCAGATCAGTTATGGTGTACCTCAGGCAGTACGGTAAATAGAGAATTGATAGTCTTCGATTAATTGAGATTATTCACACAATTATTACACAGTATTTCCTCTAGCAATGTTCATATTCTAAAAACTACTAACACGCTTTACACCTCCATTAAAATTAACTAAATAAACTTTTCGAAAATATAGAACACACAATATGGGTGTAAATCTAGTTTTTGTCCGGATAATCTCAGTTGATCTTAATTTCCCAACTACCTACCAAGTTAAAACCATTTCAAAGTTCACCAGGGGGAAGTTTGGAATACTTTTAACTATAGATAGTGAAAACGCCGGACGTATCCATACTTGTGTATGAGTATTTTTGTAAAATCAGATAAGGCAAATAAATATAAACAGCCAAAAAAGAACATCATGACGCCCCCTACATTAAATTGCTATTAGATAATGTGACAATTACTCAATAAAAACAGGCACGAGATCGATTTACCGCATCAAAGATTAGTGAAAACAACCCACCACCAGATTATAGAAGGTTTCAATATACGCAAGCCGTTTGGAACCTTCCATATTCACAAATGAAACCTCACTCATATACCTAGCAATTAACTGAAGGATCGCGGTATATCAGAGAGAGAAAGAAAGAGGAAAACAGAAACCCTAGTTTAATAGTGCATCGGTAAACATGATGTAGAGGCGACGAATTGCTTGAGTCGTTAGAACGTCGGATAGAGTGCTTTGCTCTATTCATTTTGGCCCTCTGCTCTCCGAGTTCAAATCCCACCAAGGTCAACTTTGTCTTTCATCGATTCAAGAACAATAAAAAAAAAGTACCAGTTTAGTACTGGGTCAATTCTTTCTCTGTGTACCTTTCTTACTTTTATTCTTTCAGTCTCTTTCCTTCTCTGGAAGAAATCTACTGTATTCAGACGAGGAGAAGAGATAGACAACATCAAATTTAACAAAAATGCCATAGAAACGCCGTATATCAGTACAGCACATCCCCGACTTCCTCGGGGATTACGGGATCATACATACAAATATGGTTTACTATGCTCATAGTTGTTTCCATGTCTTGTGATTTATAAATAGCCATACAAATATATCCATTTTGACCAAACTTGCAAATAAAATGGAGTAAGAAGCTAATAATTTCAGCTGAATGATTTGGTCAAGTATTTATGATTGCTGTTAATTGGAAAGGTTTCAGTTACATTATCTTATATTTGTTGCTTCCTCACTTTTATACAACAAAGTGAACTGGCAACGTGGACATGAAGCCAAACTAAAACATAACTCTATACTTTATTCTATATTGCTCGTCAATATAGAATAGAATGTTTTCCACGTCTGCGTACAAGAAGTCTTAACAGTGAGAGCCGGAATAGTAGTAGCAGAGACTATTGTATTTGTAATAATAGTAATTTTAAATCCATCACACAAGAATCGGCCAGAAATTTCAGCAGAGGAATCGCTGAATATAAAGTTATATAAATCAGATATAGTTCTTCCAAAAGTTTTATTCAGTGATTTGAGACTATCACAATTCCTCTTGCTTTTATTTGACCACTGAGTTGACGCCTGTTCACCTTGGCTGATATTACATTAACATATCACATGTACACACGACAATTTTCACATTTCCCTATAAAGTCCATCTACCTAATGGATTCCAACTGACATTATCTGAACTGTCTTACTCTTCTGCGAGGGAGAGGGAGAGAGAGAGATAGAAAGAGAGAGAGAGGGATATATATATATATATATAGAGAGAGATAGAGTGAGAGAGAGATAGAGTGAGAGAGAGATAGAGTGAGAGAGAGAGAGAGAGAGAGGGTGGCTTATAGTAACGATAAATACGCATGTATTTCTCGATTTATCAATGAAACCTCGGGCAATAAACTAGTACAATACTGAACATTTCGATAGAGACCACATGCTATGACACAAATCATTTCCATGATAACAGGAATCAACAATATTTATTAGGCAGACGACAGTTAGAAACATCAAGAAAATACATAGTTTATTCAATGATACCGATATCTTAAATTTTCTTTTGCTGATTTAAACTGGAAACCGGTCTAATTATGATCATGATCCTAATGAGGTTTACTGATTCTGATCCACTTCCGTATCCTCTTCCAATTCTTCATCCTCGTCAATCTCCTTTTCCTCCTCGTCCTTTTAATTTCCCATCTCCATCTCCATCTCCATCTCCATCTCTTTCGCTTCGTACTTCTCCTCCTCATTATCATCTTCAGCAACAAAAATAACAATAGTGCGTCTAATATTACATATGTATTGACTGTTATCTTTTGTATTCTTATTTTATTTCTACATCTAAATCAACAGACCTCACTAGCGATTCCCCTATAAAGGAACTGTACTGCCATGTTATGATGAAATCGGTGTTATTAGAATCATTGCTGTAGAGCAGTGGTACTTAACCCTTTGTTGCCAATGGCACACCTTCGAACACAGGAACAAATAGCGGCACACCTGGCTAAATATATATGAAAAATATTTGAATTTTACAAAATAAAAATATGGCAAATCATAGACGGTATACAACTGTAGACAGAGACTAGTCATATACGGTATACACTGTAGACAGAGACTAGTCATAGACGGTATACAACTGTAGACAGAGATTAGTCATAGACGGTATACAACTGTAGACACAGACAAGTCATAGACGGTATACAACTGTAGACAGAGACTAGTCATAGACGGTATACAACTGTAGACACAGACTAGTCATAGACGGTATACAACTGTAGACAGAGACTAGTCATAGACGGTATACAACTGTAGACAGAGACTAGTCATAGACGGTATACAACTGTAGACATAGACTAGTCATAGACGATATACAACTGTAGACAGAGACTAGTCATAGACGGTATACAACTGTAGACACAGACAAGTCATAGACGGTATACAACTGTAGACACAGACAAGTCATAGAGGGTATACAACTGTAGACACAGACAAGTCATAGAGGGTATACAACTGTAGACACAGACAAGTCATAGAGGGTATACAACTGCAGACATAGACAAGTCACAGACGGTATACAACTGTAGACACAGACTAGTCATAGACGATATACAACTGTAGACACAGACAAGTCATAGACGGTATACAACTGTAGACACAGACAAGTCATTGACGGTATACAACTGTAGACAGAGACTAGTCATAGACGATATACAACTGTAGACACAGACAAGTCATTGACGGTATACAACTGTAGACAGAGACTAGTCATAGACGGTATACAACTGTAGACAGAGACTAGTCATAGACTGTATACAACTGTAGACAGAGACAAGTCATAGACGGTATACAACTGTAGACAGCGACTAGTCATTGACGGTATACAACTGTAGACTGAGACTAGTCACAGACGGTATACAACTGTAGACACAGACTAATCATAGACGGTATACAACTATAGACACAGACAAGTCATTGACGGTATACAACTGTAGACACAGACTAGTCATAGACGGTATACAACTGTAGACACAGACTAGTCATAGACTGTATACAACTGTAGACACAGACAAGTCATAGACGGTATACAACTGTAGACAGAGACTAGTCATAGACGATATACAACTGTAGACACAGACAAGTCATAGACGGTATACAACTGTAGACACAGACTAGTCATAGACGGTATACAACTGTAGACATAGACTAGTCATAGACGGTATACAACTGTAGACAGAGACTAGCCATAGACGGTATACAACTGTAGACACAGACAAGTCATAGACGGTATACAACTGTAGACACAGACAAGTCATAGACGGTATACAACTGTAGACACAGACTAGTCATAGACGGTATACAACTGTAGACAGAGACAAGTCATAGACGGTATACAACTGTAGACACAGACAAGTCATAGACGGTATACAACTGTAGACAGAGACAAGTCATAGACGGTATACAACTGTAGACAGAGACAAGTCATAGACGGTATACAACTGTAGACTCAGACAAGTCATAGACGGTATACAACTGTAGACACAGACTAGTCATAGACGGTATATACAACTGTAGACACAGACTAGTCATAGACGGTATACAACTGTAGACACAGACAAGTCATAGACGGTATAAAACTGTAGACAGAGACAAGTCATAGACGGTATACAACTGTAGATAGAGACAAGTCATAGACGGTATACAACTGTAGACACAGACAAGTCATAGACGGTATACAACTGTAGACAGAGACTAGTCATAGACGGTATACAACTGTAGACACAGACAAGTCATAGACGGTATACAACTGTAGACACGGACAAGTCATAGACGGTATACAACTGTAGACACAGACAAGTCATAGACGGTATACGACTGTAGACACAGACTAGTCATAGACGGTATACAACTGTAGACAGAGACTAGTCATAGACGGTATTCACTGTAGACAGAGACAAGTCATAGACGGTATACAACTGTAGATACAGACAAGTCATAGACGGTATACAACTGTAGACACAGACAAGTCATAGACGGTATACAACTGTAGACACAGACTAGTCATAGACGGTATACAACTGTAGACACAGACAAGTCATAGACGGTATACAACTGTAGACACAGACTAGTCATAGACGGTATACAACTGTAGACACAGACAAGTCATAGACGGTATACAACTACAGACACAGACAAGTCATAGACGGTATACAACTGTAGACATAGACTAGTCATAGACGGTATACAACTGTAGACACAGACAAGACATAGACGGTATACAACTGTAGACACAGACAAGACATAGACGGTATACAACTGTAGACACAGACTAGTCATAGACGGTATACAACTGTAGACACAGACAAGTCATAGACGGTATACAACTGTAGACACAGACTAGTCATAGACGGTATACAACTGTAGACACAGACAAGTCATAGACGGTATACAACTGTAGACAGAGACAAGTCATAGACACATAGAATGACTCAAACTAAATAAAGAAAAACACAGCTATGAACTTACTTTATTGCAGTGTTTCGAATTTCATCAGTCAAATAGCTGACTTCTTTAGTGAGAAATTCGTGCGAAATTTGTGAGAAATTTGTGAGAAATTTGTGAGAAATTTGTGAGAAATTTGTGAGAAATTTGTGAGAAATTTGTGAGAAATTTGTGAGAAATTTGTGAGAAATTTGTGAGAAATTTGTGAGAAATTTGTGAGAAATTTGTGAGAAATTTGTGAGAAATTTGTGAGAAATTTGTAAGAAATTTGTGAGAAATTTGTGAGAAATTTGTGAGAAATTTGTGAGAAATTTGTGAGAAATTTGTGAGAAATTCGTGAGAAATTTGTGAGAAAAATGTGAGAAATTTGTGAGAAATTTGTGAGGTATTTGTGAGAAATTCGTGAGAAATTTGTGAGAAATTTGTGAAAATTTTGTGAGAAATTTGTGAGAAATTTTTGAGAAATTCCTAAATTCCTCAATGTTTGGTCGAATATGAAACAGACACACCCTAATTTCTTCTTCCGTTTTACGTAATCGCATTTTCTTAGTGTGCTGTTCAAAATTCCGCGGCACACTTAGGAAGATCTCGCGGCACACTGGTTAAGAATTACTGCTCTAGTGTGTGGCGGTTGGTTTACCTGCTATACACGCTAGCTGTATCATAACCAAACTAATCGATTGATCAATCATTCAATATTTGGAGTAGAATGATGAACACACATTAGAGTAGTCTGTTAGAAAATACTGAAGAACAATTTATCATACTATTATTTTAATTCAAGATCAGCGTGGTGGATTGGCGGTATTGGTAGAGGGTCGGACGCCATGCTTTGCAGCATAGAGTTACGGCCCTTTACGGACTGAGTTCAAATCCCGCCGAGGGTAACTTTGCTTTTCATCCTTACGGCTTCGATAAAATAAAGTACCAGTAATGCACTGGGGTCAATTTAATCGACGTTCTCCTCTCCTTAACAAAATTGCTGGCCTTGTGCCTAAAGTAGAAAGAATTATTTTAGTTCAAGGTAGATGAACTTAGTTCGATATAGATGAAACAAAATGAAATTATTGATGAAACCGATTTATGTATGATTTTATTGATATATACATTTATATTGTATATATTTAAATATACAATCGTCTTTCAATATATTTCATATGTTTTAAGATTCCATAGCGTATTAGTATACTTTGTATATATTAAAATATACTATAGCTTATCAATACAGTGTATCGATATTTATAGATATCGTTGCAAGTCAATATATGATGTATATATTAAAGATTTCTATAACATATTGATGAAATGTACATATATTTAAAGGAACTATATAATGTAAATAGATGTTGCTAGTCATATTTTGATGTCTTCAGTTGAACTTTACCAGTTTTTGGCGATATAGATAAAAAAAAAAAACCCTGTGAAATAATGGAACAAGGCCACCTCATTTTAGGGAGGGAAAATCGATTAAAATTGACCCCAGTGCATTGCTGATACTTTAATTTATCGAACCCGTAACGATGAAAGGCAAAGTTAACATTGGTGGGATTTCAACTAGGAAAGTAATGGGCCGTAACTCTATGCTGTAGAGCGTGTTGTCTGACGCTCTAGCTATACAGCCAAATAATGATTTCTACTTTAGGCACAAGGCCAGTAATTTAGTGAGAGGGGAAAGTTGATTAAATCGACCTCCAGTACGTTACTGGTACTTTATTTTATCAACCCCCGTAAGGATGAAAGGCAAAGTTAACCTCGGCGGGATTTGATCTCAGAAAGTAAAGAGACGTAACTATGCCGCGAAGCAAGGTATCCGATGCTCTACCGATTCTGCCAATCCACCGCCCTTACACTGCCAAATAATGATTTCTAATATAGGCAGAAGGCCAGTAATTTGGGAAGAGGAGAAAGTCGATTAAATCGACTCCAGTACATTACTGGTACTTTATTTTATCGACCCCCGTAAGGATGAGAGGCAAAGTTAACCTCGGTGGGATTTGAACTCAGACAGTAAAGGACCGTAACTCTATGCTACAAAGCATGGTGTCCTACTCTCTACCGATACTGTCCATCTCCACCGCCCTGATATTGCCAAATAATTGTTTCTACTTTTGGCACAAGGCCAGCAATTAACCAGTGTATTACTGGTACTTTATTTTATCGACCCCGTAAGGATGAAAGGCAAAGTTAACCTCGGCGGGATTTGAACTCAGATATTGCCAAATAATGCAATCAGTTGGCATGACAAAGAAAAGAACGAAATCTGTGTTTTTATATCCCAGTTGGAAATATTCAAAGATATTTGATATTTTATATATAATATATATTTTACATTTACATGCTAAATACTATAAAGTATTATATATTTTACATATATATTTAAATATACTATAGTACACCAAATATGATACATTTAAATTTAGTAGATACAACAGTGTTTTAAATATTTCATATTGTGTATAACGATATCATTGTCCATTCTGCATCTCTCACACACAGGCTGACACACACATATTGAGTCGAGACAGATATTTATATACAATGTTAACATCTTTGAATTCACATTTTTCTTTTGAAAGACGTTGAAATTTAAAGAGAGTAAGAAAGAGTGAAAAAGACATGGGTCATAATTTATTTGTACAAAGAGGCCTTTAGTAATCGTTTTGTTTACGGCTTTTATTTTAAGATAAATAGATAGACAAAGAATGAAAGGGTCAACGGTCCAGATTGTTGCATTTACAAATATACAATCACAGGCTTTCATTTCGAGAGTTGGATGGATGATATTTATCAGTTTTTATTTTCATAGAGAGAGAAAAAAAATACGCAGGGAGAGAGGGTGAGGGATAGAGAGAGAGAGAGAGGTAGAGAGAGCGAGAGAAAGAGAGAGAGAGAGAGAGAGAGAGAGAGAGAGAGAGAGAGAGAGAGAGAGAGGAAGAGAGAGAGAAAATGTTGAATGGGTTTTGGTTCTTCAGCATTGGTTCAAAATGAAGCTTTATTACAAAGCTTTCCTTATGTCACCACACTCAGCTATTTAACACATTTCTCATAAAAGTTAACGACTCGTCAGCATGCCAAATCTTGCAGCAAAGACTGCAACACTAAAGCAAGAGGAATTTATGCATTGCGCACACGCCTTGGTACATACAGGGAGACAACGGCTGCAACGAACCAAAATTAAGATACTTTTAATAAAAAACAAAAAGTGTATGATATATTTTACATATATGGGCACAGATACTATAACACATTAAATATTTGGCATATAGGTATAGAGTTACTATTGCGTATTATATAAG
>OZ024745.1:129336924-129341924 GCA_964016885.1 Eledone cirrhosa
TAGTTGTTGATTGTCTAAGCTTTTTCGACACAATTTCTGGTTAATTTAGTACGAGCTACTTTCGATATTTGTTGGAGCAGAGTTAACATTTGGGTACCTAACACCAACAACCATCACACTTCCCTCTACCACCCACAACACCAACATAACCACAACCACAACCACAACCATATCCATAACCACAACCCCAACCATAACCACAACCACAACCACATCCACACCCCAACCACAACCATAACCATAACCATAACCACAACCACAACCACAACCACCAGCAATAGAGAAAAAACAAATGCAATCACATAACACAAACAAGACAAGAAATAACCCTATAATAAATAGTTACGACAATAACATGGCGGTATCCCAGCATAACATCAGACTGTCGGCTGGAGCACGTATTAGAATTCAGGGACTAGATTCCTTCTCCCTCCCGTTTGACCTGTGCGGAATTCCTTCCTTGCTCACATATCGACTAGGTTTGATGGTCTTTATTCTCTCTCGTTCACGATTTCACAGAACTTATATTCATGGAAATCTGGGACTTGACTCTTTCTTCCTCACTTTTCGTTGCTTTACCATCTTTGTTTGTTTACAGCCTCGCTCGTTCCCCTTATTTACGTGTCCCAACGACTTTCTTTAGCCGTTGCTTGCACCAACCGGAGGTATATGGTCCTTAAAGCGATGAAATACCAATGAAGTTTGGAAGATCACTGATGAAGGACTAAATTTATTCATATATATATATATATATATATATGCATATACGTATAGATAACAGATTAACGTTTAAGCAAAGAATCGTTGCTTTCACCTTTATACTATATATATATTTTTATACATATATATATATACTATATATATGTATATATTTTTATACATATATATACTATATATATATATATATATATATATATATATATATATATATATATATATATATATATATATAGCGAAGGAAATGTGGCAAGGAACCAGATGGACCATAACGCACCAAAGTACTCAATACTTAGGATAGTAGAGTGGGTAATAGGAACGAGTAGGACCCCGACGGCTGAACTCAAGCCGTTTCGACGGCTAATTCTGGACTCGAGTCCAGAATTAGCCGTCGAAACGGCTTGAGCTCAGCCGTCGAGGTCCTACTCGTTCCTATATATATATATATATATATATATATATATATATATATATATATATATATATATAACGAAGGAATTGTGGTAAGGAACCAGATGGACCATAACGCATCAAAGTACTCAATACTTAATACTCCAGAAATAGCTGTCGAAACGGCTTGAGCTCTGCCGTCGGGGTCATACTTGTTCCTATATATATATATATATATATACATTAAAATGCTTAGTATCTGTTTGTCTGGTTCTTAGCATAGTTGAATGCTAAAGGTCAGTAGTTAAATCAGAATGTCCTACGACCGGATGTGACAGAGAACTTATTTATATTCAACCCATTAATAAATGGAACTCTATCCTTACTGCAACAATATAAGAAGCATCACATATCATAATTATTTTCCCTTCAAAGTTAAACGAAAACATTTAGAAATTCTTATATTTTTTCTTTTCTATCCAATATATTTCTTTTTCTGCAATATGGCCAGAAATTACTGATTATTAGTGTAGCCTTATACCAAAAGTTCTTTTGTCGTAACGCGAATAATAGTATATATATATTTCTTTTTAATATCCTTGAGTTTTTCCTAAATGAAATATTAATTAATCATGACGATTGAAATGACTTTATCAGGTCAGAATGTGATTAAGTTTCGTTTTCTTTCGTCTTTTCTTGTTTCGGTTGCTTTCTGTCTGAATGACAATCATCACGGATTAAATCAATGTCCGTGGTTGAATCATACAAAGCTATGTTCATCAATAAGAAAAGTACTATCTACCGAACAGTAACACCATTCATCCTGTATGGATGTGGCCAGTGGAACAACAAGATACTGTAATGTAACAAACACTATTTCATTCGTCTCTCATCGTCGTGTTCAACTCTATCGCGAGGTTGACTTTACTTCTGGAGGGACGATCAAATAAATACCAATCAGATTCTCTGGTCAATTTAATAATTTCTACTCTCTTCTGAAAATATTTGGACATTTTGCAATCATGTAAAATAACTTTCACAGTATTAACAGAATTCTGACTTAGGCACAATGCCAACAGTTTTAAGGGAGGGGAAAGTCAATTAAATCAACTCCAGTGTATTACTGGTACTTTATTTTATCGACCTCGTAAGGATGAAAGGCAAAGCTAACCTCGGCAGGATTTGAACTCAGACCGTAAAGAGCCATAACTCTATGCTGCAAAGCATGGTGCTCGACGCTCTACCGATACTGCCAATCCACCGCCTTGAAACTGATTAATGTTGGTTACTAATTAAGGCACAAGGCCAATAATTTTTGGGGAGGGGGAAATCGATTAAATCGACCCGAGTGTGAGACTGGTATTTTATTTTATCGACCATGTAAGGAAGAAAGGCAAAGCTAACCTCAGTGGGATTTGAACTCAGAACGTAAAGGGCCGTAACTATATGCTGCAAACCACATTGTCTGACGCTCTACCGATACTGTCAATCCACCGCCCTCGAAACTGATTATTATGTGTTAAATTATTATGTGTTAAATTTGCAGAATTATTAGAGCTTCGGATAAAATGCCACTGCACATTTGTTCTGGTTCACAACATTTTGAGTTCAAATCTGGCCATGTTCAATTTTGGCCTTCATCATTCTGATGACGATTAAATAATATATTAATCAGTTACAGTGGTTGACTTAATCAACTTTGTCTTTTCCCAAAATTATCTGACCTTGTGCCAAAATAAAAAAAAAATGTCTTTTTGCAATGAAAACCTAGATTTTATATTAAACGTTCGTGAATATTTTCATATCAAAAATCATGAGCTTGTGTAATCTTATTGCCTCTTGATTATATATGCATACACATGTATCATATTTATTGTAATAGCGCTGGTTGGTTAGGGAATGATGAATTTGCCAGAGCACTGAGACGGATATGTTGGTTTCGGTTATGTCGTTATGATAATGAAAAGACAATCCGAAGAATTACATTGCATTGCTGAGTTAATATTCGTCTGTTGGTGTAGCTTAAAGATGAAAAATCTGGCTTGTCTCTGCCGAGCTGATTTGCTTCCAATAGAATGTATGAAGTGAAAGTTTTCAGTGGGGTCCTTATGATAGGAGTGTTTGTGGAGGTAGTCATCACCACAACATATAAAAATTGGCGCCCGATACTCTACCGATACTGCCAATCCACCAATTTAAATTAATGAAACATATTTTCGTGATTCTAAATCGAGAATATGGTGTAACTTAAAATTTAATTTAGAACACGTATTTAATTTCAATTAAAATATTTATTATTCAAATGTTAATCCATATTCAGTTAGATTTTACTTTCTAACATGTTTTTAACGGAAAGGGAAATATCCAACACTAACTGGAATATAATTCATCCTAGTTGTATTTGCATAAAAACTGAAAAGACTTCTCGGCAGAGCTGTTCTTGTACAGAATGGGCAGCTGGTGGCAGATTGCGATACGGCCACCAAATATGATGTTTAGTTGCCATATAAGCGGGCAACTGCTAGACGAATAAGTAACCTCGGACCAAAAGCGGTAAGATTCTCGGCAGAGCCGTACTGTTGGGGATCGGGTCGCAAATGGCAGAAAGCGATATGGCCAACATATATGATGGTTACTTGCCATATAAACGGGCAGCTGCTAGACGAATAAGCAACCCCAGACAAACAGCGGTAAACTATTAGTGGGGATAGAGCAATGAGTGACACCTGTAGCTTCTAAGAAACAAAATTATGATGTGCACTTGCGTTGATGTTTTGACATTTTGAAGGAATCGAAGTAAATAAGGGTTATTTAAATTGATTTTCCACTAAAACCTACCAATGTATTCCAATTCGGAATGAACATACTACATGATACTAAGAATAAAAAATATCAAAGAAATACAAATAAATACAAAACCACGAGAATTCCAGTGCCAACATATCTTTTTTTTTTCATCTTGTATTTCTTATATACTCCACAATAATATAAGACGAAAGCGAATACAACATCAATAAATAAATAAAAATAAATGAATGAATCAATATAAAAAAAAGCAACAAGAAAAATATATAACTAACTAAAATAGAATTAAAAAAAAGAAATTACGATAAAAAATATATTTACTTTCAATGCTTAACTTATAACTCAACTTTAACCTTAAAACCCACGTTCATTTCCCAAATAATTTTCTCTCTACACGTTGCTAGTAACCGGAAGTATTCCTGAATATTTCCAATTAATCTATTATGGGGAAATTCACGGTCTGTCAAGTCCAGTTATCAACCAACCAGTATATAATTTGATTTAATCAAATTATTTAATCACCAGCATTGAAATTCCCTTCCACGCGTCTAGTCTCCGTTTTGTTTAGCAGCCATTTGTTTCCAGTTTATTTTGTCAAGCGTCGATGTTTCATTCGTACATTTCTCATTGTTTTTAGCTGAATTCATCATGATTTGAGCTTTATATATATATATATATATATATATATATATATATATATATATATATATATATATATATATAAAAGCTCAAATCATGATGAATTCAGCTAAAAACAATGAGAAATATATATATATATATATATATATATATATATATATATATATATATATATATATATATATATATATATACACACATACATATATATATATATATATATTCAGCTAGATTTTGAATTGCTTCGTTTTTCTAGTAGTAGTGTATGTCAAAAATATAACCGATTGGGTTGACTGAATACCATCAACACTGAATACATTCGTAACTGGGTTCAAATCTTCCTTCGATCAACATCCTCTTACTTGCCTCTGGTCCACCGTGCAGCTTAATAGTGCCGCGAGGCTCTTGCTGGTGCCCTCTTCATCAATTGATACCATTTTTGATAATGC
>OZ024745.1:129351924-129359424 GCA_964016885.1 Eledone cirrhosa
ATTTAAATTAATTTAAAGATCCGTTCAGCTGGAAAACAATAGTTGAATTAATGTTCAAGTATTTGAGACATTAAAAAAATAATAGTTATATATGTATAGTAAGGAATTAGTTCAGACAAAATCTGGCATCGTTTACGCCGATGAAAACTCTATCTTCAATATTTACTCTCAAGCCCCAAATAATAGGGGTCTGTGGTTAGGAATCAGTAGGTGTGGGAGATGGGTGTTAAAATTCGGTAATTTTTATAGGTTGTCTTCGGTGATGTTTTTAAAAAAAATCAGAATTAGTCGTTTTAGTTGTTTTATAACATATGAGATATTTTGTAATGTTCTTTTTTAGTCATGTACAATGTTCTTTAAAGGCTAAAAAAAAATTAATATTCACAGGAGTTACAACTTAAAATAAAATTTCGACACCGGAGATAGATTATCAAGATTTGATAAGTGGGTGAGGTGAGGTAGATTAAGATCTGTAAAATATCTGAAAAATTAATAAGTGGGGAATGGGGGATTATTATTCGAGACCCGAGTGTACTTAATGATTTTCTAATTTCTTCGACTAGTGGAGTAATAAATGTTCCTCGCTAAGGAAGACAGACTATGTGTGGAATTGTCTAACTTAATTCCAAGAAACGTTTTATGATCTCGGTATGTTCTCTATAAATATTTGTCTAATTTTGACATTAATTTCTCAAAATATCATATGTGTATTAAGTATATTCAATTAAGCATATTTTTATGAAGAGAAATTGTTTCATTGTTTTTTAAATTTTAATCTTTCTACACCAATAATTGTACAATTTTTATTCGAATCCATTAACATTATTTGTTTCAAGACTGCATAGTTTTTCGGAAAGCAGAGAACCGTCTTGTGTCCGTAGAGAGGTGGACGGTCAAGGTTTTAAGACTTTTCATTAGTAATCTTGACCAAATTTAAATAATAAAAATTGCAAAATTGTAGAGAAAATTATACATTCTGCGCTCAAATGTATACTAAGCAGCATGTCTACATAACGGTTTCTGATTTAGGCACAAGGCCAACAATTTGTGTGTGTGTGTGTAGGGGGGGGGGGGGGTTAATTATTGTTACTTTATTTTATCGACCTCGTAAAGATGAAAGGCAAAAACTAACCTCGACGGGATTTGAACTCAGAACAACACAAAGCATGTTTCCGATGCTCTACCGATACTGCCAATCCACTGCCTTTAATAATGGTTTCTGATTTAGGCACAATGCGAATCATTTTGGGGGAGTGGAAAGTCAATTAAATCGACTCCAGGGCGTTACTGGTACTTTATTGTATCGACCCCGTGAAGAAAAAAGGCAAAGCTAACCATAGCAGGATTTGAACTCAGAACCTAAAGTGAACGTAACTATATGCCGCAAAGCGTATTGTCCACCGATTCTGATAACAACACGAGAAAATCACTACTCAGCAGTACAGCCTAGAACGTAACACGCAATATTTAATTCTACACGACATTTTGTTTACAACTTATGCAAAAATAATCGCAAGAGAATACAAATACTGGTACCACTACCACCATCACATTTTACCTCTAGGAGTTTTCTGGTGTCCTTGGCCCTAGGACCACCTCCCTACTTACTACCATCGGCACGGAGTTGGCTACCCGAATGTGTGAGCCTCGTGAGCTGAAATCGCTCTTCCAACGCGTCTCCCTCACCCTCCTCCTGGGAAACACCTTCTCTATTATGTCCGCCCGAGCCACGGCGTGGCATTGTGAACTCTCATTTGTTTATAATAGTGAGAGATGGGGAGAGCGAGAGAGACGAAGGCAGTGGGTGAAAAAGGGAAAACATCAACACTTATTTACTTATTTATTTATTTGTCTTTACTTCTATTACCACACTACATCACTACAACATTACCAAGGCAAAATCAGAATATTAAAGCTGGAACTTAACTATAATCTTTTCTATATCCGAAAAAAAGGCGAAGGGACTGTTAAATTCAGGTCTTTGTAAATGAAGGCAGCGAATTGGCAGACGGTAGGCGTCCGAATAAAAGCCTCGATATTTGTTCCGGCTCTCTGCCCTTTGAGTTTAAACAGACCTGCCAACTCTTCTCGTCCGACGGGGGAGCTCTCCACCCTCTTTGGGGTGGTTGAGATATGTCTTCTCTTGTGAAAATGGGTATAGCTTTCATTATGTAAAATCTCCCTATTTTGTCTCATTTCTCCTCATTTTAGGGCCCTTTTTTATAGTACTCCCCGTTAGGGCTTTTAGAGGTTGGCAGGTCTGGTTTAAGTATCGCCTAAGTAAGCTTAGCCTTTTATCCTATCGAGGTAAATAAAAACATTACTAATCCTGTACTGGATTTGATTCCCCCCCTCTTTATCTCATTTGTCATTCATTCCAAGGAAGAAATGGCCCGTGATCAGACATATAGTGAAGATAGGCTCCGCCAAATTTAAAATGCTCAACACTCGCCGTATGTCATGGTCATGGCGGCACCCCTATAATTCAACCGTTTCTTGTATAGGGTGCAAGTCTTCCTGAAAGTATTTTTTTTTTCAGAAAGTGCAGTAATTAGCTTCGTTTTACTTTATTGATAAGTAAATTGAGTTTTAGTTAAAAAATTAAGAAAATATAAAATGAATGCTAAATTTTTCTCCTATGTATTCGTCGCGAGAATTAACACGATCTCGTGACCTAATGAATCAATTATTCGTGATATAGCCTCACGTACCAACGCTTCGAACCACTGAGCAGCCTTTCCAATTTTATTCAATATAGTTTTCTGACAGATTATCAGACAAAAATAGTGTAGAGTTAAATGCATAAAAAAAACCCCGAATGCTTAAACCTACAGTGGTTGATCTTTATCTCATTAATTATGTAGGTTAAAATGTTGATTACATCTTCCAGCATATTTTTCTTTCTTTCTATTTTTCTCTTTCTCTCTTTCACTCTTTGTATTTTTTCTTTCTTTCTCATTGTCTTTACCCCCTCCCGTAACTTTAAAATATTTTGATATAGTTTTAGCGAACGATGTATCGTAGAATAAAGTCTACGATACAGGTTCCATTTCCTTGACATAATTATTTGTTCTTGAAACCTAATGCATTTAACAATACGATGAACACCATAGAACTAATTTTCTTTGAAGTCATATATTGGATCATAAACCGCTAAGCAAAGGTCGTAATAGAGTTTATGAAATTTATAAATATCTATTTGTGTTGTTTATTCATTTTTAATTTTAGCATTCTCTTTAGCAATTGAAAGTCAAATAGAAACATCGATCTGTTGGTACGATCTGTCGTATTAGTGTATATTTTAAGCTTCATTCTGAAAACATGGGGCTGAATCAATACAAACGATAGGATCTCTAGACGGATATACGAGAAGCAATGGAATGAAAGCATAACTTCTCTGGTTAGACAAAGTTAATTTTGCTATTTTTGTTCCACATTGTACAATATTACAATATCTCATTTCTCTACGTCGAATTGCTCATTGTATAATTTTAGTAATTCTGTTAATTCTAATGAATTAAATGATATCATATCATCACATATCCAAGTTTTGTTTGATAAGAACGCCGTAAGGAATATTTATATAGTCTTAACTAAATCTAGGTCAACAAATTATGTGCAAATGGATGTTATTGACATTCAACAAGTTTCAATGTTTCAATACCTGAATATATAAAAGTCATCAAGAGTGAACAATATGTGGACAGCTTGAATACATATGATAGTGACATATATTATTACTTGAGACAATTGAGATATTGAGATGCTGAATTCAATAAAGCTTTCCGCGTAAGTTTAAGAACATCTGCTTCTAGAATGTATTGTACCAACGTTTGACGAAACATTTTATGATTTTGTATTTTGCAGCATCAAGATTTGAATAAAGTCATGTCTAATGAATAGGCTACGTTTGAAACAGCCTGTCAACACTAGTGGCATGCTTTATCCAACTATTAAAATTATCAAGATAATGGTTTTTGACACTGTCAGCAATTTTGCTTGAGGGGGAAGTCGATTAAATCAAATCCAGTGAGTAACTGGTACTTTATTTTATCGACCACGTAAGGATGAAAGGCAAAGCTAGCCTCGGCAGGATTTGAACCCACAACGTAAAGGGCCGTAACTCTATGCTGCTAAGCATGTTGGCCAATGCTCTACCGATACTGCCAATTCACTGCCCAAGATAATTGTTTCTACTTTTGGTACAAGACCAGCAATTACACCAGTGCATTACTGGTACTGTATTTTATCGACCCCATAAGGAGGAAAGGCAAAGTTAACCTCGGCGGGATTTGAACAGACATCATAAAGGGGCATAACTCTATGATGCAAAGCATGGTATCTGACGCTCTACCGATTCTGCCATACGGGAAGACTTGTCCACACAACTAGCATGCGTTATTCAACTATTAAAATTACCAAGATAATGAAATACTTATTGCAGTAATGATGAGCGTCTCAAAGCAACAACGATCGCATCCGAAGATTATTAAATTGCAAACTGTTAGAAAATATAAGGCAGAAGTAGATTAAATATAAAGACAAATAAATTTATAATAATCAGTGAGAATGACAGGCAAGTATTTAAGATAAACCATGAAAGCAACAGGAAAGAAAACGAGAAGTGGTTGAGTAACGGCATAAACAGAGAAGAAACAAAGAAGAAACAAAGAAGGAATATTTAATTCGTAAACGTGGGTGGAAAAAAACAGCTGCAGAGGGATTATCAAATACAGACATATTTAACTATGGTGGGCATAAACTTCATCTTTCTCTTCTCATCCAGCATTACATATATACATACACACGCATACACGCCAACACACACGCACATATATACATACATAAAACATTCCAAAAATTCTGCATCTAATACCTGCATATACACTTGTACAGATACAAAGCATATAAACATGCACACATACAACTAAAAAAAATACACATCGACACTTACAATAACATCCATTCCTGCACACACATGCATGCAGACATGCAGACATATCTACCTAGTTGATATTATGTAAATTCCAATGAGAGAGTCTTGTATCTATGTTAGAAACCGGCTCTCTATTTATGAAACCAGAAGAACATACATACATACATACATACATACATACATACATACATACATACATACATACATATATACATGAATGGCGGACTTTTACACAACTACTTCCCGCCTGTACTCAGTGGTTTTTAAGTGAGAGTCAGTGCCATTCTGCAGATTTTACACCACAGTGTGTGTGTGTGTGTGTGTGTGTGTGTGTGTGTGTGTGTGTGTGTGTGTGTGTGTGTGTGTGTGTGTGTGTGTGTGTGTGTGTGTGTGTGTGTGTGTGTGTGTGTGTGTGTGTGTGTGTGTGTGTGTGTGTGTGTGTGTGTGTGTGTGTGTGTGTGACTCTCTAAGGAGGTGTATTGTCATATAGAAACAACAGCAGTACGGTAAAGGAATATAAAAGATACTTCAAATCAAATGCTTACTTCCTCGGAGTAGGTTATTATAGAACTTGTGATATGCTGATATCCCATTAGTGATATCACAGACAATAATGATGTTAATTTGGTGGAATAGTCACTTGATATATGGATTTGAAAGTTGAGAAATGTATATAGGAAATTGTTCATTGTCTATGGTGGTGCATGTGTTCGGGTTTTAAGAAATAAATGTAATAAGCTAATTGCAAAGTCAGAATTGCACACACACATGTATATATATATATATATATATATATATATATATATATATATATATATATATATAGAGAGAGAGAGAGAGAGAGAGAGAGAGAGAGAGAGGAGGGAGAGAGAGAGAGAGAGAGAGAGAGAGTGAGAGAGAGGAGGGAGAAAGAGAGAGAAATATATATATATAGAGAGAGAGACCGTTAGAAAGTACAACTGACATATATTTGAAGAAAATGAAGTATGTATGAGATGAATCACTTACTGTTGGAAGTTAACTCTACACTTGTAGAGTTTCCATATTACCTTTGCTAAGATTAAGAGAAAACAATGAAAATAAGAGCAAAGAAAATATATACAATAGATTTTTCTGTCATTTTAAATAATTAACTACTAAAAACATGTGTTTCTGTCTGACTCACAAGTTCTTTAACAGAGATTTACAATCTGGGTATACGCGTAAGATCACAGGAAACTAAAAATATATTACTTTCTATTGTGTAAGCGACGTTTATGAATACAATTCTGCAGTCTATCATGATATAGTAAATTCTGTCTTGCTGACATATATAGTGACCACATGCAGGGCAGTAACTTACTATACAAAAGAGGCCGCCATCATTACACCGTATTCCATCAAACTAATTTTGACCATGCGCGCCTGCTGTTTATGCAGAGTGGCAGGACGTTGTAAAAAAAAAAAAAATTTTTTTTTTTGGTATTTATAATGTCTGACAGGACTACGTTATTTTCGCTTCCCCCACAACATACTAAGAAACGAACACATTCACAGACTCAATATCTACATGTGTATGTGAATAAAGAAAGTGCTATCAGGTGTTTCGTTTCCAAATAAATATTTGTAAGGTGGGTAACTAACAGAGTTTCTTAAGTTTATCAGATGGCAACAGCGACTGAATTTCTTTCGAAATTTCTCGATAAATAAAGAACCAGTTTTGTGGGCGATTCTTCTTCTTCTTCTTCTTCTTCTTCTTCTTCTTCTTCTTCTTCTTCTTCGCTCACGTATACCTGAGGGGGGCGGGGGTCTTGTGGGCAGTGTCCTCTTTCAACGGATCTTATCAGAAGTAAACGTCTCCAATTGATCTGACTGAATTCCCATGCGAGACCTCCAGAGCTCATGAAATTTATCCAACTATCTTGCTTGACGTCTACCTCCGGGTTTCCTGTCGATTGGTTTTCCCCATAAAATCATTCCCGAGATATTCTAACCACATCTCCATAGTATCGGAGCTGTTATCTTTCAATTTGGAGAAGTAGCGGCTCTATTCTTTCGGTCATTGTCCAAGATTCATGGCCTTAGTTAATGGTTTGCACGAATACAGAACTGAAAATAACGAGTCTGGCTTTTACACAGACCACCCCCTCAACATTTCTTTTCTGATGCCCGAATATTGAAGCTGGTGCATTACTGCACCAGTTTCTGAAAGTGTTGCACTGAATTCAGCCTCCTGCATTCCACTACTCGTCAATACGGCCCCGAGATACGTCTATTTCTCCACTTCCTTCAGCGGAACGCCATTCCCATGTAGAGTGCATTACACAGGCTTCCTTGAAAGGATGTGTGTTTCAGTCTTCAAAGCATTGATTTATATTCCAACTGTGCAGCACTCGACAACAAACGTATAAAGTGTATGTTGAAGGTCCCCTGCATGACGTGGTAAGTAATACCATGTCATCTGCAAATTCCACCCGAGTGATCTTACACCCACCAGCCATGATATCACTTCCAACTCTGCTGCGCATGTCAATCTAGTTGATGAATATTATGAACAGTAGAATTGTCAGTACGCAACCAAGTCG
>OZ024745.1:129364424-129399424 GCA_964016885.1 Eledone cirrhosa
GAAAAATACCAAAAAAAGAATTAAGATAATTACTGGAGAATGTGAAAGTTTATGGGAAAAGTTCAGCTTTCCAACTATCAACAAACTTTCAATACCTCGAAAATTTGAAAAAAGAATAAAAAAAAGGAAAAAGAAGTAAAAAGACCTGGCGCTGCGAATTTCAATAATCTGTTTGACATTACAAAAAGATATGGGACATGGTTAGCAGCCGAAGATTTGTCATTTTATGAAAAGCAAGTTGAGAGTTGTGTAAATGTTGGGTATACTACAATGAAAATAGACAGTGAAAAGAAAATCCATCCTTCTAAAAACAAAACACAAGAACTAGATCATGATAAGCCATCCTGCTCATACATTCATTTGGACTCAAATGAAAGTTACAGTGACACCGATACAAATACCAGCGATTACAAACCTTCACCTTCACCTTCACCAGAAAAAAAAACGCAAAAGAGAAAACACAGCTCATGCTGTTAACCTAGTAAGAAATACTAAATTACCTAGTAGAAAAGCAGCAGCAGTTTGCAACGAATTTAAAAGTGGTGGTATTAAGGTGAGCACCCCGAGTCAGTCAGCAATGCACAAAGCAGTTATCAGACAAGGTGAGAAACTCATGGTAAAGTGGAAAAATGAACTCAAAAGGGAAAAATGGAGCCTTCATTTTGATGGAAAACGAATGAGAGACGTAGAATATCAGGTTGTAGTGATAAAAAATGACGAGAAAGAAATACGCCTGAGGCCGATGGTATTAACCGATGGAGAGGCTCTTACTATATTTAATGGATTGAAAGAAGTTATTGACAAATATGAACTGTGGGAATCTATCGTGATGATAGTCTCCGACACAACTAGTGTCAATACCGGCAAAAAGGCAGGAGTTGTTGCCATGCTCAACAGTGAGTTCGCGCGTTATAGCAAGTCATTATATGTTGGATGCCAGCACCACATTTTAGACCGTGCATTGAAAGTTTATTTTGATCAACTATATAGTAGCAAAACAACTTCGCCATATATCAGTTGTTACTTTGTTAAGGCCATTTTAAAGAACTATGACGAACTGAAGCAGAACTTTTCAAATGGAACGACGGAAATTAATGAAACGCCGACGCGCTGGAGAAGTGACATGGATTTCCTTCAGCATCTCATGATAGCCGTGCAACATTTCTTTGAAAACGGTGCGTTTCCTAAAATAAATTTTAAGAAATTATCTAATTTGCACAATGCTCATTGGAATAGCCGAGCAATTTATTTGTTGCTTGGGTTTATTTTGATGCCTGATGAACGAGCGAAGCTGCGCGCTGGTGCCAAATACATCTGCGGAATGTGGGGAAACATGTGGTTCTCAAGTCAACTGTATAGAGCTGACAGCAAGCAGAAACTCATTGACCAAATAATTAAGGCCAAGTGTGAAAAGGCTGCAAACACCGTCAGAAAATGTTGCTCTAATGAAGAATCTCCAATTGTGACGCAACGCTCGAACATTTGCGCTGAGCGAGCTGTAAAAGTTGTGCAGGACCTTTTTGCCATTTTGTAAAAGTAGTAGAACCTTAGAGATTAAATTTTGTTTAACTAATAATGAAAACAAATTTTTTATTGTCATAATTTATTGTTTTAGGTATTTATTTTATGGGACTGGCTAATTACTAAAAAAAATAAAAATATAATTTAGTATGTTCAAGAATTTGTTTTCAAAATTTACAAAAAAGCTACTGTAATTCTTTCTTTATGACAAAAACATCATTAGAAAATTGCATGCTCATATGGGGTTGTAAAAAAGTCAGATGCCTAATGCACATGTCTCGTTATTGGTGTTTTAAGATGTAATCACATGTTACAGCTACCTCAGTGTCAGTGATCGCTGAGCGGAATGTCTTCCAGAAGAGTCTGCTCAGCCATTCCTTGTCAATTTCCAGAGTTGTTCTTGCTCTAGGGTCCCAAATAATAGGGGTGCGGGGGTGGGACAAGTGGGGGTGGGAGTTTGGGGTGAGGAAATCAGTAATTTTTCTAGGTTGTCTCCATCAATTAGAAAGAAAACCAGAATTCGTCGTTTAACTTTCATATTCAGACCACCCAACCCTTCCTATTTATTTTGTAACGTATCAGATTTTTTATAATGCTCTTTTTTTGTCATGTATAATGATTTTTAATATCTAAATATAATTAATTGCTGCAGGAAGGCTACCACTAAAATAAAATTTCGCTGGAGATAGATGAATAAAATTTAATAAGCGGTGGCTTGGAATAAGAGCAGAGGATGGTGGTTTGGAAAAAATCTGAAAATTTAATAAACGCGGGGTGGGTGGGTGGGTGGGGTGGGGTGATTATCCGAGACCTCCACCAAACCTGTACAGAAAACGAGTGATTGTCTGTGTAGAGTTACGCAAGTGCCTGGCACCATGTTAGATGGCAGACATGTCTTTCTGTGTGTGCGACTGAACCAGGATTACAACTCCGCTACGGAGATGAATTGTGGAAAACCTTGTCTAACAAAAGGTGGCTACGGTGGTTCATTGTCACCGTCTTCATCGCTAGATTTGAAGTACTTTTGCAGGGTGACAAAGTCAGTGTGTCAGCCCCCCCTCTCTCTCTCTCTCTCTCTCTCTCTCTCTCTCTCTCTCTCTCTCTCTCTATATATATATATATATATATATATATATATATATATACAAATATAAATTAGCGGGAATCGTATTTCTGCTTAGGAATTAACACGAAAAACAACTTCTGAGATGTGTGGCAAGCGGTCAATGATTCAGATGAACCAGAGCTACAACATACGTCAAAGGCCAAACACACTGAGACGATGGTTAAACAATCATCCGCACAGCCATAAAAACGACCAAGTAATTCGGGTCAAACAAATAAAAATATATGTGATTGAAAAAAATATGTGATTGAAAAAAATATGTGATTGAAAAAAAAAAAAAAAAAAAAAATATATATATATATATATATATATATATATATATATATATATATATATATATATATATATACATATAAAGAAAAAGAGATGAAATCGAAAATGCAACTGAAGTCTTATTTTTTTAAAAAATATATATATTTATTTGGTTCCTTTACCGGTTTCGCAGTTCTTCTGCTTTTCAAAAGGTGAGTTGAGATGGAGGGTCTGTGGTTTTTCTCACATCTGGTTGGTCTCTGAATGTTACTTGTTTTATATGGAAAAAGTGGCTCGAAAGCCAGGTTTTTCGAGAAGTAATTTGATTGGTTTGTCAATAATTATAATAAATTTCGCGCAAAAATGTAATGAAAACTTGTTCACGTGACAGCCAAATTTCATTTATAACCAACCCAAAAAAAAGCCTTCGTGAGCCTCCTTTTTTCAAGTAAAAAGAAATTCAAACACTCATATATGAAAAAACAACCTGTGACAAACCCCCTCTCTTATTTGAAGAACTATTGTAACGCGAACTGGCGCGAAATTTATTATAATTATTGACAAACCAATCAAATTACTTCTCGAAAAACCTGGCTTTCGAAACACTTTTTCCATATAAAACAAGTAACATTCAGAGACCAACCAGATGTGAGAAAAACCACAGACCCTCCATCTCAACTCACCTTTTGAAAAGCAGAAGAACTGCGAAACCGGTAAAGGAACCAAATAAATATATATATTTAAAAAAAAAATAAGACTTCAGTTGCATTTTCGATTTCATCTCTTTTTCTTTATACTTCCACTCGTGTAGGACACCTCGGTTATTTTTCATTTTGTAAAAAAATCCTCACTTTCTAATATATATATATATATATATATATATATATATATATATATATATATATATATATATATATATATATATATATATATATATATATATATATATATGTATATATGCATATCTGTATGTATAAATGTATATATGTATGTATGCGTGTATATATATATGTGTGTGTGTGTATACATGTTTGTGCTTGAGTATGTATAGAGGTATTAGAAGGTACACTTCTAAACGTGTGGTTTTAGTCAATATATGTTTAACCTCGCTGTGAAAATTACCCACAGCGATTAAACCTTGGGGTTTATCTTTGTTACTAGGAAAAAAGAGAGAGATAAATTTGATTAATTCCAAGAGTGATTAACAGTCCACTTGAGATTGGTTATGGATTCCTGCCCAGAAAGAGAATTGTATGTTAGAGTTACCAATAGTTTAGATAAACTCAGAAGGACTCAAGTTGGGCTGCCCAATTTAGATAACAATGCACTATAGAGTGAGAAAATAAGTGGTTTTGTATATTTACTATTGGGTAGAACACAATCCGTTGTCCGGTTTAATAACACTACCTGACCCTCGGGTGACGTTAGCGGAGATTAATCCATTAGAAGCACTCTGATTTCAACATACCATGCTCCCTTCGCCCCAACAGTCTTGGAAACCCTGGAAAGGGTTATGGGCATTACATTTCCCTCTCTCTTAAAACAGTAAAAAAATTATAAGAAGACACATAAGATACATGTAGAAACGTGGTTTTAAATAAACATATATTTTACCCTGCTACGAAAAGCTGACACCAACTAATGTTTAGTTTTTATAGTAATACAATGTGCGTATATACATGAATCTATGGTTTAAAATACGTCGTATCCTTGATTTTAAAAACATGATCAAAGTTGCTGGAATTAAATCCTTAACTGCAATTGTATTTATGAATAATCCAAATTTAATTGTGAAAGTTTCTTCAGTGATTATTTGGTAGTTCTTTGCCGATCTTTAATCATACTGTCACACCTGTTACCCAGTAGTGTTTGTAGTGTCTACCATTCTCGACAAAACTTCTGCAAATAAAGATTTCTTGTTTTCAGAAGTTCTTGAATTCTGTTTTGACTTAAAAGTTATGCCAGCAATTTTCATTAGAGTTTCAAGTTTCTTCTCTTATGAGAAACGTTTGGAAGAATCTGTCAAAATGAGCTGCAACATTATCTATGTTGTATATTTTCTGTCTCGGTTGGCTGACAAGTTGGCTCTGTAAAGTTTCTTATATATTATATCATGATCATGCAGTGACACTTTCATTGTAGGGCTGTTAGTTTTCTGAACATCTCTTTATCTTTATATTCTGAACACAGCAGTTCTTCTAACTGCTAAGTATCCGGTATTCTATTTTCTAAGACAGTATATTGTGATTTGAAGGAGATATGATTACTACTTCAATCAAGCCAAGTGATCGTGTACGGAATCAATTATTTTTGTATTTATTTAGTTTGTATTGCAAATGTTGAACAATGGAACAACTGTTACGTTTCCAACGGGTCACTTATTTCTGACAGTGAGAGTAAAAGGCCAGTATGTGTCATTCTGTCTCTAGCAAATATAACAAGGGATGTAAACAGTTCATCGATTTTCTTACCTCTTCATTAATTGATGCATTGTGTCACGAAAAACAAGTCTTTGAGCTTTCACTTCAATCTTGAGCACATAATCTATTTTTGAACAAAGTCTTCCTTGCTGTCTCACACTTTTAACAAAACCACATCTGTATTATTAATAATTAATAGTTTGATTAATTTTCTTTCTGCTATCTATTCTTTTAGTCTTAGACATTTTGTGATGGACAAGTTTTTGTTGAAAAACATTCTGTTATATTCCGAAGGCAACAAATATATTTACCTGTACATTTACTGAAATATTTATTAATCTTAAAAGTGGAATGTTTATCTGAAGAGAATTTTAGACAGCTCGCAGTATTAAATTGAACATGAAAAGAAACACGTCGAAAAAATTAATCTCTGTACTAAAAAAAGAGAAGAAAATAGAATTACACGCATAAATCTTAAACGAATTCAAACTAAGAGGAATAATTGAAGCAAAGGAATAAAAATGTAGGTAAAAAACACATAAATACAAACGAAACTACGTTTAGAAAAATAAAAATAAATAACATGTCTATTGTAAGTATATATAATATAAAAGAAATGTTCATTACTTCAGCATGTATTTTATGTATTTGTTTTGGGGAAAATAAACAATTTGACAGGTGTTTTAATCGTAGGTGTTCACATATACTGACACATATAACTCTACACTATCCCTCACAAACATGGAAATATATATATAGAATATACATGTGCGTATCTTTGATTGCATTGCGTGCATCTGGATATATGTTTCTGAAAACCAAAAATTAGCAGCAGTGATTATACCTTAACAAATATAAATTCCATAGATGAAACATCGAAGTCATTAACACCTTTTCGTTCGAAAAATAAAGAATACTCTGCTGCTCGCATATGTTGAGTTTTATTCAGATCATATTTGACCATTCGATAATTGCGTGTACACAAAACACTATCTTCAATATCCTTACACACACACACATCTATCTATCTATCTATCTATCTATCTATCTATCTATCTATCTATCTATCTATCTATCTATCTATCTATCTATCTATCTATCTATCTAGTGTCTTTTCTCTTCACCACCAACATGGCTATGCTAAGAGTAGGCTGTCTAAATGCACGTGGCCTGGGCTCAACTTGGAAGCAAGCAATGCTTCTAAATGACCTCAGGTCACAACGTATAGATGTGATGGTTATTTGCGAGGCCCGGATCAGCAACGTGCGACAGCTGACCCCCACCTTTGATGATTTTGAGATGCACGCATCTCTCTGTCAGTCCGGAGGTGGGGGTGGGGTTGTCGTTCTGCTGCAAAAACATCTGGGTCTCGCAACACAGACGGTAAATTTGGACCCGGAGGGTCGACTAGTGGTTCTGGACCTTGGCAGTGGTGAAGGCGGAGCGTTTAGGTTGGTAGCCGTCTACGGCCCTTTCAGGTCAATGCGGTCGGACTTCTTCCATCGTCTGGAGACTTTTCTAGGGACATCCCGCCCCTTGCTAATAGTGGGGGACTGGAATGGTATCCTAGATGCACGTTGGGACTACGTAGGGGCCTGTCACGATAGATAGAGGTGTAATAGCCTCAAAGGGTTAATCGGTCGATTTGACCTGGCCGATAGATATCGACTAGATTTTCCAACTGCGCCAACCTGAACTTGGGCAAACGGTAGCGGATCATCTAGGTCGTACCTAGATAGGTTCTTAGTTAGAAATAAGGATAAGGACTTTTTAAGTTGTCCAAAAATGCGCATGGTTGGCTATTCAGACCACAAGTTAGTGACCTGCATGGTCAACCTTGACAGAACGCATAGACAGGGACACGGTTACTGGAAGCTCAACTTGTCCATACCGGCAAGTAAGGCTTACAGGGACCGGATTAGCACTTTAGTTAAGGAGCGGTTGACGGGCGCCATCGTCAACAGCAGGTGGTGGGGATCTCTCAAAAGAGAGATTAGAGTAGTCTCTATAGAATTTAGTAAGGAGTTAGCCTCAAATAGAAATAGAAAGGAAAGGGAGTTGGTAGATAGTGTAGAAGAGGCAATTAGAAGCGGCGACGTGGCCAGAGTGCTAGCGTCGAGAACGGCCCTGGGCCAGTTCTTCGACGCGAAACACGAAGGCTGCATCGTCCGAAGCAAAATACGTGCTCTGGGAAACGAGGGGTCCAAAGCTGTTAGCTGGGCCCGCGTGACAGACGCCAAAAGAGGGAGTAGATCCATTATCCGGTCTTTGCGAGACCAGGATGGACGGGTGATCCTTGAACCTAAGCAGATGTGCGAGGCGTTTCAAAAGTACTTTGCCAGATTGTTCGGAAGGGGCGGGGGAGCCGGTTGGGGAAGTGGAGTTCGGTCCATACCTCGACGGCCTGCCGCGTCTCTCGGACAGGGAGGCGAAGTCCTGCGAGGAGCTGATTTCAGCCGCTGAGATAGAGGACGTGCTGAGCCAATGCGGCAAACGCAAATTCCCGGGTCTCGATGGTCTCCCATACGAACTATATCTAGCTATTCTGGACTTGTTCCCTGATCTCCTCGAGGCGGTCTACTGCAACTGGCAACAGAACGGGAGAATTTCCTGTGCTGTGACCAAGGGCGTAGTCACGCTAGTGAGGAATGACGAGAACAAGGGGGACGAAATAAGTAACTTCAGGCCCATAACTCTGCTAAATACAGAGTTACAGATTTTGGCCAAGGTGCTAGCAAAGAGGTTGGCGCTTGTCGTGGGCAACCTGGTGGGAGATGCGCAGAGATGTGCTATCCCGTCCAGGTCCATCCACGACGACCTCCACCTCATGCGATACATCATAGAGAGGGTTGGGAACGAACCCGGCTTTGGTGGGACCCTGATCAACTTGCATCAATCTAAGGCGTTCGATAGGGTCGACCATGGTTACTTGGATGCGGTGCTAGCGGCGGCAGGCTTCGGACCCATTTTCAGGGGTTGGATCAATGCCATGCACAGGAGCCGCATCTGCTCTAGGGTCAAGGTGAATGGCTACCTCTCGGAGCCGTTCGAAATCGCGCGGTCCATCCGACAAGGGTGCCCTCTCTCCTCCCTTCTGTATGTAATGACTCTAGAGCCACTGCTGCGGAAGTTGGAGTTGTTGCAGGGCATCCCGTTGGAACCGGGATTGCGGAAAGCGGTGTCGGCCTACGCCGATGACGTAACAGTAATGGTATCGACGGCCTCGGAAATCGGGGCGATCGGCACCTTACTGGAGGAGTACGAAAGGTTTACAGGGGTTAAGCTGAACCGGGACAAGTCGATCGGTCTGCAACTCGGCACGTGGAGGGGCAGATCGATGCCCTCCGATGGCGCCGTCGGGCGCTGGATGGAGGGCCCGGTGACGAAGCTCAGGGTCTGGTTCGGACCATATCTCCAGGTGGAGAAGAACTGGGGTGAGGTAACGAACAGGGTGTTTGCACTGACCCAGAAGTGGGCCGAGTGCAAACTGTCCCTGAAAGGTCGGGCGGAGGTGGCGAACACTTATATAGCGTCCGTCATCTACTACCGCCTGACTGTTGTGCCTTGCCCAAGGGAAACGCTCGCCAAAATGGAGCGCGCACTTTTCCAATTCCTTTGGAAGAAGCGGGTTCCTATGGTGAGGAGATCCATCTGCTGTCAACACCCTTCGAAAGGAGGGCTCGGGATGCCGTGGCTAATGATACGTAAACACGCATTAAGGCTACGACACCTTCAGGTATTCCTCACCGGTCAACCGGTGTGGGCCCGGTTTGTGAGGCGAGCCTTTCCCAGACTCGTCTCACTCACCGAGCTGCAATCCTGGGTCAAGCAAAGACCGAGAAAACTGGGCGCCTGGCACACCGAGTGTGCCCAGGCGCTCACGGCTCTCTGGCAGGCGGACCCGGCTGTCAGTGGAAAATCCACCTCGTCATTCTATAGAGGGCTGGTGGTTAGCATGTGCGACGACGCCCTCGGAGAAGCCCTAGGAATGGAGGAAGACGAACTGGCCAACCTGTTCGGTAGGACATTCAGCCCGGGACCCATGGATAACTTCCAGAGGTCCCTGGCCTGGCAGTGCTACCGAGGGGCTCTGCCCGTTCGAGAAAGGCTCTACAGACACCGGCGCCCGGGTAGGGACCCTCGAAAAAGATCTGTCCCAGATGCGTGTGCGACGAGGAATCCGTTGCACACGCATTGGTACACTGCTCGGGCATTGCCGATCTGTGGGGCTATGTCGAACAACTGCTGTCAAGGGTGGGACCGATCCGGTTGACCACCGAGTCTTTTGTAACGATCAAGCCGCCTCCCCTCTTCAAAAACGAAGGAGAGGCGATGTTTCTGTGCGTAATAGCCATCGCGAAAGAGGTTGTATGGTGGACGCGTCTGAAAGGATTGAGGTCAGACACCGTTCTCTCTGGCCAACAACTGGTCCGTTTCTTCCGATATTATTTCGGAAGAAGGATCAGGATGGAGAGAGAGGTGCTGCACCCCAGCCGTTTTTATGAAAGATGGGTGAAAGTGGCGAGAATGGCCCGTGTGAATGGGCTTTCACTCTACATCAGACTATAGGTGAGGAAGATGAAAGATCAAGGGAGCACCCCCTCTCTGTGCTCCTGAGGAGAAGGGTTGCACACTTTTTTTCGGGGGTGTGTGCGACCCCAAAAGGCGCCTCCTCCCTATTGAGGATTTTGTTATTAAATTTATTTTTGTTATATTTTATTTTATTTTTATATCTTGTTATTGCCTCCTCCTTATTGAGGACGCCATTTTATGTAAACTCCCCCATTGTACTTGTCCCACTTTTTGATGCCCTGGTGGCAAATAAAAAGAAAGTTATCTATCTATCTATCTATCTATCTATCTATCTATCTATCTATCTATCTATCTATCTATCTATCTATCTATCTATCTATCTATCTATCTATTTACCTGTCTATGTATCTATCTATCTACCTACCTATCTATCCATCTATCTGTGTGTGTGTGTGTGTGTGTGTGTGTGTGTGTGTGTGTGTGTGTGTGTGTGTGTGTGTGTGTGTGTGTGTGTGTGTGTGTGCGTGTGTGTGCTTGCGTGTGTGATAAAATATTTACAATCATTTACGATGGAATTAAACTTATATAATACATAAATGTTTTACACATGAATTACAATTATGAAAATAAAACCACGTATTTTTTGTGCTAAGTATTTGCATTCTTCGCGAAGCGAGGCCATTAAACCAATAAAGAAATTAACAAACAAGCACAAATGCACACACACACACACACACACACACACACATATATATATATAATGAAGGTGCGTGGATGAGTGGTTAGAGAAGTGAATTCGCAAGCGTCAGGTTCTGAGATCATCTTTGACTTTCATGATTTCCAGGTCGATAAACAAAGTACCTTTCCAGAGGCAATGAAATGCCAGAATTGTTAAATCGTGGAGCATGCTGTTCGGCTATGTTCGGTCAATCAGGAATCGTGACTAGCTGATTATATCAGCAATTGTAAGAGTAAAGGAAACGTTGTTTCCTAGGTCCAACCTGATGATCGAAAATGTCCCATTTTCTAATGAACCTAGTTAGAAGGCTACACATGCTTAACTACATAAAATTGTGTAAAGATGTAGATTTATGTTATTATAAAGCAAGAAAATACGAACATTTTGTTTGAAACCTGACAATTTAAGATAATCGCATGCAGTCATGTGATATTACACTCACTAATGCAATATACAAAGGATACTTGGGGTAGTAGAGTGGGTAATGTGAAAAGATTCAGGACCCGATGGCTGAACATTATTAGAACGGCGGGAATCTAGCTAGATTCCCGCCGTTCTAATACTGGTGGCTTATTTCGGATTTAGCTGTCGAAACGGCCGGAGCTCAGCCGTCTGGGTCCTGAATCTTTTCATATATATAAATATATATATATATATATATTTTCCTCTCACTAAACTACCATTTTCAATGTCGCATCTCTTTGTTTCTTCAGCTTACCGATTTTCAAACTGCTGATTTAAGTAGAGTAGAGTGGCAATATTTAACCCCAAATTTTAGCAAACGCATCAAATTCTGATTAGTCAAATGCATATAGAGATTGATTTGGATGTTGAGTAAAGTACTAGAATTCCTTTCATACAAACATCTATTTAATTACCACGCAGAAAGCAAGCGATATTTTCAACTATTCACGAACAAAATCAAAGTGATATTTATATATCTTTAGTATTATATGCATGAAATACATGTAAGGATTGAAATACATGTAAGGCTATTATTAATAATGGTTTTGTGATAATGAATAAATGGATGTTTATTTTATCTATATGACTTACTTTCGGAAAATGATATTACAAATCTTCATCCATGTACGAAAATAAACAGTTCTTCAATAAATAGCGATGGACGTGTCTACAAGAATGGAAATATTACCTGTTTTGTACATGACAATTAATAGACGAATGTCTTGTCACTGTTCAAACGTTTTAATAACAACCAATTTAATCTTTATGAACTGTTTACTAATCTGATTTTGATGTTTGGGAATAGTTTCGCTTCTTATATTATTATGCTATTTCAATATTAACTGATAGCCTGATTAATTTATGTAATTAAAATATATACGTTTACGGGTGAAATAAATGTGATTATATATGTTATATGTTATACTAAACTGTCAAATTTAACGATGGTTTAATTAAGTAATATAAACGTTAAGTAATGTTAACGAATTTTTGAAGAATGTGCAGAAGTTATATCATGATAGTCGAAAGTTTTAAATGAAAAGCTAGATTGTACTTTTCATTTTTAAGAACTTAAGAAGTAATTAAGCTAAAAGGAAAGCTAATGAACTTTAACGACTAGAGATTTGATGACACTAGCATTGAAAAGTGTGAAGACACTATCTTATGGTTTTCTATGTACAAAGAGAATAGCGTATACTACACCTAATTCTGCAAAGCTAGTTTAAAATGGACCCACCTTTAAACAATTCTGCCAGAAACAGTTGCACTTTTATTAACTTCATTAATTGGCTCCTAGAATCTATATGCGAAGTTGAAAACATTATATGTTTGATAACTGTATATCAATATTCCATCTGACTGTATATTATTCTCGCTTCTTATCCTACCACCCGCGAATAAGATCCGCAAACCCATACATGCCGCAAAGATAAAATACAAGCAGTGATAATTCAAGTGTCTAAGTATATGAGATCTGAAGACAAAACTCATAGGGTACAAGTTAGAACATTCGATAAGAAACCATATCATACACAGCCTGGAGAATGTGGGGCTATGCCAGGCTTAAAATGCCCAAGAATCACCGTATGTCAATGCAGTGCCCTTACGACTCCATCAGAAGTTATGGAACCATACCATCATTCACAAGCAATAAAGAATTAGTAATCTTTGTCAAAGGGTAAAAATCCAACTTTTTAATCGACTTTTTGCAAATTATCAACATTATACATATATACATGTATAAGGTAAAAATGACAGCACATTGAAGCATTTTATCAAATCTAAAAATAATATAATATAATATAATATAAAACGCACTTAGGATGCCATCCAGTGCAGCCTAGCCTCAGACAGGCTCACGCGCCAGCTCGACTAGCCCCGCCTTGCTTGTTTCCGTGCGGCCTCCAAACTCCACAGTGGTGCCTGGCTCCATACCCTGCCCTCCTTCTCAACTGGCACGCAGCTAGACAACCATAGCCTGCGAATCGGCGTTTCCCTGAGGCTCGACCTCCGGATCTGCCAGCCAAACCAATGTCGCTGCGGTTCCACCGTGGACTCTTTTGGCCTCCACCCGCTTTCCTGTCACCACAGTGCCGGCCGCATTCCACGCCATACTGCCCTCAACGAGGTCATTAAGCACGGCTTGGACACTGCAGGCTTCCCTTCTCAGCTCGAGCCGGTGGGGCTGGATCGAGGGGACGGCAAAAGGCCAGATGGCATGACCATCTTCCCGTTCCGCGGTGACAAACCCCTCGTCTGGGATGCAACTTGCACCGACACTTTCTGCAGCCGCAACTTGGTGCAGTCTGCAACTTACCCAGGTTCTGATGCACGTCGGGCTGAGGGGGCCAAACTCCTCAAATACCGGTCACTCTCCGACAGGTTTGCGGTCGTACCCCTGGCAGTGGAGACTTCTGGTGTTCTCGGCCCCAGGTCTACCTCCTTACTCACCACCATAGGCGCTGAGCTGGCCAGCCGCCGGTGTGAACCCCGCCAGTTGGAGTGGCTTTTCCAGCGCGTCTCCCTTGCCGTCCTCTGGAGAAACGTCTTCTCCATTCTGTCCGCCGGGGCTGTGGGTGGGCCCCATCGCGTACCGTTGTAGTTGTTGTATACAGATATTATATTACGTTGTAGTAGAAGCTGATATATATATATATATATATATATATATATATATATATATATATATATATATATATATATATATATATGTCGTCTTCAGTATTAGAATGACAATCAAGATCTAAAAATATTTATATCTGATCTAAAATATATTAAATAATAACGCTTATATGGATATAAAATGTAAAGTATATGCCACTGTACATAATACATAATACATAATACATAATACATAATATCTATAGTATATGTCATAATACAAATTATATATATGGGTAAAGGTAAATACATCGCAAAGTGTGGATAAATGTAAAAATAATTAATAAATGGGAACAATTAATTGAAAAATTACACCGTGTAACAAAAAATGTTTTTTTCTCTGTTTCTGGCTTGTAATCACTTTTTTGTGTTGCTTAGGTCCCAAATAAATAAAAAAGTGCTATTAAACAGTTAAAAGTTTGGGTTTGTAAACATTCTAAGCTATTTAATTCTAGTGAATTATTTGTATGCTGGATTTTACGTTGTAGGTAAGTTTAATTTGCTTATATTAACTGATTTTTTAAATATATGTTTCAGGTTAAATTAAAATGATAAAATAAAGAGTAATGCCTAAAGAAAATTATAAAAGTGCAATAAAGTATAAAATTGTTAAAAAGTGGATTAAAGAGATTAATTGATACTGGATTTTCGCACCCTGAATAAAGGGTAAGTTGTGTTTTAAGCATTCGTCTCCAGGATGAAGCAGTGGAACTTGGTCAAGGAGGAAGTGCAGGTGACAAGTCAGAGAAGTCGACACGAACCTTTTCAGGCTTTTTCACTCTTAGGAATGGCCTCTGCTTCTGCCATGACGTGCCTGGACTGTTTGACGTTATTGGGTGCCGTTTGTGCCCAAGGAGTGGCGGCTATTTATAGACAGCTCCACCACAAGTTTGAAGGCTGTCCTCCTCCAAAATGGAAACAAGTTCCCGACACTGCCCCTAACCCATTCAGTCTGCCTGAAGGAAGATTACTATAGTGTGAAAGTCCTCTTGGAAGCTCTGCAATACAACCAGTACAATTGGGAAATCATTGGAGACTTCAAGATGGTGGCTTTCCTGCTTGGACTCCAAGGAGGCTTTATCAAATTCCAATACTTCCTTTGTCTTTGGGACAGCAGAGCCACCTCTGACCACTATAAAAGAAAGAACTGCGAGCAGCGAACAGAATTTGTAGTTGGGACCCGGAACGTCATGTGGAAGCCACAGGTTGATCCCAGGATTGTGCTTATGCCGCCACTGCACATTATGTTGGAGTTGATGAAGGAGTTTGTGAAGGCTCTCAACCAAGAATCAGCCGCTTTTAAGTAACTTCTTGAGTTCTTCCCCAAGTTATCTGACGCCAAAATCAAAGGTGGAATTTTTGTTGGACCTCAGATAAAGATGTTTGAGTCTACCGAGTTCTCTAATAAGCTCAATAAGATTGAGAGAACAGCATGGAACTGCTTCAAGGCAGTTGTTAAGGGCTTCCTGGGCAGCTACAGAGCTGAAAACTACCAGCAACTGGTGCAGGATCTGATAAAGGCTTTTGGCGCCATGGGATGCAGGATGTCGCTTAAACTCCATATGCTGGACGCTCACCTGGAAAAATTCAAGGACAATATGGGTGCCTACTCAGAAGAACAAGGCGAACGATTCCACCAAGATGTGAAAGAGATAGAGCCAAGGTACCAGGGCCACTACAATGAAAAAATGATGGGGGACTATATCTGGGGGCTAGTGCGGGAATGCGACCTGGACCACAAATCTAGGAAATCCAGTCATTTCTGACGTGTATAAGTTGCTTTATAAGTGTTATTTGTTTTTACTTGTTTGCTTTTGATAAGCTTGTGTAATAAAATAAATATATACTCTGTTGATTTAATTATATGAACTGATAAATTAAAAAAAAATGTGTTTTTTCTTGGAAAATATGAAAATTTAGAAATATCAAACTCCTGACCACAAACCCAAACTTCTAATTAAATAATAGTGTTGTTTTATAATAATTGTTTCTACTTTTTGGCACAAGGCCAGCAAATACCCAGTACATTACTGGTATTTTATTTTATCGACCCCGTAAGGATGAAAGGCAAAGTTGATCTCGGCGGGAATTTGAACTCAGACCGTAAAGGGACGTAACTATGCTGGAAAGCATGGCGTCCGACTCTCTACCGCTACTGCCAATCCACTATAATAATGGGATATAACAAACCAGGAAATAACATTTAGAACCGGGGAAAAAAAATTTACACGGTGTTATTTAGCGAAGCAGGTATTGGCATGGAGTTCATATAGGGTCGTGTAATGGGAAACATTACAAACTACATATGAAATATGATATAAATAAAAGTAAAAATGATGTGTCAAACAAGAGGGTGATTAGGCCACGTCAATTAATTTTTTCACAATACACTTAAGCTTAATATCCACGCATATATATATATACACATGAATAGGTTTTTTTAAACCAATTACTTAATTTTAATTAACTGTCTACATTATAATTAAAATTATTCACATTTCATAATTCTGTATAATGTTTTAATGTTTATTGATTTATTCTATTATTCTATTATGTGTTCAAGCCGAGGGGCTGAGGCGATGCTGTGGCTCCGCCATCTATGCTACACTTTGTATAGCGAGCTTTTCGTTTGCTGCCCATTGATGCAAAAGGGAGTTTGTTGCCGCTGTTCTTATTTGTGCTTCACTTCGGGCTGGGGCTTCATCCGAGATCTTAGTCAGAAGAATCTCGAGATGTCTCTTGAAAATATCTACATGTGGACCATGTAGATTTCTCAGATAGAATTTTTGACACCTTATTAAGAAGCTGGGATCCCTTGAACCCAAGCTATTGCAGTATGTGATCCTTATCGATGCGACAGATGGTAACTGTGGCACTACACAGCGGCGTCGTGTTCGTGGGTTTGTCCTACCCTCAATGTATATCAGTGAGTATCTCTCTGGTTTCCGCTCTAGGGAGTAAATCTTAGTTTCTTTAGCCTCTCCCAATGCTCATCTCTTTCATTGAGGCAATATCCGATATAACATAATTTTAATTATCTACCAGTGGTTCCCAGTTTTTATAATCTTTGTAAACTCTAGGTTTTATAATGCTTTACACCACGACGGATCGTCAAAAGCCCGTTTGAGGAATGGGCTCGCGAGGTGGGGTGGTTGTTGTAGTGGGTTCCGCGGGCTCATAGTCCTTCCTCTCATTTATGGCCCTTTCCTCTACTTTCTTCAAATGTCCTATACAATCAGATCTTCACTTCTATACTCCTTCCCCACCTCTGTTCTTTGTTTTGTTCCGTTTTTATCCTTTTTTCGTTTTCTTTCATATTTCCATCAATATTTGCAATGTTATTGATACAGCTTTGAATTGATCTATTTTCTGTAATTTTATTAAAATGAAAAATATTATAATGATTGAATTTTATTAAAAGATTCCTTATCTGGCAAAAGAAAGACAACAAAATATTTATGATATCCTTTAAGAGGTTTACCGTCCCGCCACGTTGGTTTTCGGCCAGGGACTAGCCAATGTAAAATACATCAAACAGTTGACACTGTGTGGCTTTCCGACTGGCTGGAATGTGTCTCTGTTAAGCAACCCCTCCTGGCATTGTCAAGTGTATGGCACACGGAGGCGATCTGTGACGGAAGTCGCAATGACCGATGGACCTCCCCCAAGTAAATTCTTTGTTTATGTTTTGTCATAAATTAGTAACTGATTACTTAATCTTTTATGTGAATAACATCTGATGACAGCACTATATGTCTTGCATCATGACCTGATGACGTACGTTTGTTGGCCATAGAAATATGTATCGTGATTTTTCAACATTAAATGACGATTTAGAATCCGGATTTCTTTTTTCCTTGAAGTATATATATTTGTAGTATATATATATATATATATATATATATATATATATATATATATATATTTCTTAAGGTTTGTTGGTTCACCACTGGTTAGAACTGTTCATTCCGTATGGTCAATCCTGGTGTAATATTGTGAAGAGTAGTCAACGCAGTGCAGTTCACCCATCTTCATTTGTGTAGTTGGTGGTGCGAATACGGAGTTAATTATAAATGAAATAACAGTAGGCTGGACTGGTGTAAATCCTTGAAAGGTTTATTATACTATGATCATTTCAATGGCCGGGTTCCATATGAATCCGGTCATATCATCAGGTATTGGAATATAACAAAGGAATATGTAAAAGGCCATGGGTCCGAAAAACCATGGGTCCGGGCGGTTGGCTGTGAAGCTAGTTGGTCAGCCGCCCTTTCTGTCCCTGGTTTCTCGGACCCATGGTTTTTCGTACCCATGGCCTTTTAAATATTCCTTTGTTATATTCCATATATATTCTTTGTTATATTCTAATACCTGATGATATGACCGGATTCATATGGAACCCGGTCATTGAAATGATCATAGTATAAACCTTTCAAGGATTTACACTAGTCCAGCCTACTGTTATTTCATTTATATATATATATATATATATATATATATATATATATATATATATATATATACACTAGTGACAGAACAGACCTATTATGAACGACATTCTGTCATAACCATCCTATTGTAAATGATTATTTTCACTAATGTATTCCTTCTTCCTGTAACCCAGGAGAGTAGTATTTTAGGTAAATTTGACTGTTATTTCTAGCAGGTCAATCGAACATATGTTGAGATTCCCACGCTTTTTCCACTTTCATTATATTGCAGAGGGGGGATTGGCAGTATCGGTAGAGAGTCGGACGCCATGCTTTGACGCATAGTTACGGCCCTTGCCATTCTGAGTTCAAATCCCGCCGAGGTTAACTTTGCCTTTCATCCTTACGGGGTCGATAAAATAAAGTACCAGTAATGCACTGGGTAATTACTGGCCTTGTGCCAAAAATAGAAACAATTATATTGCAGAGCTGATATAAAATTGGTTTTGTTACTAATCAAAAGAAAACTTTATTCATATTAATTTTGTCTACACAATCTTAGAGGGGAAACTCTCTTTAACAAAAACCCCCTTTCTCTTTCAATGCCACAGCTATCGTCCCTCTCCCTATTCCCTTTTATATTTCCACCACAATCTCCCATCAAAGATTTACAACAATTCTTCTGAGAAGCGAAACAATAAAAGAATTTGGCAGAAATGTAACATTAATGGCGCTAAGATTAAAAGGATATTCCAAGAATTGCGTCTGTCAGTCGTCAAAATAGAATATTTCAATGTTGCAGCTGTTGTTGTTGCTGTTGTCATTGTCATTAGTGTAGTAGTAGTAGTAGTAGTAGTAGTAGTAGTAGTAGTAGTAGTAGTAGTGGTGGTGGTGGTGGTAGTAGTATTAATGGTAGTATTATTAGTGATAGTAGTATTAGTGCTAGTAGTAGTAGTGGCAGTGGTGGTAATAATGATTTCTTTATTAACCACAAGGGTTTACATAAAGTAGACATTAAGGACAGTGCAGGACAATGCAGGACGGTACAAATGGGCATTTCTGCGTGTAAAAAAACAAAAACAGAGGATGTAACAAAAATAACAATGAAAATAACAATGAAAAATTCCCCAATAGGGGGGAGACTTCGGAGGGACATTTGTGGAGAAAGCCCAGTAAAAAGCCACAATGGCCCTGACCACCAAGGCAAGTGCCCTCTCCCAGTTTTCCACCTTTAATTTACAGATATATACTCAGAGTAGGCCCATTCACTCGGGCCATTCTTGCTTCTCTCACCCATCTTTCAACAAAATGCTGGGAAGAGAGCACTTCCCTCTCTACTCTGATTTTCCTTTTCAAATGAAATTTGAAAAAGTCAATCAGAGCATCACCGAAGAGGTAAGTGCTCGTCTTCAGCCCTTTCAAACGTGTCCACCATACTATCTCTTTCGCCATGGCCACCAGGCAGATAAAAACTGCCTGCCCTTCCCGGCTAAAGGAGGAGGGCGGGGCAATCCTCACGATGGACTCAGATGATAGCCGGATCTGTCCTAAACGCGACAGCAGGTGTTCGACATAAACCCACAAGTCAGCAATTTTCGGACACTGGACGAGTGCGCGCAGGACGGTTTCATCGCCCTGCGCGCATCTCGGACATGCCCGGCTGACGGCACCTCCATGCCTGTAGAGTTTATCCCGAACTGGCAAGGCTCCTCGGTAGCACTGCCAGGCCAGAGATATCTGGAAGTTGTCCATAGGCCCTGGCCCGAAAGTTCTTCCGAAGAGATTGGTTAGTTGATTTTCGTCGACGCCTAGAGTTTCCCCCAAGTACGTCGTCGCTCTTCCCCTCCACTAATCCTCTATAGAACGCCGAGGTGGAGTTTCCACCGATCACATTGCCCGATTGGTCGAGGGCTGTGAGCGCCTGAAGACATTCCAGTCTCCAGGCGCTCCCTCTCGGTCTTCGCTTGACCCAGGACTGCAGCTCCGTCAAGGAAACGAGCTGGGGAAATACGTGTCTAGCAAACGGCAACCACACCTGATCACCGTCGAGGAAGAGGTGGAGATGTCGTAGCCTGAGCGCGTGTCTGCGCATCATCAGCCACGGCATGCCCAGCCCTCCACGTAGCGGGTGTTGACAACAGATAGACCGCCTGACCATCGGAGCGCGTCCCTTCCACAAAAAGCGAAAGAGCAAACGCTCCAGCGCAGTCAGACGAGGCTTAGGACAAGGTACGACGGTCAGGCGGTAGCAGATGACGGACGCGATGTACGCGTTAGCCAGGTGGTGGTAATAATAGTAGTATTAGTAGTAGTAGTAGTGGTGGTGGTGGTAATATTAGTAGCAGTAGTAGCAGTAGTAGTAGTATTAGTGGTAGTAGTATTACTGCTAGTAGTAGTAGTATTAGTATTAGTAGTAGTGCTCAATAAAGAAAGCAGCATTAGTAGTAGTGCTTGTATTATTATTATTATTATTATTATTATTATTATTATTATTGGCACCTAGAATGTTGCCAGGCACTCACTGCCCTCTACCAAGCGGACAATGCGATCAGTGGAACTTCCACTCTCGAGTTTTATAGAGGATTAGTGGTGGGCAAGTGCGATGACGCACTCGGAGAAGCTTTGGGCCTCGACGAAGTCGAACTGACCAGTCTGTACCGGAGGACTTTTGAGCCGGGGACGATGGACAATTTCCAGAAATCCCTCGCTTGGCAGTGCTACCGGGGGGCACTGCCGGTTCGGGATAAACTCTACAGGCACGGAAGTGCTGTCAGACGGACCTGCCCAAGATGCGCACAGAACGACGAAACCGTTCTGCACGCACTTGTCCAATGTCCGTGCATTACTGACTTGTGGAGTTATGTCGAACAGCTACTGTCGCGTGTGGAACGAATCCAGTTATCGGCCGACTCCATAGTGAAGATCGAGCCGCCACCTTCCTTAGGTCAGGAAGAGCAGGACATTTCCCTCTGTCTGGTGGCAGTTGCGAAAGAGATTATATAGTGGACCAGGTTGAAAGGACTAAAGACAGACACTTTTCTCTTCGGCCAATCCCTCATCAACTTCTTCAAGTTTCACCTGGAAAGGAAGGTGAGGGTGGAGAGAGAAGTGCTGCCCCCCAGTACATTTGCTAAAAGGTGGGTGAATGTGGCAAGAATGGCTCGTGTGAATGGGCCTACTCTGACCATGCGCCTATAGGCTAGCTAACTTGAGGAGAGGGGTGCTCTCCTGGGTGCCCTAGAAGCGCAGGGTGGTTCAGGATTGGTGGGGTACCCGAATCACCCCAGGGTCGTCCACCCCCTATCGGGGAATTTATTTTGTTATATTTTGCATAGTTTATTTTATATTTTATATTTTCATTGTTAAATTAGTCTTGCCATTGTGCACTTTTACTCGACCTTATTGTAATCCCCCACAGTCCCTGTCTTTGTATTGTCCCCTACATGTCGGCCCTTGTGGCTAATAAATGAAATCATTATTATTATTATTATTATTATTATTAGTAGTAGTAGTAGTAGTAGTAGTAGTTGTGGTGGTGGTAGTAGTAGTAGTAGTAGTTGTGATGGTAGTAGTAGTAGTAGTTGTGGTGGTGGTAGTTGTGGTGGTAGTAGTAGTAGTAGTAGTAGTAGTAGTAGTAGTAGTAGTAGTAGTAGTTATGGTGGTGGTAGTAGTAGTAGTAGTTGTGGTGGTGGTAGTAGTAGTAGTAGTAGTAGTAGTAGTAGTAGTGGTAGAAGTAATAGTGGTGGTGGTGGTGGTGGTAGTAATAGTAGTGGTAGTAGTAGTAGTAGTGGTAGTAGTGGTAGTAGTAGTAGTAGTGGTAGAAGTAATAGTAGTAGTGGTGGTAGTAGTGGTAGTAGTAGTAGTAGTAGTGGTAGTAGTAGTAGTAGTGGTAGTAGTAGTAGTAGTGTTAGTAGTGGTAGTAGTAGTAGTGGTGGTAGTAGTGGTAGTAGTAGTAGTGTTAGTAGTGGTAGTAGTGTTAGTTGTGGTAGTAGTAGTAGTGGTAGTAGTGGTAGTAGTAGTAGTAGTAGTAGTAGTAGTAGTAGTAGTAGTGTCTGACGTTGTTGCTGTTGTCGTTGTTGTTGTTGTCGTCGTTGTTGTTGTTGTTTATTTGCTTATGTAGCTGCTTTTTTTTATTATTGTTGTTGCTGTTTGTGTTGCTGTTGAAATTTCTCATTGTTTTATTACATTAGTAATAATTATTGTCATTGTTTTTGTTGTTGTTACTGTTGTTGTTATTGTCGTTGTCGTCTTCGTCGTTGTTGTTGTTATTGTTTTTGTTGTTACTGTTGTTGTCATCGGCTTCGATTATGACGCTGGCTTAGCTGTAAGTTGATATAGCTGGCATTTCAATGATTGAAATGCTCAGGTGTGCAAATTAACCTGTATCTAACCCCTGCCATACGACACAACACTCACACTACCATCAACAGTACTCCTGTATCTAACCCCTGCCATACGACACAACACTCACACTACCATCAACAGTACTCCTGTATCTAACTCCTGCCATACGACACAACACTCACACTACCATCAACAGTACTCCTGTATCTAACTCCTGCCATACGACACAACACTCACACTACGATCAACAGTACGCTACAAACTGCAGCATCTAACTTTCTTCTTTATTCACAGATGTCAACAAGAAAACAAAAAATTAACAACGAAACATAACAAGACATAGTACTAATAAAAATTAAGAAATATACAATATTTCGTTATTGTTATTATTATAAGGGCGGTGGATTTGCCATTCTGAGTTCAAATCCCGCAGAGGTTAACTTTAGCTTTCATCCTTACGGGGTCGATAAAATAAAGTACCAGTACTATGCGCATGTGATTAGAATGTCTTAGGAAAGAATCGCTGGACAGATTTGTAGCTCGGAGATTAAAGAATCACTCCATGTAGAGCCGCGCTACATTTCCAAATTGAGGGATCATATCTCCGATTCTATGGGCCTGTGCTTAGAATGTCTGAGGAAGAATCGCTGCACAGCAAAACCAACCGACAGGAGACCCAGAGGTGGAGCCCCGAGTAAGACGGTTGGATAACATCCACGAGCTTAGCTGGAATCGCTTGGGATCCAGCCGGATCAGTTGGAGACGCTTACTTCTGAAAGACCCGCTGAAAGAAGTGTTTGAAGACAATGTCCAATACTGATACAAGACCAATACTGATGTGAAGCGATTGAACATATACATGAATTGTGCATGTTTTGTTCTTTCTAACTAACCAGCGTAAAATATGTTAGATATGTTCATATTTGGTTTAATGAGGAATGTGATTTTTTTTGCATTTGCCTGCTCTCTTAATACTGCTAGTCGACTAATATCGAGTCGGAAGACACCGTTATATAATACATTACACATCGCAAACTAAGTATAGTCTAAAGGTAGAAAACACGAGATTGCATTGATATTACTGAAGTGACTAAAACGATCTCAAGAGATATATATCTTTATTTCAAATCTCGCTAGTAGAGGAAAAGCGCGTGTCACACAATCCACTTATGATATTACAACTTAAACTGAGCTGAAAGCGGCTGTAACACACTAATCAAATTATAATCTATTCACAACATTTGTTTCAAGCGAAAGCCAAATACAAATTTATTAAACGAAAGCGTATCCAAAGAGTTAAGGCTGGTCTAGAGCTAAACACCAGCAACGTCTGAACAACAAAAGAAAATGTAAACCTTCTATATTAATTCAATGTAAATATATGGTCTGAATAGTGAAAATATTCAAATGAAATTCCCCTTCATATGAGTGTAAAGATGTTCACCTTTTACCATGAATCAATTAGTTTAGGCGATTGGTGGTAGGAATCCTGCAATTAAGAAGAATCTAAGAAGGTGACCAGCACTATACTCACTTTAAAGACTTTGCAAATAATAACACAAAATAACTCCTTGCATTTACTAGATTATCGAGAGCAGAGTATTTAGAAGTGAGTTTCAAATATATTTTGCTTAGCACATACATAATGGGGTTGATTTAGTCTTTTGGTGTAGTTGTAAGTCTCGAGATTAACGCGGAAAAAACAAGAAAATCATAACAATAACAAAACAAAAAAACATTTACAAAAATATAATAAAATGTCAAAAATCGCCTAAATTACAGATTTTAATTAAAAAAATTGTACTTGACAATTACCATGTCAATACACATTCCTGAACCCCCACCAAAATCTAAACGATTAATTTATTGAATTAGTTAAGTATTTTCTACGTCCAGAGCGAACTCTCGTTATTTCTCCTCTCTCTTTCTATCTCTGTATTCCATTATCTTCCCCACCTCTTGCTCTCTCTCACCCTCTTGTCACTCACCCCTCTCTACTCCCCCCTCTTGCGTTCTCACCTCCTCTCTCTTGCTCTCTCTCACCCTCTTGTCACTCACCCCTCTCTCCCCTTCTTGCGCCCCTCACCTCCTCTCTCTTGCTCTCTCTCACCCTCTTGTCTCTCACCCCTCTCTCCCCCTCTCTCTTGCTCTCTCTCACCCTCTTGTCTCTCCCCCCTCTATCCCCCCTCTTGCGCTCTCACCCCTCTCTCTTTCTCTCCCTCACCCTCTTATATTCCTTGTCACGTGAACTGTTTGCTCATAATTGAAATTAAGGAAAGTACCAGACTTGAATAGAGCTTAATCGTAAAATAATTTAACGAACAAAGTTATGTTGTGTGTGTGTGTGGGGGGGGGGGGGTGTATGTGTGCGTGTGTGTCTGTGAGTGTGTTTGTGTGTGTGTGTTTGTCTGTGTTTGTGTGTGTGTGTGTGATACTCAACGACACACACACACATACATACACATCCACACACAAATACACACAAACATACACACATAAATATTGACACATGCACACACACACACACACATCTATACATATATATTTATATATACATACATACATACATATATATATATATATATATATATATATATATATATATATATATATATATATATAATAATATATAAGATCAAAAGATGGTTAAAAGAGTTCCATGTATTTTATTATGCGCATTTCAAAAACAAATATCATCATGCAATAACATTTGCGTTTTCATCAGTAAAATAGGGAGACATGATATGAAGGTTAAAACACACGTGTGAATAGTGCAGTTTTAAATCAACATATGTTGATATGTTGAATTAAAACTGCACTATTCACAACTGTGTTTTAACCTTCATATCATGTCTCCCTATTTTACTGATGAAAACGCAAATGTTATTGCATGATGATATTTGTTTTTGAAATGCGCATAATAAAATACATGGAACTCTTTTAACCATCTTTTGATCTTATATATTATTTATACTCCAGTCCTACAAACTGTAGAGTGCTTCTTAACCGATATTTGCATTGCTTTATTGTACTACAATAAAACTCACTTCCTACATATATATATATATTCAATGTATATATATATATATATATAATGAATATGTATATATATGTATAATATGTATATGTATATAATATATATATGTATATATATATGTTCTCGGGAAGAAGAAGAAGAAGAAGAAGAAGAAGAAGAAGAAGAAGAAGAAGAAGAAGAAGAAGAAGAAGAAGAAGAAGAAGAAGAAGAAGAAGAAGAAGAAGAAGAAGAGAACTATATAGCCATATTGCTCACATCTCGACTGATACCTTCCGAAGTCTAGGGATGTCATTCTCTGGAAATGTATTGTTAGATTGTAATCAAGGTGTTCGTCTCCAAAGCAACACCGGCAACATCATCATCATCAACGACAGAGATATGAGACTTGTAGCAACAACAACAACAGAGATAACAAAAGCAGTGACAGCAGTGACAACACTAACAGCAGCAGTAACAACAGAGACAGCAGCAGTAACAACAGTGACAGCAGTGGCAACAGCAGCAGCAGTAACAACAGTGACAGCAGCAACTGCAGCAGCAGTAATAATACTAACAACAACAACAGCAACAGCAACAACAACAGCAACAATAGCAGCAACAACAGTAACAACAACAACAACAACAGCAACCATAGCAGCAACAACAGTAACAACAACAACAACAACAACAACAACAACAACAACAACAACAACAGCAGTAGCAACAGCCACAACAACAATAGCAGTAGCAACAAGAGTAACAACAACAGCAGCAACAGCAACAACAACAGCAGTAGCAACAGTAACAACAACAACAACAACAACAGCAACAATAGCAGCAACAACAGTAACAACAACAACAACAACAACAACAACAGCAGTAGCAACAGCAACAACAACAATAGCAGTAGCAACAAGAATAACAACAACAGCAGCAACAGCAACAACAACAGCAGTAGCAACAGCAACAACAACAATAGCAGCAACAATAGCAGTAGCAACAAGAGTAACAACAACAGCAGTAACAACAAGAACAACAGCAGTAGCAACAGTAACAACAGCAGCAACAACAGCAGTAGTAACAACAAGAACAACAGCAGTAGCAACAGTAACAACAACAACAGCAGTAGCAACAGTAACAACAGCAGCAACAACAGCAGTAACAACAACAACAACAGCAGTAGCAACAGTAACAACAACCATAGCCATTGTCTGTATGATCTGACCACCTCATAGCTATTGTTTAGTACCAGGTCATAGCTTTACTTCATCAGCGATATGATTTGAGTAATTAAATTCATCATCAACCCGCCATTTCTCACATATGATAGGAAAATCGAAAAACATCGATTGCTATACAAATAGACAAAAAGTAAAAAGCTATCACTCCAATAATATCAATTAACTGAAATTTTCGGAAAATATTGGAAACTGAAGTTTGGATGTATATTTACTCTTTAAAGCCAATCGATGAAAGCAACAAATATTTGGATCTTCTTAACGACCTTCTTAAATAAATGTATTATAATAGTTTGACAAGACTAAGAGTGACCAGGATGAAGAAGTATCGTAGGAATAGCAAGAATAAAGATATAGGAAAATATCCCTGTATTTTATATATAAATGTATTTTATATATAAATATATAAATAAGATAAGACATATTTAATACTGAGAGTTGGAAATGTGACATTAACTGAGATTAACAATAAAATATTAGACAAATATTTCAATAAATTGATCTTATTGGATTCCTTTAGATGTTTTTTAGACATTAAATAGGGCGTTTTGCACCTAGTTTGCCTGAATAATTTCGGTAGATCGAATCTTTTGCACTCATTATTTCACATATATAATATACTATCGTATTTGTATATAGCAAGCAAAATCTCCACCTACACAAAGATGAAATGCTGCAATATAGGTATGACCAGAACTTCCACGTCTACAAATTTATACTCCAACAACCTTCTGCAATATTTCCACGAGTATCTTCTGATTTAGCCGGAACATAACATCTCATGCTCTGGGAAATGTCTCTTGCATTACTGTGGTACCAGCCTATGAGTATGTGCGTGGCGCACAAGCTCTGTCTGTTTCCTCACGCAATTCTTAGTTATAACACTAGACTCCGTTTCTGTATGCCCTGAATTAATGGATGGAACACACACATTGTCACACCTCAGTCACGGCTGCTTTCACTCCTTCTCAGAGTGCATATGCAATCCTTCCCTGTTGTATCAAAAACAAGGGCATGCTACCTTTCAACTTGCCTTTCCTGGAAAAATTCCTCGAGCAAATGAGTCTACATTTATCGAAATTTCTCAATTATTCCGTGTTATTTGAAGTCGAGTCAATTCTTGCAATTTAAGATGTTTGAAAAAGAGGTGTGTTGTTAACGTTAGTGTCATTGTTCTTATTGTTTATACGGATTTTAACAAATCAACATTTTATGGTTACAAAATCATTGTAAAGATGTAATTATTGTTTCATTGTCTGAGGTATTTTAGAAATCTATTTTCATGTTCCTAAATGATTATATTGCACGTTTGTATACTTTATTACGGTCAGTGGTAACATTGTAGCGAGAATGGTTTCATCTATTTATGACGCTGCTGCAACCTTGTAGTGTGAGGTAACATTGTAAATTGGACAATGGTAGGATTATATAAAGACGTCTCGACGAACTTGATTTTAGTTGACTCCAGTGAAATGTGGTGGAAGATCACATTTTCTTCAGCCTTTTATCGGTAAAACGAAAAAATATAAATATAAATATATACATGCAGGCTTGTGGCTGAATGGTTAGAGAATTGGATTCACAATCTTGAGGTTGTGAGTTCGATTCCTGGAGCGGGCGTTGCGTTATGACCTTGAGCAAGACACTTTATTTCACGTTCCTCCTTCTACCTGGAGTTGCGACCGATATATAGTATTAGCAATTGGAAAGACCAACGGAAACATTGTTTCCTCGGTCCGATTTGACGAAAGTCGATCGATATATATAAATATATATATATCAATGTTTTTGGTACCCTTGAAATATATATAATAATATAAATATGGTTTTATAAATATAGTTTCCATTTATTAATATCATTGATATTATACTCCAGGAAACTTGTCGAGTGCTTCGAATCTGTTATAAATAAATTTGTTGAATTATCAGCAAATTAAATATCTCTTTGCTTATATATATATATATATAGTTATGTAATAAACAACATAAGATAATTATTTCATTACCAGTGGTTTCTTGAAAGCAAACAAATCTGTTTTCAGTCGTCAGAATGAAAAAAATCCTGGTGTTTTTATTGAATGTGGATTTTAAAATCCACATTCAATAAAAAGCGCCAGGATCTTTTCATTCTGACGACTGAAAGCTGATTTGTTTGCTTTCAAGAAACCACTGGTAAATGAAATAATTATCTTATGTTGTTTATTACATAACTAATAAGCTCTGTAACCTACATAGAGCACTCTTTTCTCCCGGACCTTTCCGACGGAATTACTTCATTCATATATATATATATATATATATATATATATATATATATATATATATATATATATATATATATATATAGAGAGAGAGAGAGAGAGAGAGAGAGAGAAAGAGAGAGAGAGGGGGAGAGAGATAGAGAGAAAAGGTGAAGTTGGAAATAGGACGGAAAATATATTTTAGGGTCTATTTTTCTTTTTTTTCCTTTCTTTGATTCGTCAAAGTGACATTATTGAATAAATGAGAGCGACATGTCTTTGAAAAACGAGTTTTATAATGTATATAAAGTATATAAAGTATTACCGGTTTCGATGTATTAGTAAAATTCATCTTATCAAATGTTGAGTATTACAATTAAAAAGAATTGATAAGAATTAAAAGCTACAAATTAAAGATTTAAAATTAAGAGGTAAGTTTTTTTCATTTTCCTTGTTGAGGAGACTGGAAAATGAACTCTTGTGTATATATAGAGAGAGATGTGTATTCGTGATAGTAGCATCAGCAGTGTTGGTAGTTGTGTTTCTTCACGTGTGTGTGTGTGTGTGTGTGTGTGTGTGTGTGTGTGTGTGTGTGTGTGCGTGCGTGTGTGTGTGTGTGTGTGTATGTGTGCGCGTGTGTGTGTGTGTGTGCGTGCGCGCGTGTGTGTGTGTGTGTGTATAATGATAATAAAAAGGATGATTATTAAGTTATAACAAATCGCCCTTTTTATTATTATTATCACGCCGAGGTTAACTTTGCCTTTCATCCCTACGGGGTCGATAAAATAAAGTACCAGTAATGCACTGGGTAATTGCTGGCCTTGTGCCAAATGTAGAAACAATTATTATTATTACACTCTGGTTAGTTCTACATCCCTATACTTACTGGAAACTACACATCGAGTGCTCACTCTGGTGAAATGGACGTTACAATCCCTTCTTAAGAAGCTCCTCAACAACTCACATCATGTAATCTCTCTCATGTAGTAAGATGTGTATGTAATTAGGTAGCCTGCATATATGTAAGCATGTATGTATTTATGTATGTATGTATGCATGCATTTATGTAAGTATGTATGGATGTGTGCAAGTATGTGTGTATGTATGTATGTATGTATGTATGTATGTATGTATAAGAGTCAATGCCCATCCAAAATCACCGGGAGAGATGACCCCTTAGCCTTTGTCAAGGCAGAATTCTAGGAGAAGGAAAACTCTGATATAACACCTGCAACTCTGATGGTATCCAATGATGTTGACTTGTTCTTGTTGGTAAATATCATCTTGGTTAAGAGTGTGGGACTGGCTTTGTGCAGTGCCTTTGCTCACTATAAAAGCTTCACGGCACAGGCATAGCTTTATATCTGGAGATCTCTCTGCACTTGTCGTCACATGGTACCATGGGCCCAGCACTATGTGTCAATAATTGTCACAAGTGTAGTGTTTGTACCAGAGTTTTCAAGTCGCTGGCTGGACTAAAAAGTCACACTCGTTCAGCGCATCGGTAGTGGTTCTCCTACATGGATATAAAGTAGTGGGCGTACTCGAAAACGAGTTGGCAGCCACCATGTATGTATCCATATATGTATGTAGTATGTATATATGTATGATGTATATATATACGTATATACGTATATATGTATGAAGTAAGTGTATATGTTAGTGGGTCTGGATGTATGTATCCATATATGTATGTTGTATGTATGTATATATGTATGCTGTATGTATGTACGTACGTATGTATGTACGTATATACGTATATATGTATGAAAGGAAGTGTATATGTTACTCGGTATATATGTAGGGAAACACATATATGTATGTCTATGTATTTCTATTTGTTCCTATTTTCTATATATTTAGGCTAAATAAATATAAAGCTTCACTATTTCATTATATTCCAAATGAATAAACACACATAGACAGTGAGAGATGCTGACGCTACTTACACATGCCGCAAATATATCTAATGGAATATAAATAAGCAACTTTCAAAAGTGATAATTCTAAATTAAACGTCATCATGTCACTTTTCATTTTCTCATCCATCACAAGCATTCATCTACATACATGAGCGCGCACACACCCTCACTCACATACACTGAACACACACATACACACACAGACAGACACACACACACAGACAGACACACACACACATACACACACACACACACACACACACACACACACACACACACACACACACACACACACACGCACACGCCCTTTGTCTCTCACACAAACTTGCATACACTCACACACATACCACTTACTCACACACACTGAACACACACACACAAACACACACACACACGCCCTTTGTCTCTCACACAAACTTGCATACACTCACACACATACCACTTACTCACATACACTGAACACACACACACACACACGCACACGCCCTTTGTCTCTCACACAAACTTGCATACACTCACACACATACCACTTACTCACATACACTGACACACACACACGCCCTTTGTCTCTCACACAAACTTGCACACACTCACACACATACACTCACACACACATACACTCTCACACATACATATATATATATATGTATGTACGTTTGTTTATATATTACACATATATACATACTCATATACATGCATATATACATACATCCAGAGGAGCATACGTACATATACATATATACATACATACATATGTATGTATATATATATATATATATATATATATATGCGAAAACTATGAATGTTTATACTACACATATTTATACTATATTTATACATTGACATATATAGATAGTATATGTAGGGACATGTATACACAAATCCACTCATCTATCTATTTATCTCTCTCTCTCTATATATATATATGTATATATATATATATATATATATATATATATATATATATATATATATATATATATATATATATATATAAAGTTAAATAAAAAGTCAAATGTTTAAAATTTAGCTTCGTTTATTACTGCTATATATATTTCAGTGACAGCCATCTTTGGCTGTGACCTCTTCAGGCAGTCCGAATTAGTATGGTATAGACAAGTACATATGTTGTTGAGGTCCTGCATACTGAGGTGTTGCTATACAACCAACATATACTCAAAATCTATATATATAAATCTATATATATAAATATATATATATAAATATATGCAAACGTTCTATTTAAATTAATATCGTATATATAAATATATATATTTATATGTATATATACATACATATATATATAGAGAGATATCTATCTATCTATCTATCTATCTATATATGTATATATAAATATATATATATATATATATATATATATATATATATATATATATATATATATATATATATATATATATATAGAGAGAGAGAGAGAGAGAGAGAGATTTTAGCGGAAACTACGAGTGAGAATTTTAATAATCGTTTCTACTTTAGGCACAAGGCTAGCAAATACCAGTGCATTACTGGTACTTTATTTTATCGACCCCGTAAGGATGAAAGACAAAGTCAACCTCGGCGAGATTTGAACTCAGATCGTTAAGGGACGTAACTATACTGGAAAGCATGGCGTCCGACCCTCTACCGATACTGCCAATCCACCGCCATAACATGGCGTCCGACCGTCTACCGATACTGCCAATCCACCTCCCTAACATAGCGTCCGACCGTCTACCGATACTGCCAATCCACCTCCCTAACATAGCGTCCGACCCTCTACCGATACTGCCAATCCACTGCCTTCACGAGTGAGAATGAAATAATGAAAACGAAAAGGATATACAATAATGGAATTGAATTTTCTCTCTCTCCGCATCTTTCTGTATATACATGTGTGTGTATTGGTCACATACTAACGTACGTAAACACACACACTTACACACACATTTTATACACACACACACACACACACACACACACACACACACACACACACACACACACACACACACACACACACATATATATATATATATATATATATATATATACAATTTACTCATACTATGTCGTTAGCGGTCCCCTTAATTTACCATTATCTCTAATGTTAATTCTATAATCAATAGACGTACGGATTTATTTTCGCTCTGCTTGCATAAATTCCATGAACTTTCCATAAAGTATACAGCTAATATTTCACTACCTAATTAGTTTAAAATCTTCTTTTCTCAAACGCTTTTATATCTTTTACAAATATACCCATCTTTCTACCTTATTTCAGTATATTATACAATTTACTCATACTATGTCGTTAGCGGTCCTCTATTTTTCTTCTTTTTTATCCTTTTTTCTTTTTTAATTTCTAATCTTTAATCTGCAACTTTTACTCCTCAATTACTTCTTAATTCATATTATAACTCACTATAGCATTTTCCTTATATTCTCGGCCATATACATTTTTATTTTTAATATATACTAATATTACCATTAGTAAATTTTGTAAACATATATTTTTTTTGACGTTATATATTTTTTCTACCTTGAATTTTTTCTTTCTTCTCTCCTTCCGTGCTCGTATAATACCTATTATTTACTTTCTCCTATTACAATACATAGAAACAAAGTTGGACCCTAACTAATTCCTCTAAGTTCATAATTCATTTAACCCTTTCTTCATTTACCTTATCTCCTTAATATATTTTATTTTAATAATACGTTTTAATAAATTCCTTTTTGCACATATTATTAAACCCTTCAATATATAACCCTAAATAAATAGTATTCTTAATTACTTTTTCTTTACTTTTTCTTTAATCATAAGCATCACCATTCATAAACTTTTAATTTCTAAATTTTTTTAAATTATGTATTATTTTACAAGGGTTTTTTTTTAAATTTCTCTCTGTGACACAGTGTTTCTCAGTATTAAAGGTTATCTCTCTCTCTCTCTCTCTCTCTCTCTCTCTCTCTCTCTCTCTCTCTCTCTCTCTCTCTCTCTCTCTCTCACTCTCTCTCTCTCTCTCACTCACTCCTCCTCTCTCAGCCTTCCTTCTTATATACCTCCTCCGTCATCCTTTCCTTATTATTATATATTTTTTTCTTATTATATTCTTTCTTCCTCTTCCTTACCTTTTCCTTTCCCCCCTTCCTTTCCTTTTTTTTCCCAATCTCATATATCCATCTTATTTTATTTTTCATATGTTGATTTAACACTTCACTGCTTGTAAGTGTTTTTTAAGCTTCATATCATGTCTCCCTATTTTATCTGATGAGAACGCAAATATCATCCCATGAGGATATTTGTTTTTGAAATGCGCATAATAAAATCCATGGAACTCTTTTAACCATCTTTTGATTTTATATTATATATATATATATATATATATATATATATATATATATATATATATATATATATAATTATTAAGCTATACGATAAACCTAAATAATACATAAGAAAATATGTAGTTCCTGAAGGTGATTCTGATAAAATTTAATTTCTCGTGTGTAAAGGTCTTACTTAACAAACTCCACGCCCCACACATACAAACACACACATATATGTATTTAAAAGTCAGTGTTGCAACATATGCACACATATTATTTCCTTTCATCCTTACGGGGTTGATAAAATAAAGTACCAGTAATGCACTGGGTAATTGCTGGCCTTGTGCCAAAAGTAGAAACAATTATTTGTATATTACAATTGTTTCGATATCGATCATCTCAGGGTACAATGAAGGTGACCGGTGCACCACTCTTTTTCGACATCTCGTCAGATATGCGAGCTTATATGTTCAAATACACATATATTTTCACTCTTCACACTACAGCCATAACTCTGGAGGAAAACCCAAACGAAACGGACATCGTAAGAGTAGTGAGCGCTTTGACGGCGCACCGCCTGTAACCGTTGTTACACACCTAACACACACATATACTCACCCCCCCCCCCATATATATATATGTGTGTGTGTATGTGTGTGAGTGTATGTATTTATGTATGTGTGTATGTATGTGTGTATATAATGTTAAGTCGCCCTCGAGAGCTACAGGTAACAAGTAACCCAGTACAACCTGTCTCATGGTCGGG